>CM061920.1:20605427-20682933 GCA_031002005.1 Vandiemenella viatica | reverse complement strand
CTTTTTTGATTTCAATTAGAGAATTTTCATTGAAGTAACCAGGTTGAGAATTCTTTTTGTTAGTCTATTGTTATTCATTCTGATAATATGGCCAAAGAATTTAATTCATCTTTTCCTGAATGTGTCTGAAATTTTTTCTGAATGCTGATATAGTCCATGTGATTTCCTTCTGTACAAACTGGGCCAAGGATTTTCCTTTCTTGCTTTTCAATATCTTTAATCGATGACCTATCCTCAATAATAAAATTTTCATATGTGTTCGATTACAGTGTTTTAATTTTGCATCATCAGGCTTTATTAGGAAGATATCCAACATGTTTTGTCCCCTTGTGTTTGGTCTACCATTTATGTAAAACCACCTTCCCTTACTAAGATATTTGCAAATCATCATTCCAGAAACATACCCTCAGTAATCATGACCATGACTCGTGAGCACCAGTGAACTTTTGTAGGCATTGCTAACCAGAACGAATACTCCTCCACAATTTCTCCTCTTTGGTACACTCTTGAACCATCGGGGAAAACCTCATTGTTTTCTTCTCCTTTTAACCAAGATTCTACCCCTATAATTAATTGTAGTTCATGTATCTCTATTAAGTTTGATATACTTCTACAGTTCACTAGTAATACTCTTATTACTGACTTAGATATTTTGAGCACTAACCTTCCTTCATCTTCCTAGTTCTGCCCTCATCTATTATTGTTGAAACAGCTTCAGCTATTTCTTTAACATTAGTGATTTTCCCATTGCAGTATCCCTTTGATCACCTATTTTTATCCTCCCCTGACAAATTAATAAAGGTAGTACTGATTATATATGTGGTTTATGGGTAGGATTTAGTTTTTGGTTATTTCTAGAAAAGAAATGTGTAAATATTGACACTTGTATTGTACAGACAAACAGTGAGTTGTTCTGGAGTATGCTAAATAATTTCCTTCATAAGGGAGCACCCATAAAGCACGTAGCTCCATTTTGGCCCTCTGTGGACCCCCCCCCCTCCCCCCATGTAGCACGTAGCTCTTTTTTTTTCCTATTGATTCCAGAAGACATTTTGTACTGCTTTTCTCTTTTCAGACTATCGTAAATTACATATGGAGATAATTAAATGATGGAAATAAATATTTACATGCTGTTGTGTGTTCTGTACCTCATTTTAAATGTGACAAATAATATGAACAAAAGCTACATGGCTTGGCTCAGAACCCCCCCCCCCCTCCCCCAACATTGCCCAGCGTAACTTTCCAGCCAATCCTCCCTCCCCCAAACCAAGCATGCTCCCTAAACATGAGATATGTCTCATTTTGCTTGCTGTTTTAGTTACTGGCCTTTGATTTTAATAACAGCACTGAAAGTTTTTAAACTGCAGGAGTTGTGATTTGAGAGTTGGTGTGAAAATTTGTCTGTTTCAGCCATTGATATAATTATTTATTTTCTGTGTTTGAATGATGAAATTTACATAATCTGATGTGGTATGGAATTAGTAACAACAATTTTAATGACAGTTCCTAGTTCATGACATTATACCATATATGTCCTCGACTGAGAACTTTTCAGGCCAGCCTGGATACAAGACTTTAAAAATGGAGCTTATTAAGAAATGTTTAAAATTTCCTTTTTTTTTATCAAATAATTTTATTTATTTGTCTATATCGATGTTATACCCTTCAAAATAGATATTATACATTTATGCCAGCACTTCTTCCAATTCCCAAAACACTTCTGAAACTTGATCTTTGGGATAGCTTTGAGCTCTTTCAGTGATGCACTTGTAATCTCGTTTATGCGTGTAAAACGATGGCTCCCCAAGGTTCTCTTTATTTTTGGGAGCAGAAAAGAGTAACACGGGGTAAGTTTGGCGAATATGGAGGCTGGGGCATCATTACAGTGTTGTTTTTGGTCAACAATTCATGCACAAGCAACGATCTTCTATGAGCAAGTGCATTATCATGATGCAAAAGCCGAAATTTTTTTTTGGACCAAATTCGGGTTTTTTTTTTTTTTTTCGGATTGCTTCACGTAAATGGCGTTGAACTTGGAACAAATTTTGCTGCAACACATTTCATACACAAAACGGATGAAAAACTTTCATGGCATGAGCCAGCTGATATGCCACCATCAACAGAAACTTCTCTAATTATGATTTGACAATCGTTCATAATGATTTATTTCACTTTTTCCACATTTCATTGATGTGCTAGGATGACCCGTATGCTTGTCAACTGAGCCATCATGAAAATGCTTACACCATTCAAGAACCCTTGTTATACTAATAGTAGATTCTCCAAAAGCAATATTTAGCATTTTTAAAACTTTGTTCCATTTTTATAGCAAAATTTAATTCAAATTCTCTGATCCACGATGTATACATATAAAAAAAATCACCAACTGTATCAAAACATGTGCAATCCTTTTAACAACAGACAAGACTAAACATCCAGTATAACTCAAAACGTATAGATTCTTTTAAGACATGTTTTCCAACACAACAACAAAAAAATTGTGACAATTGTACTAATATAACCTGCGAAATTTACTCTTTGAAACACACTTTTTATGTATAAGAGTCAACATATATATGTTTGTTCCTGCATCACATAAAAGCTACTAAACAGATTTTAATGCTGTTTTCTCAGTTTGAAAGCTTATGGTCAAATATGTGTTATTATGCTGTGTCATGTGCCACCAGAGGAGGCTGAATACTATTTTATCTATAATCCTTATAGTTAGAAAATTATTAAAGATATATGACCTCATCTCTCAGTTCTTTCTATAACCTATCAACCTTTAAATCTGATAGATGGCTGTAATGTATCTAAGTCAGCAAGTTATTTGGATCGGCAATTAATTCTCAGAGAAGATTTAACACACAAAGCATTTGTTGGAAATGAGTGGCGAATGCCGGGATGCTTCCTTTAAAAATGCCATGGCCGAATTCCTTCCCCTTCCTTGTCCGCAGTCCCATCCTGCCGCCTCTAATAACCTTAGCATACTAATACTATTACTCCGAGATTCACTAAAGGTGTGTGGCGGAGGGTGCATTGCACCTATCCGAAAGGGTAATAGTTTGGAAGGGATATACGGGATACGGCAGGAGGCGCCCATGGACTTTTGTGAGGAACCTTCCCAGCATTTGCGTGGAGTGATCTGGGAAAACCATGGAAAACCCAGTTCAGGATGGCTGGAGTGCTTAATCGAAAGCAACTCCTGTCGGATTTTAAGTTTAGTCACCTGGTAAATCCGTTCTATTCCATTCCCTAATCGCTCGTGGAAAAAATGAGTACAGAAATGAATCGTTCTGGCCCTGATTTCTCTTATCTTATTTTCGTGGTCATTCCAAGGTATGAATGTTGCTGGTAGCAATATTTGCTGGCTGTCATTCCGAAATATGTCAGTCGTGAATTTTTCAATTAGCTTCCGTCGAGAGCAACGCCTTCGGTGTTCCAGGTCCTCCCAACCTAGCTCCTTCAACATCGCACTTACGCTTTCCCTCCAACTATATATACCTGTCACGAATCGGGTGGCTCTTCTTTGGCCCTTCTCTAATGCCTCCATTAACCTCTTTTGATGGGGACCCCATACAGAACAACAATATTCTAAGTAAGGACGTACGAGTGACTTGTATACAATCGATTTAACTTCCGGAGTGCATTGATTTAAATTACGACCTAGAAATCGGAGCATACGATTTGTTTTCCCCATTACATTCTCAATATGCTCATTCCACGACAAATTATTATGAATTGTTACCCCTAGGTATTTAGCGGAATCTACCGTTCTAAAGACAGTATCATTAATTGTATATTCATAGTTAAATGGTGTCACCTTTTTACTTACACGCATGACTTGGCACTTTTTAGCGTTTAACTCCAACTGCCAATCTTTACACCATGCAATTATTTTCATAATATTGTCTTGTAACAAAGCGCAGTCGTCCTGGGTTTTGATTTCACGATAAATAATAGCATCATCGGCAAATAATCTTTTCATCCCCCCTGTTATGTCACATAAATCATTAATGTATATGAGAAACAACAGAGGCCCTATCACGTTTCCCTGGGGTACCCCGGACCTCACTTCGGTACGTGATGAACGCTCACCGTCGAGAACTACACACTGTGTTCTGCCCTTCAGAAAGTCTGCAACCCAGTCACATATTTGTCTAGATATGCCATAACCATGAAGTTTCCTAAGTAACCTAGTGTGAGACACAGTATCAAAAGCTTTTTAAAAAAGTGGTGAGTGCTGTAATGAGGAAATTAAATGTAAAAAACAGTCACACTGTTGAGGTCATCGCATAATTTACACCAAATGTTAGTAAATTATTGATAATAATTTACAAGTGAAAAAAAAATCATCTACAGCTTCTTTGGTCCACATGGCCAATATAATAGCCAAAATCTACATAAAATTAAGGAAGGATAGGAATATTAGACCCAACACTTATCATAAGATGATAGCGGTCGGGAATAATAAACACAAAAAGACAAACACAACCCAGTTAGGGCCTACAGAGTTTTCTCTGACACTATAACTTCTGCTGAAAGTTTTCTAATATTTATATCTTCACACATTTGTTATGTAGATGTTCTCCCTCTCCCAGTGATAATATACGTCTAGCATTTTTGACATCGAGTGACTAAATACTCTTGGAGAATATCAACACTAACTAGACCAGACAACACTGGATACGTTTGTAGTCTCTTCATATGTAAATCTCTAGTGGGTTATGTCTGTCAGTATCTTTGTTCCAGTATCACATAAATACCATGAAATTTATTTGGATGAACTTTTCACAGTTTATGGTGTAGCTTAAGAACTGTGGCATGTTTACTAACTCTACATGACAGAACTATAAAAGAAAATCTGTTTTGGTATTAATATTTTTTAGTGCTACATTTCTGTAAATTCACAAGGAGGATTCTTCAGTACAACCTGCTAGTGCGGTTCATAGTGTTAAGGATACCACACATTCGACTGGAGACATACTACAGGGCGGCATCGAGTCCTGGTGCATGGCAGGCCTGATTCCAGTTGTTAGGTAGTTAGGCTGACAATTGACAGAATCTTCATAACACACTTGTGGAATTTATTCACCTACAGTTTTTTCCTGGTATATAGGGCTCCCAACCATTTAGCTAAGATTATAGCAGAGTTTCTTTGGAGCTTCTTATATTTGGTCATTTATCGTAGACTTCCTCCTTGGGAACAGTAAATTTCATAGCAAATGCCAGCTACAGACCTTTACTCCAGTCTTACTACTTGTAGAGGGACACATAGTTGGGAATTTTATTTGAGAATTTGGAATATATAATTCCTTTTTTAGCTATCACAGTCCCATATGGTGGTAGTGAATAAAATACAAATACATAAGGGTAACAAAAATACAAAAATATCTGAAGTAAGAAAATACACGAGTAGGTTATTCATGAAACTGGAAAACTTCCGGTACGAAACATTTCATCTGCCGTACAAACTGATATTTTTGTATACATTAGCATTAATATATTAAAACAATTAATTTTACATGGGTGCAATATTCAGTTTTATCACTTTTTTTTTTTTTGAAACTGGTAAATTTATTTGCTTCATTTAAAAACAGAATAACCATGTGTGTTTGAAAATTCATGATGCATTTTATGATTGTATATGAGAAATATCATTCCATTTTTTGACATTACCAGCACCATTTCTGTAGCAGACTGAAAAATCCCCTAACTACTTGTTTTATGATGGTTCCAGTATTTTAATGAGCTCTCAACCTGACCTTTATATCTGACAAAGATTGTTTTGAGTAAGTGTGAAGGTTAGAACACTGCGGTGCCCTTAGCTATCATACATTTCAGAAACAATATGAACATCACTCCCTGAATTTACATAGGTAGTAGATAGATGGTATAATAAATACAATCACTCTAAATAGCTTCCGAGTTATCACTAGGGTTCAGATCTTTATGACAAAAAAAAGAGAAATATGCAGGCAAAATATGATCTTAAAAACGGGTAAAAATGACCAAACATTTAAATTTACTATGCATCAAAACATGCTCAGCTATACATCATTTATTTTATCTAGTAGTGCCACTTTCACGAAGACAGCATAATTTGTTTCCGTGCACTCACAGCACCATTGGGAAATTGAATTTTAAATAATTTTGTGGAAGTCACTTAAATGTCACATAATTTATAGAAAATATCTCTTTCATCTACTAAAATACTCATTACGTAATTGTAACTTCGCACCTTCAGAAAATTTTGTTTTCGGCATGTCAATACTCACTGACGCACTGCTGATTTTACACTGACTGAGGATTACTTTGAAAAGTATTTTATTGAGACATTGACGGATGCAGATCGACACAGGCATGCCACAGAGATTAAAAGGCGAACGAAACATTAACGTTTAGAGAATGTATAACTTTAATTCCTGACTGGTGAATTCTGACCAATTCAGTGACAGTTTGATTTTTCCTCCAATGAATAATAGGAGTACAGTTCATGAATAATTATGTTAATTTCTTTTCATCTAGTGAGTTCCTGGTACTAATAAGAAATTTCCGGATTTTTCCTCAAAATATGACAATATGACCATAATAGGAAAATGACCTAAATATTCATTTATATGCTATATAAAACACATTAAAATGCAATCAGAAATGTTCAACCAGTGTTTAATTCAGCATTGCAGCTCAAAAAGAAGGCAGGAAAAAAATATGACTTGTTATAAAGATCCTAACCCTAGTTATAACGAAATAAACTAAATCTCCCTTAGTAATTTGTTTGAACCACACCACCAAATCTGAGAAGCTTATTTGTAGCAATAAGTTGCATTACATGTATGATATAACTGTTTATAATTGGGAAAAGCACCTCAATTTCTAGATTATTTCAGAGAATTTTATGTTACAATTTATTTGTATTTTTAACATTGTGAACCATATCCTTTGTGTAATAGCTATTTAAAGGAGGAGATTGTATTTGTTTCAAAACGTTTAACAATTGTATTTGGATTCACACACTGGTAAAACCGGACAAGATATTTTATCAAATTATAACTAGTTAGTATTATTTTAATCATATAAGCTCTCATTTAAACTGGTTAAAAGCCTATAACTCATTTGCTCCAGTTTTTCAATCTTATACCAAAGTCTTTATTCTTTCAGATCTTTCCTACGTTGCAATTTGTGATGCTACTCGGCATATATTTATCTACAGGCAGCCATCGCCTGTAAATGGTACTCTACGAAACAGAAGGACTGGTCATCATGTCAAGCGAGTGGCAGTTCAACAATTGGTGAATCTTGAATCACAGGAAGAAATACTAGGTGCACATGCTTCCAGTGAATACCTTTACATACTGCTTCATTCAATTTTATATGCATTTCATATCTGTCCTAGAGACTGAACTTGAACATTTGATACATTCATGAGGATGTCACTTATGCTGGGACAGAAAATTTTTAACTGGAGATACTGTGAAGTGAGAAATATTACTTTCATGCAGAGTAAATTATGAAATATAATGAAATTCCCAAAGAAGTTGTTGTTATTGATAAAACCTTTGTACAAACTTGATTTTTTTATTATTATTAAAATTTTCTTAAAACTTTGACAACACGAATATAGTTCATAGTAAACTAGATGACCAGATCATTGTGTAGACTTCTGTTGTCATTGTAGCTGCATCGATTTATTGAAACCTAACATTTCAGACATCTTGCTTTCATCAAAAAAACTGCTGTGACTGTGGCTGCTGGCACCTATACATAACTATTGACATCAGAAAGGCTAATGCAACCAGCGGGAAAGTGTTATTAGTACATGTTACAGTTTTTTTAAAAAACAAAACCCACCTTCAACGACCACGATAGCAACTAGGCGTAAAGCCATAAAAAAAGAAACAATCACTGCTTACAGTGTGATGTAAATTCAGAATAAGCATAGGCTACATCTGCCAGATGTTAACAGTATCAAAGCAAGTTTTGTAGAGACTAGTGCTGTTTTGGTCATATTAGAAATGCCAGCACTACAATTGTTTGACTATTGGTCTTGTGAATGATGCATGCCATCATGTAAAATCTCCACATTGTGCCTCAAAAAGGCATTATTAAAAGGAAAACATACATGGCTAAAATGGTATGCACATCAGTAAAAATTTTGCAATCCTTAGAGCCTGTTGATTGTCCTTGACAAGCATGAAAATGACCCTATAAGGTATTGAAAGGGATAGGAAAACAATACGGGATAAATTATACTTTTCCACGATGGGTAAACTGAATCAGAGGCCAGTATGCAGGTGAGTCACTTCTCTTAATCAGTTCAGATTAGGTAGGCATTGAGGTACCTAACAGGAAAATAGTTACTGAACTCAATGGAATCGTCGAATTGACACGGGCAGAAACCGGATAGTCAAATTTTGGTCTGCCTCGGATCATTCATCCTGGTAACTGGCAATGTGAGATCTTGGACAATAAAGGCATATCACCTGGTATATAAAGTGTAGTTAATGTGAAATAACTAGTCATACGGATGTAGATTTCTCCACAAATTTCCCTGCAGTTCCTTTTTCTGAAAAAGATAGTGGCAGGTCATGATGGAAAGATACAACAAGCGCTGAGACACCACAACTAGGGATTGCAATCCAGCAAAGCGGGATCCCGCAATCCCGCATCATTAGACAGTTTGGTGGATCCCTCACAAAATTTAGCGGATCCGCAATCCGCAAAATGCGGATAAAACGCGTGTCAGTGCGTAACTCGCTGCACCACTCGGTCTCTATCGGATGTATTGCACTGTTTGCCTGTACCCTTCCAGTTGGCATTTGGCATGTGTGAACAAACATTTGTTTTTGTCAACCTTCGTCATTCATAAGTAAATAGATACACTTTTACGTATTCATTTTCGAGTATACATTTCTGTAATTTGACAGGGTGGCCACAAACCGGGAAAACCGGGAATATCGGGAATTATCAGGGAATTTCATCTAACCGGGAAATTTCATGGAAATATCAGGGTATTCTGGTAATTTCGAAAATAATCAGGGAATTCAATTGTGACTACTCGGAATTTGGATATTTTTTAAGGTCGTCTTGAATTTATTTTAATAATGAAATTTCTCATTAGATATTTATACTTATATACATTTAACATAAAATAGCCAACGATAGTGTAAACAGCGCGCTAGAACTCGCCACGAGTACCTTCGACTAGCGCCAAAAAGCCGACACCGATGTTGCGTCACTCGCGAGCAACCACGCGAGAAGACCGGCGTGCGTACCACGTGCTCCTGCATTGTTATCTCGACTCGCGAAAGTGTAAATGTGGCATTAGAATACTGGAACTATGTGCTATGTAGCTATAGATAGCCCTATGGTCAGTTGAGTTTGCTAGCTAAGCGACAATCGCTTCATTTGTCATTAATTTCGTCTGCCTGTTTGCAAACACGCAAGCGCATATCGTGTGATAATATCTAATTTAAAAGTGAAAGTATTTTCTAAATATCGTTATTATAGTTTAATATCAAATGGTAAGTTTTTTCTTAATTTTTATGATTATGTGGAAGAAAGATTGTTACTTTTTTTAAGTTATTAATTTATTTTAATCGTTAAATTTCTCATTAAACATTTCAGTTTATGTATTTTTAAACCTGAAATAGCCGATAAAAGGGTATAAATAATTTATTTTACTGATCATTAACTCTTGGTATTTTTTCTCGCAATGTTAATTACCGTTATCTGTGTTCGATAGTCAAAGTTTTTTCGAATGTTGATTCGATGCGACCGTTTAAACAGCGTATTAGCGCCATGGAGGAAGGAAATTTCCTTCCTCCGTGGCGCTAGCAACGAGTGTATTTGACTCGCACCAAACACCCGACACAGAAGCGAGCGGCACTCGCGAGCAACTACGCGAGAAGACCAATGCGAGCGTACCGTGTGTTCAAGCAGTGCTATCTCGATTCGAATAAGCTCGCGCGAAAGTGTAAATGTGTCTTAAGAATAACCCGAGACACATCTCGCCCGGTCACATATAATTTTAAAGTGGAAATGTTTTCTAAGTATCGTTGGTTTTAGTTCATTATCAAATGGAAATTTTTCTTAATTTTTATGGTTATATCAAATTTTTCAATTGCAATTTTTTAAATTAATAATTATTTTTGAACATTCATTGGGTGGATGACAATTGCATTTTGGATGTTATTACTATTGTTGAATTTTTATGTATTTAATTTCATTATAAAAATATCAATTTTTAAAATTTTCAGACTAATGAATTCCGCATGATAACACACTTTCAAAATGATTGGTTGATTAATCCAGATTTTAATATTTAGTTAAAAGACGTTAAAAATGATTCTTAAAGTGCAAAATGCAGACTTTGCAATGCTACCTTTTCTTTAATTAATATGGATAAAACAGCTATCAAAAGTCATGCTAAATGAAACATACTAACAAACTTAAGAATTTCAAAACTATCTATCCTTTTCAAAGTCTTTTAAGTCAGTCGCAACAAACTAGTAATGAGATAATTAAACATGGTTTGTCTGAAAAATTTACTGTTTCTAATCCTATTACGACTCAGGATAAAGAACAAATTCCGGCTCCTTTCTTCTCAAAGAAGAAGTAAGCTTTGCAGTAATTCTTTGATGTATTCAGATATTGATGACTCACAAGTCAATGTGCACAGTGGGAAGTGACGTAGAGTATTTTTTTTTTAATGTTCAACGATAGTCAAATAGCCAAAGGAATGGAATTGCAGCGAACTAAAATTACTTACTCAGTTCTTCATGGGATTGCTCCTTATTATAAAAGTAGACTGATGGAATCTATAACTTTTTGTAATCATTTTGCTGTAGGGTTTGATGAGTGACTCAACAAAGTTTGTCAAGAAACTCAAATGGATTTGGAGTACTGTAAGAATGAAGTTTGTGCACTATACTTAACATCTGCTTTTCTTTGTCACACAAGAGCTTCAGATATTCTTCTGTCCTTCAAGGAAATGCTTCAACTCCTTATAAGCCTTAAAAGTTTAAAAATCTCAATAGATGGACCAAATGTTAATCACAAATTTTTTGGAGAATTGAAAGCTGAGCTACAGAAAACTAGATAAATAAATGACATGGTACTTGACATGGACAGCTGTGGTCTTCATAACATGCATGTAGGATTTAAATGTGGAAATGAGGTCACTAAATGGAATATTGTTCAGTTTTTATGGTCAATTTATTATCTGTTTAAAGAAGTACTGACACGCCACGCTCAGTTAACAGAGTATTCAGGATCAACTTTTTTCCTCAAAAATTTTGTGCAGCCCATTAGATTGAAAATTACAGTTGTCTGCTTGTGCTATCGAAATTATTCCTAATCTTAAAAAAATGGTGGAGGGATTTACAGCATGATAAAAAAGAACTGACTAGCACCAGTTACAAAATTGTAACTGAGACTCTTTCAGATCCTTTGCTACCAGCAAAACTAGAATTTTTTCAGTCATTACCAGCTGAATCACAACCATTGCTACAAGAATGTCAAACTGATGCTCCTATAGCACCATTTCTTCACAGATCTTTGGTGACAGTTCTCCATAGGATAATGCAAAGATTTATCAAAGCAGATGTACTGAAGTCTGTTGACTCATTATCAAGTATAGACTTAACTGATGAAAACAATTTGATTTTATACAGTCAAATTGACATGGGATTTGGTACTAAAAAAGATATTAATTAAAAAAAAAATCGCCAATCTCATGATTTTACAATTGCAGAAAGATGCCGCACCTGCTCTGAAAGCTTTTACAGGAAAATTGTTGTCACAATCAACCTTACTTTATAAACTTGTCAAAGCAGTCTGATCGTAGTCTTGCACATTTTTTCGAAGTCTGAAGTAGGAGACTAAAAGCCTACTCACTATTTTGAATGAAAATAATTGGATCAGTGGTAATGAGACTGATGAAATTAATCAAGATTTCAACAATTTATGTTCTCAATGTTCGACATTGCAAGTACTTAAAAATTATTCATGAACAAGTAAACGCCTAGGTCATTTTTGGACATGCTAATCCAGTCAATAGTAAAACTTTTGAAGATAGTAATAATTTTATCTCGTGGCAATGCTAATAATGAGAGAGGTTTTTCAGTAAATCCTGAAGGTTTAGTATAGAATATGAAACTTTAATTGCTCAGCAATTAATGTATGACTGTCTTAGGTGAAGCAAATGGGGATGTTGCAACTCTTTATGTTCCAAAATCTTTAGTTCATTCTTATCATAACTCACGTTCAAATTTATTTCAATAAATTGAACGCCGAAAAAAAGAAAAATAACTGAATCAGAAGATATGAAAAGAAAATATGTATCCAATAAAAAAAAGAAAATATTTGGCATCAAATAAAAAGTTAAACTTCTAGCTGAGATTCAAGTTATTGATGAGCAATTTAAAAATCTTAAATTATTTTTATGTAGCAAATACTAACAATTTAATTTGTGCTAATTTATCATTAGCTTGTTTCTGTTTTTCTAATTTTAAATTACTTTTCATATTAAATTAGTTATAAAATACCATCTATAGCAATATATTAAAAATTAATTAAATAAATTATGATATTCAAATAAACATAATTAGAAATGCATTTTTAATTTTTGTGAGTTTTGTAACAGTTTTTCCAATTAAAATGTAATCTAATCTTAAAATATTATAAGTATGTTAGTAAAATTTCCAATTCAGGGAAAAGTATGACAAACTTTCCTGGAAAACCTGGAAATATCAGGGAATTTTCAAATCATTTCTTTGTGGCCACCCTGAGCACAGCACTTTACGGTAGCGAAACATGGACTTTAGGAATACCAGAAAGAAAGAAACTTGAAGCATTTGAAATGTGGTGCTACAGAAGAATGCTGAAAATTAGGTGGACAGACAAAGTAAGAAATGAACGAGTTTTGGAAATGATGGGTGAGAAAAGAAGCTTACAGGAAGAAGAGACAGGCCGGTAGGTCATATTTTGAGACATGCTGGATTGGTTAATTTGTTAGTGGAGGGAACAGTTGAAGGTAAGAACTGTAGAGGTAGACAGAGATTAGAATATATGAATCTAATAATTGAGGACGTGGGTTGTAAGGGGTATGTAGAAATGAAGAGGTTAGCACAGGATAGAAAGGGATGGAGGATTGCATCAAACCAGTCTAAAGACTGATGACAGCAAAAAAAAAAAAAAAAAAAAAAAATGCCAGGACGCTCCGTGGTTCAGATTCTACGTTAAACTGTAGGTACCAGAGGAAAGGAACTGTCCGTCCTACCTCTGACACAATGGCTTAGTATGCCTCCTTCGGGAGGATCCAACCAACCTTCGGGTTGTGGACTAAGTTAAAGTTATTGCTACTTACACTAAAAAGGCTAGATGAATGGTCAATACGCAATGTTTTTGTTGAGGATACCCAGTGCCTACTTTTTAGTCATAGTTGTCATCATTTATCAGAACCTCATCTTAATGTTTTAAGGAAACTTTCATTTTCTTGGTTTCATATTTGAAAGTAGTCTCTGCTGGCCGCTATATCTTAGAGATGTGAAAGCCATAGCCTTAAAGAATCTGAATGTTTTAAAATGTCTGTGTGGTAAGTCATGGGGTGCCGACCACTCATGCCTACTACAATTTTACAAAAGCCTTTGTACAGTCACAGTTGGAGTACGTCCATGCTGCATACGGTTTAACGCAAGATGGCTTCTCTTTAGATATTGTACAGTATTCATCATGCATAAATTCAGTTTTCCATGGGTGCGTATTGCAGCAGACCCATTTCCAGCATTTGAGCCCAAGCTGGTGAGCAACCACTCGACATCCAGTGATAAGAAAAAGGCTTGAAGGCTTCCTAGGCATTTTGAGGTGCACAGTTCCTTGTTCTAACCAAAGATAAGGTTAACTAACATCAGTAGGCTTACTGCTACCTGAAAGTTCTATAAGATGAGGTTAGAGCCTTTTTGAGAAACCATATACAAGAATTGCATTTTTTTTAAATAGGGTGTTTTGGCGAATATTTATACATTAATTGCTTTGTTTTGGATGGCGCTACAAATTTCTGTTATGTACGTAGATTTCTGCAAGATTAGCTAAAGCATTAAATTATACTTTAACCCTATGCTTACTTTGGAAGCTACTCGGAATAAAACTTTTAAAAACTTGGAGAGCAAAATTTTATCAACATATGAAATTTCATCCAAATCGCTAGAACCATTTCCAAGATCATCTGGTTTACCAACTCATAAATTGCTTTTAAAGAAGAATACTATTATTGTGCTAAATACAAATCTTAATGTTACTCAGGGGTTAAGAGCAAGATTTGTGGTAATCCACTTAGACAAGAACATCATCAGTGCTTAAATTCATACACTCCGATAAAGCTATGCTCATACCTCGCAGTAAACTCACATCTTCTGATCAACCATGCCATTCCAAATGATAAAAAACAATTCACAAAAGAAGTAACCTTCATTATGAACATTAATAAAGCAGAAGGTCAGACGCTTCGAAAGGCAGGATTGTGTTTATCAGAACCTGTTTTTTCATATGGACACCTGTACAGGATTTTTCACAAGAATCTTAGGTTCAGTAATATTTATATTATGTTTTAAAAAGACATACGTTCAGAAAGTAAGTGATGATCACATTATAACTGCTAAGCTATGTAAGGTTTCGTATAGAAAAGAAGTTTGAAAAAATCACATCTGTTAAAGACAATATCTACTTTTTAAATGTTTTACAGTTGAACTTGTAGCGTTTAATGGTAACAACTTTTTACAGTAAAAGTGATATTTATTACTACTCTTCAAAATAAAAAATTGCGTTTACTTATTTCCTTCTATTACCATTCGGTCGCTGACCACGATACTATTTGCACGGGTCAGCTAAAATACAAAAATTATTCATTTAAAGTTATAAGAGATCCTTATACTAGCCTTTTCCAACCAATTGTCAACCTCTCCTTCACATGGTGCACCCTGTTTGAACGGATGAGGTTCTGAAGTCTGAGTTATTCCCGGTATAAGGAGTCACCCACTGCTTGCCAACGGCCTCCGAAAGGAGGGTGGAAGAGCGGGGAGTGGTCCAGGGCACCATCTTGCCCTTGGGGTCGGAAATGGCCCCTAAAGGCGGATGAATCAGAAGTGATCAACAGCATGGGGATGCAGAAGGCAACGGGAAACCATTGCATTGAAGACCCAAAGGGTATCCCGAGGACATGTAATCCTCTCAAATTACATATATCATGATGGCTTCTTCATGGGTAAAATATTCCGGAGGTAAAGTAGTCCCCCAATTGGATCTTCGGGTGGGGACTACTCAGGGAGGAGTCATCAGAAAGGATAGAAACATTCTACGAGTCGCAGCGTGGAATGTTAGAAGTCTGAATAAGGCAGGTAGGTTAGAAAACCTAAAAAGGGAAATGGAACAAATTAAGTTAGATGTTGTTGGGATTAGTGTGATTAAACAGGGTGGCCACAGACCTTCAAAATCTGGAATTATCAGGGAATTTAAAGCAACCTTGAAATATCATGGAAATATCAGGGAATCCAAGTAATTTCAAAAATTATCAGTGAATTTTAATTTCAACAACCCAAAATTTGGAATTTTTTGATAATTTATTTGAATATTGAACTTTTGCATTAAATAATTCAGCTTATATATTTTTGACATAAAATAGCCAACAAATGCCACATTTACACTAGCAGCTTGCATCTGGTCTTGCGCTTCATTGAGATACGACGACGAGATGTTCGTACACGAGTGCTGACATGAACTCTCTCTGGAACTCAGCATTTGAAATTATATTTAAAAAAAGGTGGATGACATCTAAATCTGAATTATAGTACCACATGTAAAATGAGAAGTTATATTTTTTACTGAATAAAACAGCAATCGTACGGTAGTAAGTTTATAAAGGTGTATTTATGTTTCACTAAACAGTTTTACAATTTCAAGCAAAGTGTTTAAAAAAAATTGAATTTGTGGAGAGTCTTTGAAGTCCTGTAGAATGTCACAAGCTGGTTTTGAAGTTCTTTTGAGAAAAATTGAACCTTTAATATCAAAACAAAAGCCTAGATTCAAGATACCAATGCCAGCAAAAATGTGAATAGTGATAATTATATGGCTTTATAACTTTTTTGTATCAATGATATAAGGTGAATTAAAGCAGAAACAAAATAATATGTAAGATCGTGCAAATACTAACCAGAGGTCTAAATATGTAGGATTTATAAAGTTTTGTGCCATTCAGAGTTCTTTCAAATGCTGAATCAGTGCGACAGTATAAACATTGTGCTCGTGCCTTTGACTCGCACCAAATAAACCACTGCAAAGGCAAGCGGCACACGCAAGGTGAGCCTACACGATTTCACGGTTTATACAAACTCGTGTTCATGCTATCTTCCGTAGACTTACGCGAAAGTGTTAACTCAGCAACAGAAGAAATTGAAGATGGAACAAAAGAAGCTACAATAACCGAACCAGAAGTTTTGAAAAGAAAAGTGTAGCAAATGAAAAAAAGCATAAAAAATCTAAGCTTTTGACTGAGTCAAGTTACTGATAAACAATTTAAAAGTCTTAAATTATTTAACTACCAAATATTGAAAGATTACTAATTTGCTCCAGTTCATTGAATCAATACGCCGGGAAAGTCTCCATTTACATACTCATTATCTTATTTTTGTGCTACTCATTTTTAATCAAGCTTCATAAGATTATTAAATTAGTTATAAAATATTCAAATAAACATTCTTAAACATTTCTTTTTCTAATTTTTTGAGTTTTATACCAGATTTAATTATTTACAATCAAAATCTAATTAAAACTTTAAATATCTTAATCATGCAAATAAACTTTCTAAATCAGGGAAAAATATGGCAAATTTTTCTGGAAAACCTGGAAATATCAGGGAATTTTCAAATCATTACCTTGTGGCCACCCTGTTAAAAAGAAGGACTCGCAGGATTTCTGGTCTGGGGAACACAGGATAATTAGCACACAAGCTGTCAATGGAGTCACTGGTGAAGGATTTGTAATGAATAAGAGAGTAGGGAAACGGGTGAATTATTATGAACAGTTTAGTGACAGATGTGAGAACGAAGGCTTTCACGGCGTATCAATGATATGAAGTCTTCATGGGTTCTCCGCCGTATGGTGTTGAAGAGAAACATCTAGCTTTTGGCGACTGGCTCTGTCGCAATCTTCTGGTCTGATGTTACGCAGGGAGCACCAGAGCTGCACTGGCGATGTCTGGCCCCCGCATGCCTTTATAAGTCCTGACCTCTCCCCTCCACTCGCTCCGTCTCACGCCTCCCTTATTGCGCTTGTCGTTGATTCACTGGTGGAGCGAATGTCAATGCCAATCACGGCAAGGCGGAAACTACATTTCCCGACTGTGCCTCGCTACCTCTCCAATTGTAATTTGGATGTTTTAGAAGGGACAGAGCCAGTTTCGACGCATCACTAAGCCAAAGAGCCGTGTCCCTATTAACCATGTTATTATCCAGCCGTATTTCTAACGGTTCTTTAATGACTGACTCCCAGTAGAAAGAGCACTTGGGTAGCATCTTCACATTACCAAAGTCCATTTTATGACCGTTTTCAGTCTCATGCTGGCTTACTGCAGATTTATCCATCTGGGACAAGTGGATGTTGCGCTCATGCTCTGCCACACGAGACTTGATGGCCCGGAACGTCTGACCGATATAGGACTTGCCACATTGGCACGGTATGCTGTAAACACCAGGAGTCATCAATCCCAAATCATCCTTCATGGGCCGGAGCCAGTCATGGATCTTTGCAGGAGGCCAGAATATGCTCTTAATTCCATTCCGAGCCAATATCCTGCCTATTTTCCCTGAGATGTTTCCTGCTGCATGAAGGCCAGAGCCTCTGGCTGGACTTCTGGGTCTACTGGGCGTTTCTTTGCCTTTTTCCTAATTACTCGCTCTATTACTCAGTCGGAATAGCCATTCCTCTTGAAAGTACTGCAGATATGTTCAAGCTCAGATGGCAGGCCCTCCATGTCGGAGATTTTTCTTGCTCTGTGCATCATCATGTGCAGTACGTTGTTCTTCTGTGCCGGGTGGTGTAAATAGCGGTCTGTGTGTGTGGGTTTTCGGTACACAGTACGTGAGAGGCTTCCATCTGCTCTCCGTCGAATAAGGATGTCCAGGAACGGCAAGCTGCCGTTCTTCTCCAGTTACATCGTAAACTGGATGTTTAGATGGTCTAGGAATTCATACAGACTGTGGATGCCATGTGGCCAAATGACAAATGTGACCTCAATATAGTGATAGAACCAAATCCGCTTTAGGCTAGACGCTTCGATTGCCTTATCCTCGAATTCTTCCATGAACAGATTGGCAACTACTGGCGACAATGGTGACCCCATTGCTACACCATCCATCTGTTCATAGAATTTCCCACCATAGGTAGAGGTAAGGACCAGCTCAAAGAGGTTTACGATGTTGGGTTCAAACAGACGGTGTAACAGCTGTAGGGTCGGCTAAGGGAACCAACAACAAAATGACATAAAAACTGACCATGATGTCAGTGTCCGATAGCCATATCTCTTGAAGCATGTTAACGAATTCTGCCGAGTTCTTCACATGTTGGGGACATTTCCCCACAAATGGGTTTAGCATTCCTGTCAAGTACTTGGCCACAGCGTATGTTGGGCCACCTATGGCACTTAGTGCGAGATACAACTTTAGGACACTGACATACAGATCATCTTTTGAGACATGCTGGATTGGTTAATTTACTTGTGGAGGGAACAGTCAAAGGTAAGAACTGTTGAGGAAAACAGAGATTAGAATATATGAAGCAGATAATTGAGGGCGTGGCTGGTAAGGGATATGTAGAGATGAAGAAGTTAGCACAAGATAGGAAGGGATGGAGGATTGCATCAAGCCAGTTGAAAGACTGACGACAGCAAATCACCTTGCTGTAATCAAAGAGAACTTAACCAACATCAGTTCAGGTTACTGGTGCCTGAAACGTCTACGAGATGGCGTTAGTGCTGTTCTCGAGATATCAAATACAAGAATTGCTATCTTTTTTTACAAAATTCTATTTATTTATTTAAACTAAAAAAAAAAAACGTTTTCTAAATATGAAAATTCATCCAAATCATTAGAGCCATTTTCGAGATCCATCCAATATATATATATATATATTTATATATATAAAACTAAGGAAATATGACCCAACACTTTCCACAGATGAAAGCGGCTGGGAACGACAAACACAAGAAAAGTGGTGTACAACCTTATTCTTGCCGTCTGGTGAATGGCATGGCCGGCAACGTTGGTTGTGTATAGGAGTTGAGGGGGGGGGGGGGGAGTGCAAATACCAGATCGATAATGCTGAAGATATATTATCATTGAAAGTGGTATATCAACATAATAACTGAGTGATGAAATACATATAAATCATATTTTGAAAAACTTTGGGGGAATTACTGACAATTAGCAGTCGGCGGTCTCTCTGTCACATCAGACTCTGCCTGGTGTCTCACTTCTGCACGATAAGACTGTAGGCTGAAATATTGTGTTCTCTTGTGTTTAGCGAAATGAACCACCACTTACCTTAGATGAGTTTCTTTGTGTGAACACACAAAAATACACAAGAACAGGGAAGGCAATGAATATTTTGGGTCTTGTTCCTTTGTCAACAGGAGAACATTATGGAGGTAGGGTGGTGTAGGAGACTGACTGAAAGAATGACTGTTAGTCATTAACATGATGGAGCTAGTTCCCAAGCAGTGCAAAATGTTGCGAAAAGAGCAGAATAATACATTAAAATCTTCACAACATAAATCTGAGTAAGCAAAAGTAAATAAGTAAACAAAATGAAATAATAATAAACAAATAAATAGAGTAATCTATGCAGTTAAACATCACCTCTGGTATGTGTTGGTTCAATTCAGACAGTGGAAATGGAGGCAAGGAGAGGATAGAGGTAAGAAAAAGTACTGACTGGGTATTATCTTAAATTGAGACCAAGAGGTTGCCTTGTGCCCAGTTTGTATTCGTAGGCAAGCTCCCACCTGAGTTCAGAGGAGCTGCTGCTATTGGGGATGACTCTGATAGCACGGACCGTGAAACAAGAATTAAAATTATTGGTGTCATGGGATTAAAGAACTTGGGAAAAGTGACTGAGAAAAGGTTACAAAGACATCTGGAAATCTTATTAGAGGGTGAGCAACATGGTTTCAGACTAGGGATAAGTACTACAGACTTGATCTTTGCAGCAAGAATGCTCATTGGAAAACAACTAGAAAGGCGTAAGGAAATCATCATGGTCTTCCTAGATGTTGAAAAGGCCTATGATAGTATAGCAAGAGCAAAAATTTGGGATTGCCTAGAATGAAGAAATGTACCGGGATCCTTAATCAGCAAGATCAAAATGCTGTATGAAAACATAAAAGCCTGTGTGGAAATAGGTAACGGAGAGAGCAAGTGGTTTGAGACAAGAAGAGGAGTACATCAGGGCAGTGTTGTCACCCCTACTCTTCATTGCTGTGATGGATGACATCTTGAAGAAATTCAAATAAGTGTATTGGAAAGAAACAAAAGCCCTAGTCTTTGCTGATGATGTAATGATTTGGGGTGAAAGTGCAGAAGAGGTGCAAGAGAAGCTGGAGGCTTGGAATAAGTTGTTTGAGGAGTAGGGACTGAAAATCGGTCAGAGTAAGATGGTGGTCATGGCAACAGGGACCTCCAGTGTAAAGATCTACCTAAACAACCAACAACTACAAAATGTTGACCAATTCAAATATCTTGACAGTAGTCTTAAATAAAGATAACACCAGTAAATGTGAATCTACAAACAGAAATAATAATGCAGCAGTCTTTTATAACCAGGTGAGAACTCTATTGTGGGACAACAAAGTTCCCAGAAAGTGCAATACATACACTATTCAAAACATATTACATCCCTATACTGACTTATGCACTGGAAACATGTACCCTGTCCAGAAGAGACAACAGTAGACTTCAAGCCTTTGAAATGAAGTTTTTGCGTACCATGCTTCAGAGAACACGAAAGGACAAAGTGAGAAATGAAATCAATTGTGCAGATGCTGGTATAAACATCAGTGTTCTCACCTGAGGTGGTATGGACATGTCCAAAGGATGGAGTAGGAAAGAAGAGAAAAGGTCTACTTTAATATGAACATCCAAGGTAAAAAAAAAGTTGGAAGGCCCAAAAAGAAATGGATAGACCAAATCAAGGAGGATATAGAAGACTTAGGGCTTGATTGGAAGACTGTTCATGAACAACTGCTATTCATGGACAGGAAGAAATGGAGAGTGCTTGTGACCAGCGCCCGGGAGACTGGAGCTGGAGAATGATGATGATGGGAGATGGCATGGATAGCTACTGGATGAAGGGATGGATGGCTGAGAGGAGTGTGTACAGAAGAGTGGAGAGTATTGGACCAAGGTGTTGACAGGAAGGTGGTGGGAAGAAAGAATACAAGGCAGATCTGGTTGCTGAAACCTGTTGAGGATTTGCCCCGTGGCTCGTCAGCTTCTACTCATCCTTATCTTCATACCTCTTAATTAATTCAGTTCACCTTTTGCAATTAATAATTGAGCTTAAAAATTCATATCATTTCCTCTCTAATATCTTCCAATCCAAAAGCAAGATCCTCCCCCCCCCTCCCTTCTCACCACTACTTTTCCATTATCATCATCCTCAACAGCTTTCAGCAACCAGATCTGCCTTGTGTTCTTTCTTCACACCGCCTTTCTGTCACCACCTTGGTCCAGTACTCTCCTCTCTTCTGTCACCTTTAGTCAGCATAGGCACGTTTTATGTGCAATAAATAACTCTTGCTTCTCTGTGGCATATCCCTATTCCTAATCAGGCCTCTGGTGCTCCTTAAAAATGCCTTTGCCTGTCTTCCTCTTTCACTTTTCTCGCCATCATTCCTTCCACTTTCCTCTAAAATACTCCCCAAGTACTTGAAACTGTTTACCTTCTTCAGCTGTTCACCTACCATCACAATTTCCTTTTCTTTCTGGTTGTTACCATGTACACATTTCTTCACATTAAATTTCATGCCATATTCTTCCACAAAGTCTGCTCATGCATCTAACTGCTGCTGAAATTCATCTCCATCCCTTCCCCAGATCACCAGGTCTTTTGAAAAAGCCATCACCTTCATGTTTACCTCCCTCATCCTCGCTGCCACCTTCTCCATGATTGAATGAAAAGTAGTGGTGTGAGGGTACTTCCTTGTTTTAGTCCATTCCTTTGTTTCAGCCAATGCAATCAATAGCTTTCTCAATATCAAGAAATACCATCAGTAGATCCTTTCCATACTCGAAATATTTTTCTTGTAGCTGTCTCAAATATCAGGCCTGCTGTTGATATCCCTGATCTGAAGTCATACTGCTCTTCCCTTAGTTCTTTTTCTACCCTGTATTCTCATACACTTTGGCACAGTGGTATATCAGTTTTTATCGTTTTTAAACTCCTTCCTGCTCCCTTTTTTGAAGACAGGTACAGTTATTCCTTTCTTCCAGTCTTCAAGGGTTGTGCCCTCCTTCCATACCTTCCTCATCACACAATATAGCCTGCTTTCCTACTATTCCTGCTGACCTTACCATTTCCATACTCAGTTCGTCAATGCCTGGTGACTTTTCACTCTTCATCAATGAAATCGATTTACAGTTCACAGAAAATTCCTTCCCATTCTACTCTACAGTAACTGTGATGTTCCTTTCATGTTTTTTTTTTTTTTTTTTCAGTCTCAAGCATTATAGGAGAACCCATCAAATGAGAAAGTTGAATACATGGATATATTTAAGATAAATTTATACTCATTTTTAATTTATTTATTTAAGTTTATCTGGCATATACTTTTTTATTAATTATATATTACAATTACAGATTAATATGTCTAAACATTCTTCACATACAATGCTACAATGCAATACACCAGAGAGGCTAAATTGGTTTAGAATCTCCTTTGTCGAAGCTCTTCTTGAACAAATAACCATGCGGATAGGTTCCAAAATGTTCTTTGTACTTTCCTTTTTTTCTTTCTTATTCTTCTCCAGAATCTATAATTTTATTTTGAGGGTCAATAAGAAATCTTCTGTGTCCTAGGGCTTTTTCCTTAATCCATTATGCATAGTGTGACCTAGTATCCAAATTAAAGAGTTATGTTTCTCTGGGGGTTCTGTCTTGATATCTGGGCAAGATAGAAACTTGCTCGAAACTAAAACGGGAAGGGATACAAAGTGTATTTATTATCTGTGCATGATTAATATAGTCCCAGTGGAGACATACCCTCATTATTTCCTGACTCATAAAGCATTACTGAAATTTGGAGTGTTGTTATGCTTTCGAATTCCTCTTGGCAGGTACAGATAATCAAGAGAAAGAACCTCTATTCCAAAGAGCAACTGTTGCAGAACCAGTGAGGTTGACCCCTGCTTGGGAGGAGACGAATTTACCGAATGATGAACTTAATTTTAAAGGAGTTACAATGGAAAGAGCAGATTTGGAAATGAACCCGCCATCAGATAGGTAAGTTTTTTAAATTTCACTTGATATTATTATTTAGCTAATGGATTATTGTATTGTGGTCTCTCCTATTTAGGTATCTCTCCCTATCCTGCACTGAAATCTCAAATTTATAATTCCTGTGAAAGCTTGAACAATTAAAAGGACTTACACTTTTTAAAATATGATTAGGTGGAGACAAATATTTCATTCTAGTGAAAATTCTGAATGTCAGTGCAGTTTACTGTTTTTTTCTTCTCTGAAGCATTATTGAATGTTTTTGATGCAATGCGCCTGCAACTTTCAGTTTCAAGGGTTTTGTGAACAACACAATTTGATAGTAATTTTTGTTACCTGAAAATTAATATATTTTTACCAGGCACTTTTAATGTAGAACTTTATGTACAATTCCTTTGTGGGGAAGAAAGGTCGCAGGCAACCATTTAATAGCTGCTGTCAGCGAGAGTTACACAACTCCTATAACCATACTATCTGCTTCACAATTGTTTCATGCATTGGTTCCTCTCCTAGGTCAACTAAACTGGTTGTATGGGAACTGGTTTTAGAAACCGTACATCCTCCTGTCCTCAATCTCTAATAAACTAGGGTTCTTTATCTTCTTAATGAAATATGGAACCCTTGTAAAATCACTCATTTGTCCATCTGGAAAATAATTAGGGGGATATTGGAAGTTTTTTTTAATTCCATTTATTTGATTTTTTGTTGATAAAACACACAAAAATTCTATCTTTCCACTTTTATTTTCGAAACTACTGATAAGAAAATTAAATAGGTCTGAAAATATCTTTTCTGATAATTTCCTGTTTAATATTTCTTTATTCATCTAGTAGGTCATATACTCTACCTTAATGCCCTAATATGATTTTCTTCTTTATATTTTGTTATTGTATTTTTGTCTTACTGTGACTCCTTAGTTTTCCCTGCAGGCCCTGGTTGTTAGTGCCAGGTCAGGTACAGATCTGGCGCACCCATTGTGCCTGAACTGGGAACTCTTGGGTGCCGCAAATTCCTTAACACCATAACCTTTGTACATGCTCAGTGAATAATGTAGTCCATGACAGTAGAATGTCATATGTATTGTAGGACAAGATCTTGGCTTTACTGCCTGAATCGAGAGGATGGTCATCTAGTCTCAACCTCAAAGTTTGCTACGTGCTGAGCAGATGTTCGGGTGGTGAGGCAAACCAATCGCTAGCCTGCATCATCAGAACACATGTGGCACTTTTGTTGTATTGGACTTGGTGGTGTGATGTAGGGACTCCATGTTACTCGACTTAAGTTCCTCCAAATTTTTTGGACCAAATTCGGGAAAAAGCACAATACCACTACATGCAACTTTACTGTTTTACCTGGACTTCAGAGTATCCCAAACACCAAAAGAATTGCAACATAGTTTTCACTGGTTTGCACCCGGATATTTTCTTTAAACGATGACAATGTGCCGAAATCCTCTGTTGTCTTCATCAGGTCTCTTGCTAACAAGAATCTGCAAGATAATTGTGAAACTGCCAGACATCAGCCATGTTGAGCTGGAGTTGTCTACTAGTGATTGCAGAACTATCCAATCAGTGTGAAGCACAATCTGGATGTTGTCGGTAGTTGAGACTGTTGCCAGGCCGCCCAATCATCATATCGAGGATCTGGCAGTAGCTGAAGGTGGTGGCAGTGCAGCAGGGTTGAGACCTCGTCCAGAAGCGGTTGCCAAGCCTCCAATCAGAGTGTAGCAGTAGACTGTGCAGCAACAGGTGGAATGAAGGCCAAGGTGCATGTAAAGACAAAGACGAAAAAGAAATAAATTAATAAGGCACAGAATTGTCGTGCACCATCGAGACCATCATTATAATGACATTGCCATCTGTTGATATTGCTAATGCCTGGCATTTCGCAGTGATCTTGCAGGTTATTTTTAGCAAGAGACCTGATGAAGATAACAGATGATGTTGTCACAACATTGTCATCATTTAAAGAAAATATTTTAAACCCATGAAAACTGTTGCAGTTATATGCTGGGAAAAATCTCCATTCACATACCAAAAGAATTATTAAGCAGGAGAGGGTCAAGGAGATAATATGAGTAACAGGAAGCATTACTTAATAGATAATGCGTCCATCATAATGGCAAAGAAGGATGGATCTTTTGAGAAGGCCATTACTTTCTATACACAGGAAAGGACTTTTTAATGTGTGAAAATGTTGAGTAATTGAATATTAGCAAGCAACTGTCCTCCGTATGTCTGAGAAGCTCGGGGAGTTCACCTGCATAAGACACTAAATACTAACAAAGGTGTGATCACCTGCCAAGATCTTATTGGTTTAGAGAAGACCGAGGACCTACTTAAGGAATGGACATCAGTGAAAGTGGTTGAGGTGCATCAGATCACTCGATAGGTACATGAGTCTTGCACCCACCCACAGATGTGTGTAAACTGTTCTGGGTCACATCCAGCCTGGAGCAGGAAGTGTTGAGTGTATCTCGAACAAAAAAGATAAAGGAGTTGAAAACGAAAGAGCTAATACTATATGGCATATCAAATAACTAGTATAAGGTGCTTGTTCCATCCATCTCTGCAACCAGCTTCGCTAAGACTCTGTCAGCTCTCGTCAGGAAACGAAGTGTTGCAACGCAGTCGTCTGTTGCATACGTAGACAGAAGTACAAAGTGCTCATCTCAATGCAAATGTGGTACAAAAGCCACTAAGGTTATACACCTAAGATAGTGGCCTGTAACCCTGACCATTTCAACAGCAGCTTCAGCGGTTCTGCCAACAACAGTAACACAACCATTAATTGCAATTTCTGCAACTTAGGAATCCTCCGCAGCAGCAGTTGCAGCAAAGGATGGCAAATAGCACAATATATTCGAGATCCAAAATAGTCATACAAAACCAACTGTGTTTGTGAAATTCTGTTCTTCTTCTCCTCCAAGACCACAAAGTGGTAGGGAGAAGAAGGGTAAAAGACTTTGACAGAAGAACAACCCGCAAGTCTTCAAAGCTTTCACAGCAACCAATTCGTGAATAGGTAATTAAAACATTAAATTCAAAGAAGAATGATATAAATTTTATTTAAAACTATAATTCAATAAGAGAGTAATAACTAATAGAAAGAATTTGTAAAACTAGTGCGAGACGCCAAAAGTATAATTTATTATAACAGCTAAATTAAACTTGCGTTAGAATAAATGCTTATTTTTGTTTAGCTGTCATCAGTCTTTCGACTGGTTTGATGCATTCCTCCATCCCTTCCTACCTTTTGCTAACCTCTTCATCTCTACATATCCCTTACAACCCACGTCCTCAATTATCTGTTTCATATATTCTTACTTCTGTCTTCCTCTAAGGTCTTACCTTCGACCGTTCCCTCCACTAACAAATTAACCAATCCGGCATGTCTCAAAATATGACCTACCAGCATGTCTCTTCTTTCTATAAGCTTCTTCCATAAACTTCTTCTCTCATCCATCATTTCCTAAACTCGTTCATTTCTTATTTGTTTGTCCACGTAATTTTCAACATTCTTCTGTAGCACCACATTTCAAATGCTTCAGTTTTCTTTCTTCTGGTATTCCTAAAGTCCATGATTCGCTAGCATAAAGTGCTCCACACATAGATATTTAGAAAGTTCTTTTTAAGTCCTAGATCAATATTTGAAACTAAAAGGTTTCTATTTTTCATACCGAGTGTGGCGGTGTAACGGTTAGCATTCTCGCCTCTCATTCGGGAGGACGGCGGTTCAAATCCCCGTCCGGGCATCCAGATTTGGGTTTTCCATGGTTTCCCAAATCACTTCAGGCAAATGCCGGGATGCTTCCTTCAAAAGGCCATGGCCGAATTCCAACTCGTAGAATGTTTCTATCCATTCTGATGACTTCTCCCTGAGTAGTCCCTACCCGGAGATCTAATTGGGGTACTATTTTACCCAGGAAGAAGCCATCATGATATACGTAATTTGAAAGGATTATGTGTCCTCGGGACACCCTTTGGGTCTCTAATGCAGTGGTTTCCCGTTGCCTTCTGCATCCCCAAGCTATTGATCATTTCTCATTCATTCACCTTTAGGGGCCATTTCCAACCCCAAGGGCAAGAGGGTGCCCTGGACCTCTTCCCTGCCCTCCTTTCTGAGGCCATTGGCAAGCAGTGGGTGACTCCTTGTACCTGGAATCTTTCAGTCGCCAGAGCCTTGTTCGTGCAAACAGGGTGCACCACGTGAAGAAGAGGTTGACATTTGGTTGGAAACGGCTAATACAGTCGCTCCCAAACCCTTACACCCCTTACAGCATTATGCAACATCAAAACATCAGTATAAAAACAGACAGGAAAAAATAAGGCTTGCGAGTTGCACCAATATAAAGAGATGTGTAAGTGAAGACTTTCCCGGCATATCGATGCAACAAAATCTTCTCAGGTGTCCAGCTGGATGCTGGTGTAAAAACACAATGTTTCGACAGCTGACTCTGCTGTCTTCATCATACTTGAAGATATTGTTGCAATATAAAGAGAATCATGCTATTGCTATAAGGAAAGATTTAACAAAGAGGATCGATTCTTTGAGGACCAACTACAGAAAATAAGTAAAACAAATTATGAGAGTTGCGACCAGTGATCAAGTAGTGGAGCCTATATTATGGTACTTCGAACAGATGAGTTTTCTTGGAGACCAAGATGTGGTGAGCTTAATACAGACGATGGGGCCACTGAATGATTTAAGTTTTCATTATTTCAAGTTTTTATTAGTCATAGTAATAACAACAAACCTTGAATTAATATAGATGTGACCTTATAAAGGGTTTATTAGATATGAATACAATACAAAATTTACTCAAGGATTGCTGAGAAAACTGATATTTCCAACCAAATTTTCCTCATTGTTAAAATAGTCACGATTGCAAACGCATCAAGCATGTCTACAAATTTGGAATAGATAAGAAAATCACCATCATACACGAGAAAATTTGATCCGATGTCAACCATTAAAAACTTGTAACTCGCATTTACTACTATGAAAAGAGATACTGAAAAAGTGTTTGTACCTGAAGGAATTCAGAGCCAGATGGTTGCTTGCTAACTATTTGTTTCCCATCTATAGCACCAAGACAGTTCGAAAACAATTCCTCACAAGTGAATATTTCTGCTTCATATACCAATTCTTCATCCACCTTATATATATATATATTTGCCACAGATGAAGGCAGCTGGACGATGAACACAAAGCATGCCGTAAAGCATATTCCTGCTCATTATATATATATATATATATATATATATATATAACACAGCACAGTAAAGCAATAGCAACAGCTCCAATGTCCTGGTCATCCATTCCAAAATCAACTAAACTATTATGCAATAGTTATTGAGCAGTCTAGGGAGAACGTCAATAATCTTATCTAATTTTACTTACAATAATATTGATTGTGTAGGGGCCGCTTAAGTGTACTTCCCATTTCATTGGCAGCACGTGTGATGTGATACACAAATATAAATATTTAAATTACAGTGTATGACAGCAAAGACTGCATGATATTTGCTGACCTTCTAAAATAATAATAATCCATCGACATTGCCTGCAATAATTTCATAATAATAACAATATATTAATATACAAGAGTGCACCTACAGCAGCCTGTGATAGCTTATTAAGTGCATAATTGTAATGCCAGTCGTATGACACATTGTATAAATAGGTATGACATATGAAATGTTCAAAAAATAATGGAATTTTTTTGTTTTTTGAAAGAATTTCATTTAGTCACCTACATCAATGCTATCCCCTTCCAAATAGTCCCCATTAGATATTATACACTTATGCCAGCGCTTCTTCCAATCCGGGGAGGGGGGGGGGTAAGAGGGCTCAAGTGCCCCGCCTCCCCAAAGTATCTAGGTCCACCCTGACATTGTAATTTTGGATATTGGAGATCTTTTTTAACTCTACTGATCTTTTAAGTGCAGCACGACTATAAACCCCTCCCCTCCCCCCAAACCAAAATCCACTCAAGCCCCCCCCCCCCAAATGAAATCCGCTCAAGCTCCCCCAAACCAAACTCCGCTCAAGCCCCTTCCAAACCAAAATCCTGGATACGCCACTGTTCCAATCCCCAAAACACTTCTGGAACTCGGTCTTTGGGAAGAGTTTGAGCTCTTTCAGCGATACACTTTTAATATTGTCTATGCTTGTAAAAAGACGACCCTTCAACAGAAAAATGTCTCACGGGACCATGTCTGGTGAATATGGAGGTTTAGGCATTATTACAGTGTCATTTTTTTTTCCCAAAAAATTCACGAACAAACAACAATGTGTGAGCAGTTGCATTATTGTGATGCAAATGTCATGAGTTGTTTTGCCCTAATCTGGACGTTTTCATCGAACTGCTTTATGCAAACAGTGTTGAACTTGGAGGTAGTATTCCTTATTGATCGTTTGACCTTGTGACAAGAATTCAAGGTGCACTAAGCCATTAAAACTGAACACAGTTAGCATACCCTTCACATTTGACTGAACTTGTTAAGCTTTTTTTTTCGGTCTTGGCAATCCAGAATGCCTCCACTAGGCCGATTGAGCCTTAGTTTTTACATCTACGCATGTTTCATCATCTGCTATGATACGTTTCAATAGTTCTGCATCGTTTTTGACCTCATTTAGCGATTACATTCGCCACTGTTTTTGTTTGTAACTTAACACTTTTGGAACAAATTTTGCTACAACACATTTTATCCCCAAAACAGATGAAAAAAGGTCATGGCATGAGCCAATGGATATGGCAACATCACGGGAATTTCTCTAATTGTGATTCGGCAAATGTTCATAATCATTTCGTTCACTTTTTCCACATTTTCATCAGTTATTAATGTGGAAGGATGACCTGTATGCTCATCATCTTTGTTTCATGGTCATCTTGAAAACGCTTATATCATTTGTAAACCCTTATTTTACTTATCTAATTACTATGCCAATCGGTATTGTACGTAAATGTTTTAAAAATAACTTTAAGGAAAAGCCAAGGATAATCGCTTAAGTCAGATACAAAGTTACTACACTCTATTAGCCATAAGAAAATGATTATATAAATTTAATTAGTCAGTAGTAGTTTTTTAACATTTGCTGAAAGATATCCTTTAGAAAAGCTGATGTGTGCTGAGTACTGGTTCACCATCCTGGCAATTCTATTTCTAGGCCCCATGTATTGTATTTCTGAAGAGAATTTATTTATATTTATTGTGTTCTTTATACTTCTTAATAACTTCGTGGTTTTGCTGCAAAGTGGAGCTATTTGTTTTATTTTCTGAATGTGCAGCTAAACTAAATAAATAAACTGATAGTTTTTATACTCTGCACAGTTTAACTTAGTTTTAATAAACTCCATATACATCACTTTAATTACATAATCAGACTTCTTATTTGCAGGTTCTCCTTAGCGCTAACAACCAAGGCAATCTCCTAGTTATGTCTGTATTTGTTGTTACTATGGAAACCTTTCAAGGGAACTCTAAACGTTTCAAAGATATAGGAATAACATTAAAATATGCATTCTGTGATCTTTCGGATATCCTACACATGGTTGACATAGTTTCTGTTTTTGCTTTTGAAAGTATAAAAAACACAACAGTACTCATTCAGAACATAAAAGACACACAGATGCCAAACACAGCAACGCTTGTATCATTTGATATTGAAAATACGTACAGTAACATCCCAATCAAAGAAACCAAAGAACTAATCAACACAAACCTTAATACTTACAAAATATTACCCTGCAACCATATAGAAGAAATCAAAAGAAATACTCATCTCTCAGAATTATTTCACTTTTAATAATAAATATTACCTACAACAGGAAGGACTGCCTATGGGATCTCCAATCTCGGCACTTAAGCCAATACATTCATAGACAACATGGAAATATTGCATAAAAACTAATCCCACAGAAAGGATATAAGATTCTATATTGGTGGAGATATGTTATTTATGTTTTATGCCTTATCAATGAATCAGATGAAAGAATAAACAAATTACACCGACATAAACAATATACACAAAAAATCACATTCACAATAGAAAAAGAAGACAATGGATCTCATCATTACAAAACATGCAAACAAACACTCATTCCAAGTATACAGAAAACCTACAGCAACAAACCAGATAATACATTCCACATCAAACCACCCACACAATCACAAACAAGCTGCAATATGTTTCGTGCTAAACAGATTAAACAGAATCCCACAAAGAACAACTACCAAATAGAACTCAACACAATAAAGGAAATAGCAACAAAAATGTATATGAATCACACATAGTTGACACAATAAACACAAAAATAACTAACCAAATGAAAAAAGAACAAATAATAAACAACACAACCAAACTACAATCACACAGATCCCACCAGAAAAACACATTTGCAACACACACAGTTCAAACAAACACATACACCACGCAGGACAATGAAAATAAATGGAAATGGTACTCGATAACATATTCTAACAAATACACACATCAAATCGCAAACATTTTCAAAAAACAAGGCATCAACATTGCACTACGAACTGACAACTTGGTACAATGACAAATTAAACCCCACAACCAAACCAATACCACAAACCAATACCACAACACGGGCATTTACCAACTCACTTGTCAAAAATATGAAGCAGTATATATAGGGCAAACATGAAGATAGTTCCAAATCAGATATAAAGAAAACATGAGAACATTGAAATACAGTAACCATTCCAGATTCGCCGAACACCTCATAGAAAATGACCATTCACCAACAAAAATAAACACAGATATATGAATTCTCACTATCAACAACTACAGATACAACACACTCACTATATTCAGAAAGCCAAAAATGAAGGCAAACAGGTACTAAATGACCAGGTAAACCTCACAAATAAAACATTACTCAATCTAATATACACAAACTCAACAGGCAAAACAAAATAAACACAAACTCTAATAAACCCCCACACACACATACATCACACATGAATATAAAACACACTAACATAATCATCACGCATTCATGCACTTTTCAAAACTCGCACTATCAGCAAGAGACATGACATATACAAACAAGATGGCCACAGCAGACAACCGAAGGACGTGACAGCGCACCATGGGACACGACATTAACAAACCAGCTGGCCACAACAGACGACCGAGTGATGAGAAAGCACCAATTTTGAAATTTTGTAAATATGATACAAGCAAAACATGTTTTGGATAATATAATGAAGATGTGCAGCTGCATACTCTAAATAACAAGTGTAAATAGTAGGTTAATATCAGCTGTAAAAATATCTCATGTTCACAATTACGTAATAATATGATTAAAATGTTTATAAAACTGTGTATAAAAACTTAAACGCAGATTCGTCGCTGATGATGCCTCGATGAGAGATGAAACGTGTACGATGCAGCAATAAATAAATTAAAGAATTGCATTGGCGTTATTTTTCAACTAGTATTTAAGTAAGCAACTGCGGAAACATGGCCTGCAACAACATTGCATTAATTCACAATGTCTCTTGCATTCCTGTTAATTAACTTCCTGGACACTATATTTAGATTAGTACCTTTGTTACTATATTTTTCATTTAGATTAGTACCTTTGTTACTATATTTTTCTATGGTGTTATGGGACAAAGAAAATGAATTCAGGTGAAGATCTAGTTAAAATTGTGTAAATTTTGGGAGTCTCACAGCATACATCTAAAAAAGTTGGAGTAGAAATAATAGTGCCCGTACTACTGTAAATATTAAACTTGAACTGTATTTTGATAGTACTTAGAATAAAGTCAGTCATTTGAATACATATCCCATTTGACACATTCACAGACTTGGTAGAATAGTTTTAAATAGATAAAAATCAATGATTACTGCATTCTCAAAAAGCTTGGTGTTTGCTTCTTAAAATTACAACCTATATTTGTAGAAACATTATAGATATCGAGGGTGATTATCTGTTGTTATTTTATATAGTTTTAAACTTGATAAGTTGAGCAACATACACCATGGAAGAAATCTACATCTACATTGTTCTTGTCACTGACTTCCTTAAATGCAGGAATGGCTCATGTCGTATTATGTCCATTTTTGGTGGATTCCATTCAATAATGGAGCTGGTGGGTGAGTGGTAACTCCCTAGCTTCATATTCAGGAGGGTGCTGGTTCAAATCCCTGATTTGAATTTTCCATGATTTCCCCAAATCACGCCAGGAGGGTTCCTTCAAATAGACTAAGGTCAAATTCCTTGCTATTCTGTTCCTTCCCCCTATCCTTTCCTGCCTGTAATGAGTTCAATATTAAGATGTAAAGCCATAAAAAAAAATCCATGGAATACTTACATTTTAGAAGTGTGGCTATGCAGTCATTAGAATGCCAAATGGTAACTCTTAGCATTGATTTGCTTCCGGCTACAAATAAAGATTTAACAACTTGCTTGGTGTTTGATCTAACTTGAGGAAAAGGAGAAATAGTACAAAAGAAAACATCTTTTGGAGATTTTAACACTGCATTATTTCCCTCACTTTTGTCTAATTAGTTTTGCTTGCTCATATCACTATTTTCTCCCATATATACAGATGGAGGACAAAATAATACAAATACCTGTGAAAAAGTATGACGTATTTCATACCTGCAGTACAGTTGCGCCACCTGCAACAGAAGTCTGCCACCTAGTGAGTGTGAAGAGGAAGGTATCAGTCTCTCAACAACAGTCACCGGCGTAGCATCTGTCTATCAAACTGTTTGTCATAAGTTGAAATGTCAGACCTGTCAGAATTCCTAAGAGGAATGATTGTCGAAGCGTGTTTAAGTGGAGCATCGGTTACGGAAACATCAAACCTTTTGGGGTTTGCAAGGAGTACGGTATCAGCCGTTATGACAGCCTACACAAAAGAGGGTAAGACGGCATCTTCAAAGAACAACAGTGGCCGAAACTCAAAGCTTACTGATAGGGATAATGGGTCTTGAAGCGCATAGTAGCCCGAAAGCACAAGCAATCGTTATCGGAGATAACATCCGAAATGAACAGTCATCTCCAGGACCCCTTTTCAACAAAAGGGAACTTCATGCTACGAACATTTATGGCAATTCGTAAACACATGGTGACAGCAACTAATGCTTTCAAGTGACACCAGTGGTACAGAGATCACAAAGGCTGGTCCCTACAGCAGTGGCAATATGGTCAGATGAATCGTCATTCACCCCTTTTCAGACGACCGGACACGTTTATGTCTGGAGAAAGCCCAGAGAAACGTTTAATCCTTAATGCCTCTTGCCGACTTTGAAGCATGGGGGTGGCTCCATTATGGCTTAATATTGTCCATGACCTTTATGCATCTATCCCATGTTGCATCTGTACTTCAGTCAAAGAGTGGTCCAACCCCCTATTAATAAAGATTTTCCATTATTTCACAGGTGTTCGTATTATTTGGTCCTCCGTCTGTATCTTTCAACATTGATATAAAATTTTAAATACTAACAGGTCTGTTTTTAATGAGCAAGGGTCTTTGACCAATGTGATTATTCGTTCAGTTTTATTTTTACTATTAGAAAGTGTTCCAATGTCATAGTTTGTCAGTAATTGTCCTATCCTATCCGTGACTCCTGTTACATAAAGCAACAATATTTTTGAGTTCAATCCCTGTCCGTCTCTATTTTTGTTATTGTTGCAGCATAGTATGTGTGATATGAAACATCTTTTGTAGCTATTGTTTTTGAAAACTGGGAGCAAGTGTTTCTCTTTTTCCGGGCTTCTCTCATCATATATACTTTCTTCTTGACAAGGCAGTGTGTATACTGCCGCTGCCTTTCCAAGTTCTAGGCACTACTGCTGTATTTCATATAACTCGTTGTTAAGCCTGTTATAATATTTTGGTCATGTACTATTGTCTTCTAAGTTTTCTCAACGAAATCAGCTGTTTGTCTCTTTAATGCTTCACATTCAGGTGGAAACAGGTTTGAATCCCTGTCTGATCATTTAGGTTTCAGTTTTCTGGGATTTTCCAAAATCAATCCAGGCGAATGTCAGGATGTTTCCTTGAAATAGCTATGGTGTAATTCCTTTCCTCAGTCCTTTCCTGCATCTAATGATCTCTCCATTGACAATGCATAACTCACACATACACATTTGTGCGCCAGTAAGCTTGCTAAACATTTATGCATGAGTATTCTCATGACAAGCCTAGCCTTATTGAAGCCCATACACGTGAACATCAATTACACAGATTTGTCATTAAGCTGGGCTTGCTGTGCTCAAATTGATATGATTATGGTAGTGGTCTACGTATTTATCTTCCATGATTTCCCTGCAGTGCAGCTCTGGTTGTCACAGCTTGAGCATTAGAACTGAAGACGACAACAGAGTATGCCTCAGAAACCTCGTCTTACATCTACATTACTCGGCAGCAAACCCGCTGAAATTATATTTTAGCAACATGGCGAGAATGTCTTTGTTCACACGTTTTCCCTCTCTGTGGCTCACTGGGAATTCAAAAACATTGTGAATCAAGTTTATTGCGGTTAGTGTTACACATGAGGTAACAATATTGAACTGAAACATGTTTTTTAAGATCTGTACCCAAAAAACTATTTATTTGTGCAGTAACTTATATTAGTGCTGTAAAAAAAGAAACTGATACTACAGCAAAAAAATTGGTTGCAGTGAGAATATAAACACAATAATTTACAATTATTGGCAGAAATCAGCGATAATAATCCTGAAGCTTACAAAAATGACTTTAGAATGGTTGCAAATATATTTAATGAGTTTTTAAATATTGTAAAACCATATCTTACAAAACAGAATATTCAGATATGTCCAAGTATTTCTCCTGATGACTAGCTCATAGCAACCATTCGATTTTTAGCTACATGTAGAAGCAACAATGATTTAAAATTCAGCACCTACATTTTTGCACAAGCACTGGGTACATTATTTCAGAAACAATTAGAGTGCTGTTTTGAAGTTTTAGGAGAAGAGTTTAAGAAGTATGTCTTAAGTTTTTTGAAATTTCTATTCATATACTCTCTTTTGATTTCATCTTCCACAGAATGGTATGTTGCTGATGTGTTGCTAAAAAACCAGGTATGAATTCTCTATTCATCTTACTTAACTTGCCACAACATTCAGCACGTCTTATCCGTTGCAAGCAAAGTGTTAGGACAGATATGTGTGTATTGTTATTGTCGCGCATACTTGCCACATTCAAGTATGTAATAATTGTAATTGGCTTGTGATGTGGCTCGTCATTAGACAATTAACATGCACATTTTATCATCTATTTGGATCATCACGTAATTGCTGGCGGACAAGTGTGTTTTCCTACCTATAAAGCCATAACCAAAAAATAAAGGTAGGAAATGCCAAAGGAGAAGTGTCTCCGCATATGGCTTTACACGTCGTTGATGTCAAGGTCATTAAAGAAGTTTTTCCACAAAAGTAGAAATGAGCAGAATAGGAAATTAGAAAAAAAAAATCATGACAAAATTGCACAAATCAAAAATTTCAGTTTGATGAACCTGTGTGGTACTTTTCATTGTCTAGTTTCTGTTGGGGTTTCATTGCAACTACAATAATTTTAATTACCTGAAAGAGAAATGAATAGAAAGGTTCATCAAAATCATCCCAGCCATTTGTGGATTTCAATATTTATTTCTAATTTTCTGTTGCAAAATTGCTTACATCCTTAACTTAGGCAACTGTAGAAGTCTCAACTGTATCACAATATAAAATATTACCAATTGTATAGATATCTTCATCAGTCTTTTAAACGGATTATCCAAGCGTAATTTGATGAAAATATTTGAATGATTTTGTGAAGAGAAATAGTCTTATTGGACTATTTAACCTCGTTGGAGTGTATCAAATTTGGGTGGGATTATATCTTTGGTTTGTAATATAGCATCTTTACACCAGAGAATACGTTTTACTTCGATGTCGATGCGCCCTAAAACAACAACAACAACGTTTTACTTATTCTGTATAGTGGGAATGGAATAGAGTATCTATCACTAATAAGTAAAAAGTAGAAAATTGTGTAACAGTATTAAAAATGTTTTCTCGAAAGATGTGAAACATTCCTGCAAAAAAAAAAAAAAAAAAAAAAAATATTGTACATCAACAATATTTAATAGACAATACTTCGCAAAATTATCGCCCTCTTAGTTTTTTTTTAGACTTTTTTTTTGGCTCTACTGTTCTTCAAGAAGCATGGATCTTTGTGTGAGGGCTGAGTGCAAGTTAAATTAATAATGGGGGAAAACCAGAACTAAGGAATGTAAATGAAATTTGCTTTCTGTGAAAAATAAACTAATATTTAGGCGATTCTTTGTAAAAATAAATTTTGTGATGCTACAGTGAGTGAACTATAGTAAAAAAAAAAAAAAAAAAAAGAATGTACCTATAAAACATATTGTCCTGCGTGGGCATCGAGTTGGCAATCCTTAGAACAGAAAGGTGATGTGTAATTATGACATTTTAAGCTTTGATTTCTCATAAACGAAGACTCACCAAGATGAACAAATTAATGTTAGATGCCTAAGATTTCATACTATTCCCATGTTCACATTAAAGACCTATCCTCGAAAAGTTATGTAAGTAAATAAAATACGGCAAAAAGATATTTTTGGGTTAAGAATACATTTTAACTGACTGTTACAGTACCAGGTCTCTTTCGCTCAGCTTTTTTCATCCACTCACCAGTAACCTCTAACCTAAAGAGAGTCATTTCTAACTGATGATTACTGGAATTGAACTACATTATAGCTTTAGCTTTCATCACCATACCCCTTCATCTTACCCATTGGTAGTGGTGCTTAGGAAATCTCACCAGCTACTAATAGCTTTTGTGTTAATTACTCTGTTCCCTTACACCAGAAATACTCTGACTCATACAACATTACTATCAGTTTTGATGACTTCCTTAGTTATCTCCTACTTTGAATTGGAATTTGGGGGACTATTTTGTCAAGAAAAAAAGCCATAATTATAAAATTTCAGAGTTTAACATATCACCAGGAAACCCTTTTCGTTTGCCTTACCTTCTGCATGCAAATTCGAAAATTTCTTATTTACGTATCTTCAAGGGCTTTACAACCCCCATCACCTGAGGGTGCCCAGGACCATGCCACAATTTTCTGCTTTGTAATAGGAAGCTGTTGGTGATTAGTGGGTGATTTCTTGTACAAGGAACTGTCTAGTTGTCAGACGCTAATTTGTGTGATTGAGATTACCATGAACAGAACTATTTGACATTTGATTTAAAGAGACTAATAATTCTACTATAAATCCCGACATCCTGTTCTTTTATAATACTGAAGCTGTTGTAATGGAAGAAAATTCCATTTTGTATGTTCTGGTATTATTTCTCTTTTTCAAACAAAATTCTGTCATTAACGAGAACAGATTTAAGTCAAGAGAGAGACTGTCAAGTTTTCAAGAAAGGGTGTTGCTTCATGCTGTGAAAAAAGTAATGTTGATGGTTTTACTTTAAATTGTTATATTAGTATATAGAGAATGTCAAATGGAAGTAAAAGTTACATCATACATTACAACTTTATTTAATTATTAAAATATTTAAACTAAAAAGATTTACAGCTCCTACTGGCCTTTTTTACATTTCCTTTGGATAATATGCTCTCATAGAAACACATTGGCTCTTCTTTATGGCATTAGCTTATTTAATTTCGTTTTCATCTCTGGAAGTAAAATATTCTTATAATTTTATTGCAATGTTCATTTGAAAAAAGCTCCATTTTTGGCACCTGTTTTCTGGAAGGAGCAAAATATTTTTAGTGTGTTATTTGCAATAGGACATCGCTACATTTGCTAGTCAGCTCCTCTTCCCGAATACCTGTTCCTTTACATTTACTTTTGTATAGTTGCTGTACAGTTTGGTTGATCCATTAAATGTTAAAGTGTCAGTTTTACACATTCATTCTTTAATGATATAAATCTAAGTTTCAGAGTAAGTTTCATGATAGCCAGCTGTCTATTGTAAATACTTTACTTCTGACGTAGAGTTACAATGAACCACCACTTACCTTAGATGATGGTATCATGGGGTGAACACAGAAAAAGCACAAGAACAGGAAAACAATGAATATTTCAGGACTTGGCCCTGTCAACAGGAGAACATTAAGGAGGGAAGGGTAGTGTAGGAGATATTAACATACAAGTATATTGAATATTATGGCAAAGCTATTCTTCCCATGATTACATTTCAAATGATTTGTAGAAATGTTTCCTAAATAAGGGGTATTAACGTTTCTTTTGGAGAAGTTACTTTAATTTGATTAAATGTTTAACAGTCTTTTATCACCATCACCAGCAGAATTAAGTTTTTTTTTTTTTGAAGTTACAGGATTCTTGTTGGTCCTAGCAATAAAATTTCTCGTTCGTGTCACATTCCTCATCAAACTAACAAATATTTTAAGTTCACAGAATGAGAAGCAGTGATGCTCTTTGGTTTAACTACTTGTATTAGTAATAGGAACTTCAACTTGGAATGTAATCATGGGAAGATTATTTATTAAATAAATAATCTTCCCATGATTACATTTCAAATGATTTGTAGAAATGTTTCCTAAATAAGGGGTATTAACGTTTCTTTTGGAGAAGTTACTTTAATTTGATTAAATGTTTAACAGTCTTTTATCACCATCACCAGCAGAATTAAGTTTTTTTGAAGTTACAGGATTCTTGTTGGTCCTAGCAATAAAATTTCTCGTTCGTGTCACATTCCTCATCAAACTAACAAATATTTTAAGTTCACAGAATGAGAAGCAGTGATGCTCTTTGGTTTAACTACTTGTATTAGTAATAGGAACTTCAACTAAGAAAATTTGGACTTCCAAGTAATTTGAGAGTTGCATGTTGTTCCAGTTCTTTCTGTCTTTATTGCCACACTCACAGAAGCAGTTGAATTCTGTCTGACATCCAGTCTTGTCAACCAGGACTGTGGATAGCAACTAAGTGAAGCTTGGATGCCAGTCATCGATACTGTTTGTCAGCAGCACACTGTGTCCAGATCAACTGAGTACACGGTTGACTGCTACTGACACTATCCCCATTTTGGCGCTCAGTTGTTGCCCATGTTAACCAATCATCAACACACACTTCCAGCCTGGCAGGCAATTAATACTACAGCCGTTCCACAGCATCTGGCACTTCACAAGAAGATGGCGACAGTGAATTTGATCACCAAAAACTCGGCTAGTCACCCGAGAACATTATATCAACCAAATTACTTTTGGAACTAATGTTTTCTAAGTGTTGCTGAATCTCACTCTGGCTGTTGAAACTCAATAAAGTACAAATTTTATTCAAAACAGTACCAATTCTTATACAACACTGCCATTTGGAACACCAAGTTTTTCACTTGCTCTGATCAGCTTCTCTTTCATGTCTTCGTTCAATGCCAATATCCTTGTGTAACCTGTGTTTCATTGTCACTTGTATTTCTACATGCTACTGTTCCTTGTAGAACATTAGCAAATTGTTGATCTATCCTGTGGCATCAGTGATCTGCCTGTTGGTATAAAAGTCAATCAGATTTAATATTGCTGGAAGTGATGGGAATTTGTTTCTAGTTTGGACATTATAGCACGGTATTCGCACAGTGTGACGTGTATCTCTTAATCTTTTCATCAAGAGTAGGTATACTCTTGTAAATATCTCCTACAGCTGATTGCCGATCAATCTTGACCGACTGCAATTCAATTTTAGCTTGACAGGGACTTATGTTCTGCTGCTTGACTGTAAATTTTATAATCAAGTGCACTAAAAGGCTTAATCTTCGAGTCTTAGAAGTCACTTGGGAATCAACCAGTTTCCAAATCATTATCGCTAAGTGGCGAAAAATTCAAAATACTGGTGAAAATTCTGAATATTGGATTTTCACACTATATACTGACTTCTGGAATACCTGATTGTTCCTGTGCAAACACCACTGTCCCCTCCATCATAGGTATCATCATTCATAATTGCAGAAATGAGTACTAATGCTGATAAAATCAATTCCTCAAGGAACTAGTCCCAAAACAAAAATAAATTTGGCATGCTTTGGAAAGACTCCAAAACAATGGAAAACTTATATCATTGAAAAAAAACTGTTTGGAGAAACAGAAGTTTTGTATTTATCGGCCTTGTCAAAGTTAATATTACCTTATATCTGTATACGTATGGAAATGTATACCTTGGATCACATTCAGTGGAATAGGTAATGACATGATTTTGAGGATGAGGGGGGGGGGGAGAGGGGGACACTGTGGTATTAAATTCTCTCTTATATAATTTAATGAGCGGATTGGTACAATCCTGTATTGCATTGATCATGTGGTGTTCTGATTTTGTTCAAAGGAACAAGTTCTTCTGACCTGTCATCAGCAGTTCTACATATTAATACACTTTATAGCTCAATTTTTCAAAAGGAGAATTGCAAAATAAAAAATAAATATTGAAATTATCAACTGAAAGTTCAGTGAAATGTTTTAAATACCCAACCCACACCAGTATTGAATCAGAACATTTATCAGACTTCGATTACATATTCGAGGTTCCTAGAGAGGCTGCCCTCATTAAATCCATGCTGGTCATGGTTTGTTGGTGATTTTACAGCTACTTCCAACCAATGTTTCTCCATGCACAGATGGCGGGATGAGAGGAGCAGGACAGGAGGCATGGTGGGATATACAAGTTCTAGACAGATCCCACTGCTGGTCGGACGGTGTTCTCAAATGATCTTGATGGCTTTGTCTTCCTTTCTCTTAACTGACTGGTAACTAGATTCCATGCTGGGCTAAGTCGATACCTCATTTCTCTGTTGTCTTCTCGGACACAGTATATCAGTTCGACATGGCATGGACTCCACTATCAGTTCATTAAGAGGAAGAAGTTAGTCTCTTCAAGATTGCTTGAGAATGCATGTCGACCAGCAGCTGACTCTCTCCTCCACTTGTATCCCCACCAGAACGCCTGCCCGGATGCATAACTAAAACTTTGGCAAAAGATGAAGTCAGATAGTGGCTTTGAAATGCCACACCAATTTGGTACACTCACCAGGAGGGAAGCCCGAGAATTTTTTATGGAATTGTTACGTAAAGGAATGCTTTGTTCCTACAATGATGAGATGTACCGAGCGTGGTGGTGTAACGGATAGCGTTCTGGCCTCGCATTCGGGAGAACGGCGGTTCGAATCCCCGTCTGAGCATCCAGATTTGGATTTTCCATGGTTTCCCAAATCACTCCAGGCAAATGCCGGGATGCTTCCTTAAAAAGGCCATGGCCAAATTGCTTCCCATTCCTTGCCCCCATCCTTTCCCGTCTCTAAAGACCTCGATGTTGAGAGACGTAAAGCAGTAAAAATAAAAAAAATAAAATAAATAAAAAAAGATAAAATAAATAGGCTTGAAGATTTCTTGGCCATGTGGTCAGATCAATTGATTGTTGTTAAACGAATTTTCGACAGCATAATGTGCCATAGCCTTCAGGTTACGATTACTGACTGGCTTGGAAAAGGATTAAACATTGCTCCAACACCAGCATTTTTCCGTATCGCTGAATTCATCAGTGGAATCAAATAGATACCTAAAGCCTACCATCAACTGCAACAGAGGAATAAGGACGATCGCATCAGATCCCATCGACAGGATACAATGTAAAATGGTTGAAGTTCTTCAAAGTTCCTTACCAAACGATACAGCCAAGAAACTTCCTCCTTGTACAGCTGTACTACCTAGGCTCTATGGGCTCCCAGAGGTGCACAAGCAGGGCCTACCCATGAGGCCCATATTAAGCACAACACCTGACGTATATTTTGAGCCCAACAGTGGGCAAATGTGAGCACCACATCGACAACTCAGCTCGGTTCGTCGAAGATCTATTGCAATTGAGACTGTTCGACTCTGATCTCACGGTCAGTTTTGACATTTTATCAGTTTTCTCCAGGGCTCCTCTCAAGGAATCAGCAAGAAATTTGAGTCCGATCTCACAAAACTGTTCAGCTTCGTTCTACTGTCAACGTATTTTCATTTCAATGGACATTCATATGAACAAACTGATGACGTAGCTTTGGGCAGCTCACTGTCACCTGTGGTTGCCAATATGGATAATTTTTAGGATAAATCACTGGAATCGGCAGAATTAAAACCGACTGTTTTCTATGGATATGTGGATGACACTACCGTCGTTTGGCCCCACGCAAAAGAAGAACTTGAAGCTTTTCTGCGGCATCTAAACTCCATCCATACTTAAATACAATTCACCATGGAAGAGGGCACAATGGCCAACTACCCTTCTTGGATGTGCTAGTAAAGTGAAGAGTGGACGGCAACCTGGGACACAGTGTTTACTGAAAGGCCACTTACACGGACCAATATTTGTGTGCCTCCAGCTGCCACCAGTTATTACAGAGGGAAGGAGTGATGTATACATGGTCCACATAGCCTGTGTGATTTCTGACATCGACAGTCTGTCTGCAGAACTAGCACACCTCAATAACGTGTTCCAGAATAATTGCTACAACCACCACCAAATTTTGATGCGCCTTTAGGCAGAAGACCACTCCAGAACCAACTACCAAGGATAACAAACCAAGAGTCTCAGCTTTCATCCCATGCGCGTAATATGTTGAGCAATGTAAGCAGAATTCTACGCTGATACAACATCAAGTGTGATTACCCCCCACCAACCAAGTCCAGAGCATTTCTAGGCTTGGCCAAAGATGATCTGGGACTAAGGAAACCTGGTGTATACCACATACTGTGCGAGTGCAGGAAAGCATATATCAGAGAGACTATTCGCACGATTGAAGAACAGCATACAGATCTACAGCAGCCATCATAATCGGCAATTGCTGAATATTGCCTAGAGACCTAGCAAACTATCAAATATGAGAACACGGAAGTTCTGAAAAATACACCCCACTTTTGGGATTATGTGTACAATGATAGATACGATTGAGATCTGGCTATGGAATAACCTTTTCAACAAGACATTGGATTCCAATTAAGTCAAGCATGGACTCCAGCACTGAAGCGGCTCTTGGAAACATCGGAGCTAGTGCACTGTGTGTGATGAAGGCAGTGTGCAAACTGGAAGCGGCCTATCCCCACCACCACTATCACTGTAGCGATGGGTCGACAGGTATAAACATTACCTCCGTGAGTCCAGCACAACAGTCTCGTCTCGGACTGCACTCCTCACGTCAGTCAGCAGACATACGCTGTCGAATATTCATTGAACAATGATCAGTTTATCCCGCTGCATGCCCAGGAAATCTTCAAGCAGCAGATTTGCCAGAAAAACCTATGATTACGTATGAAGCATATAAAGAATTGTAATATGAAAGTGATTAGTGCTATACCTGGTGACCTCTGTGAGATTGTAGTGCATGTAGAGGAAAAATTGAAAGAGTGTGTATATTATTATAAACCTAACTTACTTGGTAAACAATGAAGTGATTATTGTCCCTTCAACACACTACTTTGCGAACCTGATACGTGTACCCTCCCAGTAACAATGGCATAACTCTCACAGAAAAAAATTCCCCATCTTGAAGCATGCCATGTGGGAGACGGGTATCAGCTGACTTGCTCATGTTGTAGTGCCTGCTTCTTTGATCTCATGAAAGTACCCGTGTCTACCATGGGCAGTCAGTGCATATAAAACTTGTGTGTCATCTGACAGTAGACCATTGTAGTGATGTAACCTTGTAACCATTTCACTTACTTAAGAATAGTTTAACCAGAAAATTTTGTATATTTGTCTATGTGTATTTATTTGTTTATATGCATGTATTTATTATCTTCAAAATAACTAATATCAGACAAATTTCTAACTTCTTAATTTTGCTTTCAGGGATCACATAAATTCTCTTTTAATTGAATAAATTCACAGACTTAAAATTAAACTCATGTGTATAAATTGCAGAACTCCTACTTTTCTGCAGTTGTCTTTTAACAAAAGTAAATATATTTAAGGGAACATTGTAAATATTATTTTATTGCAAATGTGTTCATATTTTTGTACAGATTAAAGCTGGTTTATCTAACACTTGTTCTCCATGGGGTGGGAACACTTATGCCATGGAATATGTTCATCAATGCTAAATCTGTAAGTATAACAAAAATTACCTCAATACTTTTAAATTATAAGTGTTACAAAAGCTTTGAATGCATGATACTAATAATGGACAAGAAAAGTAAACACATTACCTGTCACAGATGAAGGCAGTAGAGCCGCAATTAACAACTAAACATGAACACACTTCACAATATTTTGGTATAAACCTTAACCATGCTGAGAGTTTAGACACATGACAAGTGTATCAGATGTGTACTCATTGTGACCAGCAACATGACTGAAGCCAGAGATGAACAAGGTGAGGATAGCAATGCTGAGTGAAGAAGTTAACAGTCAATAATTTATGGGAAAGTGTAACCTCTGGAAAGGCTGAATAAAGTAATAAAATTGACTGAACTAAATACAGTGAAATGAATGAAAATTTAGATCAGTATATGGCTCAAAATCACCAAGGTGGAAAATTTGCTTCGCCAGCAAATAAATTACTAATATCATTTTTATTTTTATCAAGTTTCCATTAATAATTGCTAAACGTTATTCGTTTTAACTGTACATTATATAATATACCTAAAAATTAATAAGATTTATTATTATTTCATAATATATGTATCGAAAATCATTTCGGGAACGCGTCCCAAAGTACGATCTTTGGAAACAAACACCGATAATTTCCATAAAACAAACGACATGGAACAGTTTTCATTTCTTATTAGCGGAAAATTTTTATCTAATTTCTAAATCTTGTAAATATAATACAAAAGTAAATTTATTTTATAGAGAAATACGCTAAAATATTTTGTCCGGCGACGTAAGCATCATTTCAGTGAACACAGCTGTGACTGGCCGAAAGTTGTTAATAATGAATGCAGCCTTTAGGCACTAGGGCGCAGTAGTGTTACGAGAAAGTATTGTTGCTGGTGTGATAAGTGTCTTCCATCAAATTAATTAAAATTAAGAGGTAAGTACCTTTTAGTTCGTTATTTACAGTGCGTACATCAATAGATCGTCATCCCGGGAATGCGTTTTCCAGTTTCGAATATCGAAAAAATATCTTTTAGAGAACAATGTTAAAAACATAACCCCACACATATTACGCTAACAGTGTCAGACCACAGATAAAATGGCTGCCGTTAAACGAATAGCGCGCGTTTATTAGAAAACATCATTCCGTGAACGGTCATTTTGGGAACGTTTCCGGACATGATTACACGTTCTCGAAATGATTATGACTATTTCGTTCCCGAGGTGATATCAGCTATTATAATTTATCCGTAAATTTACTGTTTGTGTTGTGTTTACAAGGTTTTTAGTATTTGTTATTTTTTCATAGCATATGGCGTCTCAAGAGACTGAGGAAAACAAAAAAAGACACAAAAAGCAGCTTAAAAAGGATGGCTCGGCTTATTTGCGCCAAAGAGAAAAAGCTAACGCCAGAAAAAGGAAATTTTTAGCTAAGATGACTGTTGAACAGAAAGAGATAAAAAGGGCAAAGGACAGAGCATACTATCAGAAGAAAAAAGCAGAAAAAAAAGTGAAGAACATTACTGAGATGACAGAGCGGGAGAAATGAAAGCAGAGAAAAAGTTGGAATAAAGCATCAAAAAATTACAGGGAAAAGAAAAAGGCGTTAGCAAATATAGTGATCAATACGCCACCACATTCAGATGATGATTCAGCCGAAATACCTTTAGTGAGAAGTCACGTAGGAAGAAAAATAGTACGCAAAGATAGATCCAAGGCATACCGTACAATAAAAAAACAGGAACAAACTATAGTTCAAATGAAACGTAAAATAGAGACTTTAAAGAAAAAAATACAAAGACGGAACGAAAAAAGTGAACCTGTACCTATAACTCCTAACAGCAAAGTTGATTCTTTAATAAAAGACGTTCATGTTCCTCTTGAAGTTCGCAAAAACCTATTGTTTGGCGAAGTATTGTCAACACAATTACAAGTAAAGTCTGATACTTTACGAAAAAATTCCAGAGTGAGAATTCTTTCAAAAATGTATTAGTGGAAAAATCATAAGGAAGTACAGACTGCTCCATATGGCTAAGAAGTTCTTACCAAAGGAGAGAAATAACAAATCCATTTTGAAGTCAGATGCTCGAGTTCGCGAGATAGTTTTGAAGCCAGAAGTTCGCCGAAAGATCATGGATTTCTTTGAAAGAGATGATGTCAGTAGGATGTGCCCAGCTAAGAGAGATTTTGTAAAAAAAAAAATGGTGTTAAGAAACAAAAGCGCATCCTTTCATTCACAGTAAAAGAACTGACACCAAAATTCGTCCAAGAAACTGGAGTTAATTTAAGTTATGCAACACTACTCAGAGCAAAACCGTTTTGGGTGGTAGCTCCAAAATTAAGAGATAGAGGAACTTGTGTGTGTGTCAAACATGAAAACTTTGAATTTAAACTGAATAAGTTGAAAAGCTTACAACATCTTAATTACGGGAGCACAGACCAGTTGATTGAGGACTACAGTTGCGATGTAACTTCTTATGAATGTATGAACGGTTTGTGTGAGAATTGCAAATATGTGACACTGGAGCCTGGTGATAATACAGATTCTTTGACATATTTTCAATGGAAGTCCGTTAACGAAGAAAAAACTGTAAAAGGTGAGAACAAGACATTTAAGATCACAAAAAAGGTTACTATTTCCAGTACAGTCAAAGAATTAAAAATGGCTTTGGCTGAAGACATTTCCGTAATGAAAAGACATCTCTATGGTATTTACAGTTACAACAAATTGAAGAAAAGGTTGAAAGAAAACTTAACCGAAAAAGAGATTATGATGCAGATAGACTTCTCACAAAACTATACCACCAAGTATGTGAATGAAATTCAGTCCACACATTTTGCAAAAAATCAGTTATCTATTCATACAGGTGTATATTATTCAAGAAATGTTGAAAATGCTTTGCAATCAAGATCTTTTGCTACAGTGAGTGAAAATGTGGATCACCAAGCCCATGCAGTGTGGGCTCATATGATACCTATCTTAACAACAATTTTAGAAAACAAAGATGTTGACACTCTCCACATTTATTCTGACGGTCCTACATCACAATACCGGAACCGTACGAATATAAACCTTTGGCTACAAACATTGATTAATAAATTCAAACAAATAACAAAAGCTACTTGGACTTAAAGTGAACCTGGGCATGGAAAAGGACCGATGGATGGCGTAGGTGGTTATCTTATAAGGACTGCCGATAGTCATGTGTTGATGGGAAAGGACATCAAAACAGCCTCGGACTTTGACAGTTTGTTTACAGATTCTGCTATCCAAGTAAAAGTGATACGTGATGTTGACATAACTAGGGCAAAAAGCATCGTTCCGAAAACTTTGGATGCCATTCCAGGTATTATGAATATCACAAAAATTACCTGGCAAAAAGGGTCAGAAGTTGTAATAAAAATTTATCGACACGAACTTTTCCACAAGGAGTTGAAACTGTCTATGTTATCTAATCATTTAAATGTGAACTCACTTGAACCCATGGATCATTGTAAAACTTCGACAGAGTCTTCTAAACCAGAAGAGCCCATGGATAAAAATAATTTTGGAGACCTGATGACATTCCGAAAGGGACACAGCAGTTATAAAACTATTTATAACTCATCTTCATCAGACGAGGAAGATTTAATGGCAATTTATGCTCGTCAGCAGAGCGAGGAACAGTCCAATAGTGTTTACAAAGCTGGTACATCTTACGGCCAAGGCACAGAAATTTTACATCCAAATTTAATATCCCCTGGGACATTTTTATTAAAGTGCCAACTCAAAAAACAAATATCTGTTTCAAATATGTCGCTACTTGTCAGACTTATGTTGATAAAGATGACGGGGAAATTCTAGTAACTTTCTTAAAATCTGTGCGTAATAGTGCCAGAAAATTCAAACTACAAACTAATGATATGTCATATATTAGCTTTGAGCAAATAATTAGTATTATTCCTACTCCATTGTTGAAAAAAGAACAGAATAAAGAGTATTATTTCTTCGATACTGATGTTGATATTTTCGAAAAAAAATATTTTTTTTTGTAACTATTTCTTAATTAATCTTAAGTCTATAAAGAAACATTTTTGCTACAAAAAAGGATTTAGATTTCATTGTATTACTGTAGGTACTGCTTAAACTGATTAAGACTATGTAAAGTTAATTTTATGTTAAGTACCTACAAGCCTTATGTAAAATAAATAAATATGCATAGCTTTTTAATTTAATTGTTGTTTATTATTTCAATATTGTAGCTATATTGTCATTCAGGAAACACATGTGTCATTCCGTGAACATCTGATCATTTCTGGGAACGTTACTAAAATTACGAAAAACAGACAATTTTAGATTAAAAAAAAAAATATTACAGTTACAAAAAAAATGTTTAGTTCTGTGTACCTAAAGTTGATTTTATTGTGACAATTGCTGATATTTTTATGTCTGGAAAATTTTACACATTCAAATAGTAACTTTTTCATATTTCTGGTGGTATTTTGTTTTAAAACAATTTTACATGTTTTTTTATTTATTATTATTATCTATGTACCTAAGCTATTGTCCAATGCAAAAATATATGTATAATTTTTTTTTTTATTACTTCATTGACTTTACAAAAACGTTCCCGAAATGACCGATTTTGGGGATGTCTCTCATTAAAAATGATATTATAAAAAAAGTAATTAGTTCTGTGCTTGCCCTGCTTAACTATTGATTATAAACATGTTTAGTAACAAATTAGTCTCATTTTTATATTCATAGCTTAAAAATATTTTCTTCACAAAACAAAACTTGAAATTAGCCACCTTGGTGATTTTGAGCCATATATGTCTATATAAAAACCAAAGTATGCACTCCGATTACGGTGAAATTTTAGTGAGTTGTTGAGTGCGCGTTGGGATGGTTCCTGATAAATAAAATTTTCAAAAAACCACCCCATCTTCTTCATAACACCCCAAAATTTAAACTACCCAACAGATTTTATCCGATTTGTACATAAATTTGCACATGAATACTGTAAAACAAACAGAAAAATACTGCCTACATATGGTTTCCAAAAATGCATCCCCTCTCCCCCTTCTCACCTTTTAATTTTTACACAAACCCACACTTTTTATCCGATTTCAATGGAACTTTGCATACATATACTTTTAAAAAACTGGAAAAATGCTATAGTCATAAGTTTTACAAAAACCCAATCCCTCTCCCCTTTTCCACCCCAAAACCACCCCTTCTTTCCCTCCTCACACCCCACAATTTAAAAAACCCACAGATTTTAACCAATTTTGATGGAAATTGGCACATATACTTTAAAACAAACAAAAAAATACTGCCTACATATGGTTTCCAAAAAACGCAACCCCTCTCCCTCTTCCCATGCCCTTAATTTTTACACAATCCCACACTTTTTATCCAATTTCAATGGAACTTTGCACATACATACTTAAAAAAAAAAAAATTGGAAAAATACTGTTAGACATTAGTTTTACAAAAGCCCAATCTTTCTCTCCTTTTCCACCCCTTCATTATTGTCAATATTCTTTATACAAAGCTACAATTCCTATCCAATTTGAAGGACGTTGCACACGTATACTTTAAAACAAACAGAAAAATACTGTTTACTTTCAGTTTGCCAAAGCCCAACCCCGCCCTCTCCCTCTTTTCCCCTCCCCTATTAATTTACAGTGATTTTATTGAAACCCACAGTTTTTATCTGATTTCGATGGAACTTTGCATTTTTATACTTCAAAACAAGGAGAAAAATGCTGTTTACATTTAGTTTTAAACAACCAACTGCTCTCCCCCTTTACCCTAAACCTCTAATTTTTGTCAATATCTCATATACATACCCACAGTTTTTAGATGATATCAATGGAACTTTGCACATGCAAACTATACAATAGACACAAAAATATGGTCTATATTTTGATTGCAAGAACTGAAACCCTCTTCTCCTTTACCTCCCACCTTATTTTTTGCCAATGTTCTTTATACATACTCACAGTTTTTATCCGATATCGATGGAACTTCACACACGTATACTTTAAAACAAGGAGAAAAATACCATCTACATTTGGTTCTCAAATCTCAACCTCTCAAACCCTCTATTCCTTCTCTCTTAATTTTCAATATTCCTTACGCTAAATTTATTCAATACTGATGGAACTTTGCACATGTATAAATTAAAGCAAAGAGAAAAATGTTGTCTATCTTTGGTTTACAAAACCCACCCTCTTTCCCTATCACCCCAATTAAGAAAAATTTACACTTGAAACCATTCAGGAAATGTCAAGTAAATTCCATTATACATCTACTAATGAGAAAGAATTTTCACACATCTGTGAATGCGTAATGGAAATGTTTAATTTACTGTCTTTTTCTGAACCGTGTACAACACGTGTCTTGGAAAATTATTGAAGTGAAACTTCTTTGGGCGTGGTAGGGAGAAATTGCTAACGTTATGCGTTACGTTCTACACATTTAGTGCGTATGCGTCGCAACTTTCTGTCCATGCACATTATACACTGCGCATGCATACTTAACATTATGCGCTCTTTACAGCAGAGGGGAAAGAATTAGTTAGGCTGTGACTTTATTTCAGTGAAATTTGTGATAGAACTTGGCAGTATATGCCCACTTATTAAGCCTTGAATGCACTAGGGTACAAATGGAGTGACATGGCCCAACACATGTCGCTGAACAACACCCGGGAACACTGTCACGGAACATATAGCAGACACACTAGGCAGTTATAGAAATGTTGCCCAAGGAGGTTGCGTTGATCAGTGCTGCGTACATACTTATATCATGTAGTTCAGTGAAATGTAAGAGAAAGAGGTGGTGGTGGATGTGAACTTACTTACTAAAATGAGAAAAAGAGGTAATATTCTGAGTGACCTTCGAATGTCTAACGGATCATTTGGAAATTTTACTCGGATGTCACCTACTGAATTTGAAACTTTGTTACAAATGATTGGACCTGCCATTTCCAAACAAGATACAATATTACGGAACGCTGTTGGTCCTCGTATCAGACTTGAAATTCCATTGTAATACCTGTCTATGGGAGACTCCTATGCTTCCTTTCCTTGTTCACTTTTAGAGTGTGAAGACAACTGAACATTAGAATAGTACTACAAATTTGTAAGGAATTGATAAATGCATTGAAATTTTTTTTTTAAAGGTGAGTGATTAAAAACATTTTAATTTTTATAAATAATTGTTTTTATTTATTTAATATTAATAGGAATTGGAAACATAAGAATGCAATATATGAGTAAAGGTCAAAATTTAAAATTATTGGGCATTCAACGAATCCATGTGTAAAAATATTTGTTCTAACTGCTCATCGAAATGCTGTGGACTGATATTTCTAGATGCAATACTTTATTCTTGATTGATATCACACTCATATGCAAACCATGCACTAGAATTCACATAATCTCGTCTGCTACCAGTATTTTTCGTAGATGTTAATTTCTTCTTTTCACGAATAAATTGTGAGCGGAGGGTATGCACTTTGGCCTTTATTTATTTTCTTGGTAATTTAAGAGCTTTGGCAATATCCTCCACTCATCATTTTTCCTTCTTTATTTTTTTTTAATTTTTTTTTTTATAATCACGGTTTGAATTGTCCCACAACCCATAATTCTGTTACAGCTCGATTAGTTGAAGCACCATTTTGTTTGCTCACAGCACTGATGTTGTACGTTGCGCACATGACAACACTCGAGTACAAATGTCGTGTGGACGACGCGCGATGTTTTCACTCTGGAAGCGGCAACGCACAACATGTCCTGCGGCACGTAGATGTTGTGCAATATGTTACACACAACATTGTGGGACAGTGGGGAATGTTGTAGCATCACCCAGACTCAGTCTTGCACCTCACATGTGTCCCCTTGTGTATCCGGCCCTTTAGTGTGATATAACATTCCCTCTTGCATGGATGCCTGCACTGATATAGTTGGAGGGAGTTTGATAAAGCCATTTTATCCTTTCCTTGGACAAGCTGTTGTAACTGTTCCTTGATATTCTGAATACTTCGCATTGGAACAGAGTTGAAAACCGAGCTTGTCCCAGAAAGGTTCTATCAGGAGCACATCTGGGGATCTTGCTAATCATGGCAGTCCCTCAGCATCACACAGATAACTCACATAGACATGTGCCATGTATGGATGAACATTGTCCTTTTAAAAATGGCACCACAATACTGCCGTATGAGAGGTAACACATGAGGATGCAACATGTCTGTGACTTACTGTTGTGCCATCAGAGTTGTCTCAATCACTACGAAGTGACCGAAGTCATACCCTATGACTCCCCACACTATGACGCAAGGAGTGCCTCCCAAAACATTGGAAAAATGGGACCTCTCCTCAGGTTCAATGGTCATTCGAGCTAATTCAGATCCACAATTCATTTCTGAACACAATATTATGCCATTCATCAGCAGTCCATTGAGTCACAGTTCTGCACCAAGTCTAATGACCATCATCAGCAACTATGGTGGCGACTTAGGGACAGGTCCTATTCTTCAAACATTTTGAGGAGGCACAGTGGTGTTACTCTGGGTGTCATGGTGTGGGAAGTCATCAGGTATGACTTCAAGTGGGTAGTGATGGAGGGAGCTCTGACAATATAATGGTATGTCAAGGACATTTTGCATCCTTATGTATTACCTATCATGTGGCATAATCGTGATGCCATTTTTCAATAGGACAATGCTTGTCCATGCACGGCAAGTGTCTCTGTGAACTATCTGTGTGATGTTGCGGTACTCCCGAGGAGCAGGATCCCCAGATGTGTTCTTAATAAGAATGTTGTGTGACTAACTTGGACGTCAACTCCGTCCCATGCCAGTATTCAGAAATCGAGGATCAGTTAAAACAGTTGTGGGCCAGCTTACCTTAGTAGAGGCTATAACAACTCAATAACTCCCTTACCAACTGAATAAGCACATACACACAGACCAGAGAGAGTCTGAAATCATACTGATAAATGGGTTCACACTATCAAGTTCTTTGTTAATTTTACTCGATTTGTAACCACTTACATAACATCACATATCCTCTCAATCAGTGCAGTTTCAATTCCTTTCCCTCTCCTTGTCAGGCAGTGGATGTATGTCTAATGAAATAAGTGAGAGGTTTACTGACATTGTCTTACCGAAGGTAAAGGCCAGGGGAATGAAGGGAAATATCTTTTGGAGAGGACGAAGTGAACCAAGGATGTGGGGAAGGTTGTGCTGAATAGGCTGTGGGTAATGGATCTAGATAGTGTTCAAGGGAATTGAATCTTTTAGGTCTAAAACAGATGGAGCGGTTTCTGCCTTCCGGCTGTCAAGTTGGCACATGGTCCAATGTAATTCATTGGTTCAGTACAGACGCCGCCACACATGGCCAGCCACTGCATGTGGTGGCACATGGTTTCCTCTCAACTATTGCGCAGTGACGATTCGTCTGTTTTACATGAGCGGTGTGGAGGCGGTGTGCCAAGGCAGCATACTGAAGAAAATGGATCAGAAATGGCGATATAGCTTACTTAATTAATTGTTCAGTTGTACATCAGTTAATATGTAGATATATTAAATAAATCATGAAATTTCCAAATTTATTTATTTACTTTCTTACTAAACAAATTAATAAAGACAATTATTTAGTTTTTACTTGCATGTATTCCTTAATCTCATGTTAGCAAAATACAGGTTTTAGAGTCTTGAAATGTAATATTTTTCTTCTGATACATCTCCATATTTTCATTTTAACTTTTACCTTAATCACATTATTATATATCCTTTTAAACCATAAAATACAATTCCAACATCTGTGTTGTCCCATTAAGTGTATCAACAACATTTTTCTTTCCTTATAACTATCACTTGTATTTCTAATGGAAGAAAGCTGCTTCTCATCTTGGTCATTTATTTAATTAGCTGTTGTTTTACAGCGCTAAACAGCATATTTAAAGAGGACTCAGACATCTTTGTCAAGTTGAAAAACTTTTCATCATCTCTCTTCCACTGAGGCCAAAAAACTTTTTTCTCTCAATTCTGATACTGTTGGATGAGTCCAATAACCTCTGTTTTTTCTTCTCGTGTTTCACCTTGGGTACGGTAACCACAAAAATTACATGCTGCTCTAATTATCTATTATGGATGTAATGGAGACCTGCTTCTGTTTCTGCTTCTGCATCTTTTGTAATGGAAGTTTAGTGGAAACTAAAAGTAAAGCAAGCTAATCTGAATCTGCATCACTGGGTGCTGTGATGCTGCTTGAGCTAACTTCAGTAGAGCAAGCACCGACCATAGGGCAACTGTGGCAGTGGAGGTTTCTTGTTTTATGATTGTTTCTCATTGTTTCACGTGTCAATAAGTGCGTATTTTGTTCTAGGGTAGTACGTATAGTGGGTACAGTAGCATATCTCAAAATTAAACCAAAAACAAGTCCAATCTGGAGATTTTTGTAGAAAAAACTGAATCTGTGGCAAGTGTACAATATGTGGAAAAGAATATTCTCTTAAAGAGCATACTACCACTGCTTTAAAAAGGCATTTGAAATCTATGCATCCAGAAGAGTTTGAAAAACTAAATCCAGATCGTAAGTTGCAGCCAGGAAAAAAAAATCAGTGTCAGTCTAGTCCATTTCTTGAAGCAGAAAAGCTAGTAACTGTACAAGCCCTTACAAAAAAAAACCAGTTTGGTACTCACCACATCAAAAAAGAAATGGATTGCTTGATTGTTGAAATAATAGCTCTGCAGGATGTAACCATATAATTTTGTAGATGGTATAGGATTCTATCAGTAATTTGTGCTGCTTTGACTCAATATAAATTAAAAGGATGACAGTTTTTCACACAATTTGTATGTGATGATTTGTACAGTTGAGCAGCTAATAAAATTAAACAATTAATAGGAGGTTTCGAAAACATTTTCTTTACAAATAATATCTGGTCGTAGTTGAGTTCTGCAGTTTCTTTACTTGCTCTGATCGCTAATGGGGTCACCACTATTTTTTTTTTGGAAAATGACCATCATTTTGAAATGTGAGGTTATTGAAGGTTGACATACAGGAGAAGCTATTTCATCCAAATTCCAATATTTTTTTCTTAGACTGAGGCATAAAAACCTGATGCGTAGTTCGTGATCAAGGTTAAAATAATATGATTAAAGCAATCCTGTTGTCAGGCATTCAAGATTTGATTACAGCACCCACCAATTACAGTGCTGCATCAAAACCGTTTCATAGATAGAAGAATGGTTAGAGCAGCTAGCACCAAAAATAAAGACAATTCCAACTCATTTCAAGCTTTCTTTAATAACCCAAGAAAATTACAAACAGAAACACTAAATCAACCTGAACTATCTTCAGTACAAGACTGTCTAAATATGTGAGTAATCCATATACTTACTTACATAATATTAAATATTTATAAATCGGATAAAGGAAACAATGAAACTGCCGCGAGGCACTGAAAATAAGATAGGATAGGGAAAATAAACAGTTACCCGTCACTACCACAGATGAAGGCAGGAGGGCGAGACACGTAAAAACACAAAAACAAATGAATTGCACAATATTTCGACTTTAGTCTTAGTCATGTGGGACGCGAGACACATGGCAGGGGGAAAGATGTGGTCACATCCCAACCCGCCACATGAATGAAGCACAGGCGGAAAATGCATGGTAGTGGCAGAATTGCCGGGAAGGGGGGGGGGGGGGGAATAGGCTTAGACCAGCGATAAAAGTGAAACAAATCAATATAATCTTTGCAATGTAGTCTTCACGGGTGTACTGCCGGATAGTGTTGTGGAAACACAATATTTCGACGGCTGGCTCTGCCGTCTTCTTCAGGTGATGAGACATGGGTAATGGTCGGCTGACCCACAGATACTGAGATGGTTCGGCAGAGCCAGCCGTCGAAATATTGTGTTTCCACAACACTATCCGGCGGTACACCCGTGAAGACTACATTGCAGTCATACGCCGGGAAAGTCTTCGTTCTTACAATATAATCTTTGTCTAGCTTAATTCAAAAAGTTATAATTGAAAATAAAGGGAGATACAAGAATTATATATATATATATATATATAAACTAAATAAACTGTAAAATGAAATGAGAGATGGCAAGTGACAGGTTTAACGTAGGTTTAGGCCAGGGGTGTGTCTGGTGTCAAGGATATTTTGATAGGCTAGTTCCCATCTGCAGAGTTCTGAAGGGGTGGTGGTATTCGGAAAAACTCTAATTGCTCTGACTGTGAAACAGATGTTGAGGTTGTTTGAATTATGGAAGTTCGCATGAATTGCCACGGGATGGTCTGTGTTGGAAGTATAAACTGTTTGCCTGTGGCCATTCATTCTGTAGGAAAGTTGTTGAGTGGTGAGACCAATGTAAGAGGCAGTGCAGTGGATGCAGTTGAGTTGGTAAATAAGGTGAGTGGTAGCACATGTGGCATGTCTAATTATAGGCAAAGATTCACCTGTGACAGGATTAGAGTAAGTAGTGGTGGCAGGGTGCATGCTGCAAGTTTTACAGCGGGGTCTGTTACACGGGAAGGACGGGCGGGTACGCGGCACTGCCATGGGTACCCGCATGGCCCCGTCCTATGCTAACCTTTTCCTGGGCCGTCTGGAAAATATTTTCCTGAAGAATTCCCCCCTCAGTCCCCTCGTGTGGTTCAGATACATAGATGATATATTTATGATCTGGACCCATCGGGAGGACCACCTCCTAGACTTCCTCAACTCATTAAATGATAATCACTCCATCAATTTCACATGGTCATATTCCCACACCTGTATCACCTTCCTTGACGTAGATATCACCCTACGACAGGGGACCCTCCATACCTCAGTACACATTAAACCGACCAATTTACAACAATACCTACACTTTGACAGTTGTCACCCCTTCCACATTAAACGTTCCCTCCCATACAGCCTTGCAATCCGTGGCAGATGCATCTCTTCTGATCATGAATCAATCTCCAGTTACTCCCAAAAACTATCCCAAGCCCTTGTTTCCCACCGATACCACCATGATCTGGTGGAAAAACAAATTTCCCGTGCCTTCACCCACAACCCTCGTTCTGCACCTCCTAAAACTGACCATGGACCAACACTTGTCACCCAGTTCTTTCCTGGCCTGGAATCTGTCAACCAGATACTCCGCCGTGGGCATGATTTCTTACGTTCCTTCTCTCAAATGCGTCTCCTCCTTCCCAAAATCCTACCCACTGCTCCCCGAACTTGCTTCAGCAGACCGCCCAATCTGTACAACATCTTGGTCCACAAGTATTTACCTGCCGACTCCCCTAGACCTCCACAGGGATCTTTCCCGTGTAACAGACCCTGCTGTAAAACTTGCAGCATGCACCCTGCCACCACTACTTACTCTAATCCTGTCACAGGCGAATCTTTCCCTATAATTGGACATGCCACATGTGCTACCACTCACCTTATTTACCAACTCACCTGCATCCACTGCACTGCCTCTTACATTGGTCTCACCACTCAACAACTTTCCTACAGAATGAATGGCCACAGGCAAACAGTTTATACTTCCAACACAGACCATCCCGTGGCAATTCATGCGATCTTCCATAATTCAAACAACCTCAACACCTGTTTCACAGTCAGAGCTATTAGAGTGTTTCCGAATACCACCACCCCTTCAGAACTCCGCAGATGGGAACTAGCCTATCAACATATCCTTGACACCAGACACACCCCTGGCCTAAACCTACGTTAAACCTGTCACTTGCCATCTCTCATTTCATTTTACAGTTTATTTATTTTATTTTATATATATATATATTCAAATTCTTGTATCTCCCTTTATTTTCAATTATAACTTTTTGAATTAAGCTAGACAAAGATTATATTGATTTGTTTCACTTTTATCGCTGGTCAAGCCTATTCCCCCCCCCCCCCCCCTTCCCAGCAATTCTACCACTACCATGCGTTTTCCGCCTGTGCTTCATTCATGTGGCGGGTTGGGATGTGACCACATCTTTCCCCCTGCCATATGTCTTGCCTCCCACATGACTAAGACTAAAGTCGAAATATTGTGCAATTCGTTTGTTTTTGTGTTTTTACGTGTCTCGCCTTCCTGCCTTCATCTGTGGTAAGTGATGGGTAACTGTTTATTTTCCCTATCCTATCTTAAATATTTATAAATTATTATTTTTCAGGGGAAATAGTATATTTTATTTGATACAGCATTTTATGAAAACTAAAGACACTATTGTGTTGTACCTGAGCCAAGGAAAAATTGCTACAATCTCTCCAGATATATGGATCCTATGATAAAAGAAGAAGAAATTTAAAAGGAGGAAAAGGCTGCTAAGCTTTTATTTTTAAAATATAACTTTCCACTTTTAACTTTCAAATATTAGTTAAAGAAATTAGAAAACTATTACTATTTTTGTTAATTAAAATTCAATTACTGAATGACTGATTTGGTTTGATTATTAAAATAAACATATTGATTTCACTTGGACTTTTACTCAATACAAGTAACTAGACACTAAATGAAGATTCAGTTACAGTAAATAACATTTTCAAAGACTTCCGATAACATTTCTGCTTCCCGTTCCATCAAGAAACAAATTTAACATCTGCTTCCATAAAGTCACTTCCGTTACAGCTATAATATCTACTGTTCCACAAAGGACTGAGCTATATGTGCCAAATCGACGAGACATGGTGGTCGAGGCGGCAGCTACACGGCAGTCCAGGCAGCAACCACCATGTGGCTACCACACCAAAAGTCTCATAATATAAACAGTTGAGGCAGCCGCTGTTTCGGCTGCCATGTGGTAGAGAACTGCTATATCTCTTTTTGGCCTTGCAGTGAGGAATATTCATGTATGAGAAGTTAAAATCAGTGGAGGAAGTAGTTTGTATTAAGAGGAGCTAAGGCTGTGAACAGTTTCTTGAGGAAGTGTGGAGTGTCTCTGAAGTTGGTAGGAAGCTTCTATACAAAATATTGAAGATGTTTTATGCATCAGTGCTGCAGTTCATTAGTTTGCAGTCCATATGTCACAGCTATAGGTTGCTCAGAATTGCTTGCTTTGTGGATAATGGGAAGAAGGTGAGGAGTGAGTGTGTAGGGATATTGAGAAGTATTGATGGACTGTGTTGCAAGACCTATTAAGGAACCCAGGAGACCCGGGTATTGGCAAATGGAAACTGTTATGTCTGCTGTTTCTGGTCCTCAGCCTCGTATTCACTTTGGTCCAAGACCATGGTAGTTGAACCTGCATCAGCTGGAAGATGATGCTATTTTTTTTCCATGACAGTTCTCTAATGGTTTGGGTTTCAGTGGTGCTGAAGTTGTTGAATTAGGGATTGGAATTGATTAAATATTGTTTGGACGTATAGATGTGAGCAACTCGTGGAATGAGAAGGATGACATGAATGAATTTATGCTTTCTCGATGAGTCAGTTACGTAAAATCTTCTAGGGCTTTCCACCGGGATAGCGTGTCAGTAAAAATACATAGTGACATTTCGGAGCCTGCTTCCGGCTCCATCTTCTGGCGAAGTGTCGGATATTGTAAGTGTTCCCTCTAATAAGGCCTTTGCTTGCCAGGTGACATCAAGTCACGTTCGTTGGGGCCAATCGGTGCACAGATGGTGGGGCAGGGAAGGACCTGGTGGGACGGCCTAGTAGTGGGGTCGGAGGTGTGGCTGGAGGTGATAATCTTGCAGCCTAGATCTCTTCCTCCTTAGATGATCTATCACTGGATTCCGTGCCGTGCTGAGGTTGTATCCTGAATCCCTACTCACAATTCCATAAGCTATCCAAGTCTCCACAGCCTCCTTAATCTCACTATCCCAAAAGCCCTTGCCAGCCTTTGTCGCCTCGAAATCGAAGGTATGTCTTTCCTCGATACTATGCAAGGCCATGGCTGACTTAGTGACCTGCACCAACCATACATATCTTGCGTGCTCTAAACACCGTTGGAATACAGTCCATATGGTCTGCCCAATATATCGCTCTCCACATTCACACGGAATCGAATATATGCCAGGACGTCATCAATTTGACAGGCATGGCACTGGATCCGGATGCTGAAGCTGTGCTTTCATGGGGTTTACAATTTGCACCAACACCAAGAAGTGTTCCCCACATCGAAATCATCAGTCAAGTGGAGCAGGCCTTCCGTAAGCTGCCAGCGGAATCGGCAGAAGAAATTAGGTATTAAACCAGCCAGATCTTCCAGAAGGCTCAGCCTGACAAGAAGAATATATCGATGGCAGAGCGGAGCTACGGCATAACGAAGACATCGTCATTCTGCCAGCAGATAAAGGAAATTCCACCATCCACATGGCAACAGAGGATTACAGGTGGAAAATATATACCATTTTGTTAGATGGACTCGCGATCCAATGTTTTCAATAATGAGGAGGACTATTTTACATTTGAAAGCTTCAAGTCTTCTGCCGGAAACAATTCAAAGACTTCAACCCAAAACTGCAATACCTCCCACGATATTTGGTTTACCTAAAGTACATAAAGATGGAGTTCCATTACGACCTATAGTGAGTATTGTAGGCTCGCCTACATATTCTTTGGTCAAATATCTCGCCGGGATGCTGAGTTCAAAAGTGGGTAAATGTGCTCACCATGTGCGGAATTCAACAGAATTTATTAGTACTCTAAAAGAGTTGACATTAGGTCCTAATGACACCATGGTTAATTTTGATGTGGTGTTGCTTTTCATGAAGGTTCCTCTGGCTGATACTTTGAAACTCCTTAGGCAGCACTTTGTCGCGAATGTGTCACGAATATCGTGAAATAAGCACAAAATAGTTAGGAATATTCAGTTGCGTGAGAAGCCGCAAGTATAGGAAAGAGCCATTAGTGAGGCAACAACTAGAAAGTCTCCAGAACACAGATCAACAAAGTCATTAGGCAGGGAAGATACCAAGAGATGTATCCGGGAAGCCACCGGGGGCCCGAAATAGGTGAATAGGCATGTGTATTGCATCGTGACCCGGGAGAGTTCGTGACAGAAGCTACAGAAGCTTCTAGAAGGCAGATTAAGGACGCAATCAAGCGATATATAAGGGGGTCGTTTGGCCACTGAAGCCAGAGTAGGACCGACCGCCAGAGTGTGGGCTCGGAAGCTGACCAGTGCGGGGCATGGCAGCTACTAGGAGAGTAGGGCCTGCAAGCAACAGAGCTAGTTAGGGACCAGCCGCCAGTGAGTGGGGTTGGAAGCAGTCCGGAGCGGGGCACGGCAGCTAGACTAGCAGGCCTTCGACTCTCGCCTTCAGGCTTCATGAGGAGGCAGAACTTAGGTTCTGGCATAGGCTCTGATGCCAGTATAGGACTTAGTCAACGGAACGACATGTTCGAATAGTACCTTGAAGCCACGCACCTCCCTGGGACTTAGGTTAAACAGATGTAGGAGTTGAACTTAGAATTCAGAACTCGCGTCTCCCTTAACCTTAAACTTTGACTCCCTTAGACTTTGATTTTCTTAGCAAGCCTTACCGACGGAACTTAGGTTCACAGATGTAAGTCGGTCTTCATGAGCTGCAAACTTGTTTCTTGTAATTCTTGTGTGTGTTTTTATTTCTACCAGTTATTCCACTCTGAGTTCCCTAGTCTGAAGTGACTACCCATGTTGCAATTGATTCTAATATCAAGCTCTCATCTTCCCAACCGCTCGCGGAAGTAAAAGCCAACCAGGATGCAACAACTTCGAACCACCGATGGTAAAACTTTTCCGCCATACTCTGACTTCAACATACTTCTTATTTGTAGGGAATTATTTTGAACAATGTGATGGTGTGGCCATGGGTTTGCCTCTCTCCCCAATGGTCGCCAACATGTTTATGGAATATTTGGAGGACACCGCTCTTGAGAGTGCAGAACTTCGACCAACTTCATTTTACAGATACGTGGATGATACATTTGTGATATGGCTGCACTTGAGAGAGAAACTGGACAAATTCCTTGAACACCTTATTGGAATTAATGATAATATCAGATTTACGATGGTGGTGGAACGGGGCGGTTGCCTGCCGTTCCTGGATATTTTAATTACAAGGAATCCAGATGGCACTCTTTGCCATCTTGTTTACAGGAAGCCTACTCACACTGACTTATATCTTGGGGCGCAGAGCTACCACTATCCTGCTCATCGCAGTTTGGTGTTGTCAACCTTGGTACGTCTTGCTAGAGTCATCTTTAACATGGGCCATTTATGACGCACTTTCCGCAAGAACGGATATAGTGAGGCACAAATTAACAGAGCTTTTCACAAGAAGTTGAAGAAGAGGACGGAGAGGCAGCAAGCAGACCAGTATGCGTTTCTACCATATGCTGGGGCAATTTCAGCTAAAATCGCCAGAATGTCAAATGAAGTTGGGATTAAAACTTTTTTCCGGTCACCTAAGAAGACAAGGGTCATACTACACAACTTCAAGGATAGGTTGGGCGTTAGGCATCACGGCATATATTCGATTCCGTGTGAATGTGAACAGTGATATATCGGACAGACCACACGGTCTGTATTCCAGCGGGGTTTAGAGCACACAAGATGTGTACGGTTGGGGCAGGTCACTAAGTCGGCTGTGGCCTTGCATATTATCGAGGAAAGGCATACCTTCGATTTCGAGGTGACAAAAATACTATCTTTTGCCAAGGTCTTTTGCGATAGTGTGATTAAGGAGGCTGTGGAGATTCGGCTAGCTGACGGAATTGTGAATAGGGATTCAGGATACCACCTCAGCATGGCACGGAATCCAGTGATAGATCATCTAAGGAGGAAGAGAGCAAGGCTGCAAAATTATCACCTCCAGCCACACCCCTCTGCTGCGCATACCACTACCACGCCTCCAGCCCCACTACCCGGCCGCTGCACCAGGTCCTTCCCTGCCTCACCGTCTGTGCACCGATTGGCCCCAACACACGTACTTGACGTCAACTGGCAACCAAAGGCCTTATAAGCGGGGACACTTTCGATATCCGACACTTCGCCCGAAGATGGAGCCGGAGGCAGGCTCCAAAATGTCGCTTTGTATTTTTACTGACTCACTATCCCGGTGGAAAGCCCTAGAAGGATGACATGTTTTTGTGGAATGGAGATAGATACAGTTGGGATGGGAGTTTAAACCACTACAAACATGACTCAATCTCCTCATGCTGGCTTACACTCTTTGTTGTGGTAGCAAAGTAACACTGCCATCAATGAGGAGGGCAGATTAATAGTGAGTCTCAGACTACAGCAGCATGGTGAAACTTAAGAGTCGAGCAACAGGAGAGGATAAAAAGTTGTGATTTAGACAGAGAAGTGTATGAGAAGCTAATCCCCAACTGCTGTGTTTTGTCCATTAATGGGACTGTGGCTTTTGGGGTTGTTGATAGATGGTTTTGATAAAGTAAATTGAAAATGTAGGGAAGGCGTACATTTTTGGTAACCTGTAGTAGATTTTGTATTCTGTAAAGAAGTGAAGTGTTGGAAGAGAATAGGCGTATGAATAGCCAGATAGTTTTTCATACGAGAAGAGAGTTTGTGAAGATGTCTTTGTGCCTGTATTCATTACAACTGTCTGCATCCAGTTATAATTTGCTGTACTTGCAGCATCTAGGTAGCATACAAGAGTCAGAGGCATAAGTGGATCGTGGAAAGCTTATTAGAATGTTAGTATGCTTTCAGAACATAATGTTGGAGGACAATACATCCTTGAACAATATATGTTCTCCCTCCATAAAAGTCTCTGCCCATTATCTCATACCTTGATTCTGCACTTGCAGCAAATTCTAAACAAATGTTGTTTGACTTTAGGTGAGCTCCCTTTCGTATCAACATTCCACTCTTGTACAACATACACATGCCCCTCCCACAATTGCTTAAACTCCACATCTTGTCCACATTTTTATACTACCCCATGTAGTCCCTTTATCACCCATACCACAGGCCATCTATGAAAAGCTATAATGATTGGTGATAAATTCTTATTCACTTCTCTGTCCATTTCAAAGGATTATCTTTCTTCCTCATTCAATAGTTCGACCATGCTGTAACAATCGGTATGACGAGAATGAGTGCAATCTATACCAGTTCAAATCTCCATTCCAACTGGACCCACTATTTTGGTTAGATATAAAGGAAAGTAAATAGCTCATGACAAAAAAAAAAAATATATATATAAATCATAACAACAATTTTGTCGTTTAAGGTTCAAATTCCGAAATATTCTTTTCTTAAAATATGTTGTAACCATGGCATGTAAAGTACCCTTTAGTTCACCAAAAGCATTCCCACTAGCTATCCCCAGTAGTAAAATATTCTATCGATCAATTGTAAATTTGCTTGTGTTGGACTTAGAAATTTCAAGAAGAGTAATTGTCGACTTGAAGGAATTTTCCCGTAATCTTTTCCACAGTGAGGATTCACCATAAAAATCATTTTAAAGTTCATTTATCATATCGCAAAATGTTTATTTTAAGAGATATTCCGGTTTGTTCAAGTTTTGAAACACGCGATCAGAAAAGTAAAAATCTAAGATTTGAAATATCTTTGGATCGCGTATAGCTACAACTGATCTTTTATCACCAGCTATAGTCAGCATTGTTCCTGATATTTTGGTAGTAAAATTAAATAATTTGGCAAAGTTTAATTAGCAGTTTTAATTAAGAGAAAAAATAAACTTTTTAATTTAAAGGAATATTAAGTTGAAATCTATATCAGTAGATAGCCCAAATTGGGATGATTTCGAATATATAATGGTTTCGGAAAAAGTTTAAGCATTCATCAGAATAATTAAGTTTTTAAAGATAGATTGTCGTTAATTGTTGATGGAACGTGTAAAAATTTTGCCAAGTTGGTCATGTGATGACTTCAGATTTTAAGATTATAGAAACCCTTTTGATTGTCAAATTAAATTAAAACAGATAGAACATGACGATAGAAAGTCCCTATAAAAATTTCAAGTTAAACTATTTACTACTTTTAGAGATATTAAATCAAAGAAAAATTTGCTGACATCATAGGCTCTGAGAAGTCTATAAAAGACCTTGCAGCAAGCACAGATTGTCTCATTCTTTCACCGGAAAGTGATCGCGCAACTCCGCGCTAGTTACCGGAGCAAATTGTTCCATGTAGTAGCGGTTTAGGCAAATTCTAACATGCCGTAATCCTCACTAATGTTAGGGGGACTTTTGTGAGTTTTTGTCTTCTCGTAGAATTGTACTTAATCTGCAATTTCAAAGAAACTGTTCGATTCTTTATTCATGTATCTGGTACCGACAATGTATGAGTGAACTATTATCAAGAATATAAGTATTTTTTTACTCTCAAACTGTGTTAAGTGACTTTATTTAAATTACCCTTCGCATTTGGGGTTTAATACTAATGCGGAGCGACCAGGTTAATTAATATTATAGGTACCAGAAGGCTACACATGGTCATGAACTTAATTGTTCACAGTTCAGGTGAAAGTGTTGCATTACCCCCATGCAGCCTTGGCGCCTAACAGGCAGAGTCCTTAATCTTGAAAATGATTCCTCATTTTTCTTTTTCAGTTAGATATTAAGGAAGATAAATGACTCGTGACACAAAAACGTCTTGCAGAGCAACTGATAATTTTTCACTTTAAGAGCTGTATTCCAAAAACTTTTTTTCTTAATACATAGTGTTACCAAAGTGGAGACACTACTGTTCATAAAGCTACTTTATTGAGTTTTGCTAGGTATCAAGGTAGATAAATGATTCTAGACACAAAAAACATATTTTAGGATACTGATATTTTTGCCCTTTCATCACCATCATTCTTAAGTTTCCAGCCACTGGCCGGGTCTGCTTCACGCACAAGCCTCTCCATTTCCTTCTTTCTTCCCACCACCTCTCTGTCACCACCTTGTTCCAGTCCTCTCATCTCTTCCGTACACACATCTCCACTCCTTTCAGCCATCCATCTCTTCGTCTTCTTCTGTGCCATTTACCGTGCGTCTTAATTTCGTGGATTTTTCTTGGGATTCTCTGGACCTTGTAAACACACCTTATGTATATTTTCAGTCCTGATCACGGTAAGACATGTAAGCTATTTATGCTGCTCTCTTTTATAATTAGTGGTATATTAATACTTGCAAAAATATGTTCTCTCAAAGACAGTTCTACAAGCAAGCTAATTTAATTTTAAATAGTCCATTTGTGCCGTCGGTCGCCAGATGGTGAAACCAAAGCCGTCCTAAGCGGCAATTATAAGAACAATTAATAAAGGTCATTAAGTTCATTTATAAGAATAATTATGTCGACGACGAGTTTATTGATAAAGCACGCTAACACTTGTGAATGGTTTGGCCACCATCAAACTTCAAAGTAAAAGCTAATCGAAACTTCATATCTGAAAGATTACAGAGTTCTTGAGACAAAAGGAAAATTATAATTCATATCTCCTTCCAGTTAAATTATCAACTATCACAACTTTATGTTTAATGTTCATTTAAATACTGTTCAAACACAACTTTTACAATTACAGTTCCTATCAATGACATAAAGTAAACAGTGTTTGCACACACTGAATTGCACTGCAAGTAACTATACCACTCACTGCTAGCTGCACTCCGCGATAATCCGGATCGTACTGCGGTGTTGGCTGGCTACCGACTGACTCCGAAACAATGTGTTACTATGCCTCTCAGGCACTATTTCGTAGCCGGTGGAACGTAACTATGATACTGTGATGTTACACTCCCCAACTACCAAATGTGATAATTTTTCAGGTTTTCATTTTCAAAAAAAAAAAAACCATGAAGAATTATCATTAAAAAGAAAACAGAAAATTTCACCTCAAAATTCTATTCTAAAATACAAAGTTATAAACTCTAGTGTGGCCAACTGACTAAACTAAATTACATAAAACCACTGAGCATACATCTTGAAGAAAAAGGACAGAAACAAAATCAGAAAACACACAAAGAAATACAAGAAGGAATCCACAAAATTCTCATAGTTTTGTGGTCACAGTTCTCAAACAGACCGTCAGCTCACCAGACAATACAACTGGGGGGGGGGGGGAGGACCTTATGGCTAGAGTCCTCAGCTACTATAAATTTTGGAGGTCAGTCACCTCTTAGATGACTATTAATAGTTGAAGCACTACAAAAAGCCTACTGTTGCTGCTGCCGCTTAACTTTTGGCATTTCTCAGGCAAGGTAGAGCATCGGAAATGAGGATTTATTTTGCTGGCCTTCGCCGGGAAAAAATAAGGTTTTATTCGCTGCAGTGACTAAGCAATAGGCATATGCCAAATAAGGAGAAATTAGAAAAAAAAGGTCTCCTACTTTAGTCGGCTAACTCTTCCGGTAACCCTTTATACGGTTTAAGGGCAAGTCACATTGAAAGTACCCCTGATATTTTGATCAACAGGGTATACTAGTACATGTGAATTTTCCCTAGGGTAGCTAGAAATCATATACAGGCCTTCATACAAATATTTAAACTTCTGAATTTCCTTATTTAAACTAGAGGATTTATGAGTCTGCACCAGTACCAAATCGCCCAGCTTGTAGTCAGTTGGCTTCTGCTTCTGTCATGTATCTTCATCATCATCTGAACTCTCTTCTTCATCTGCAGTTCAACTGTCTTCTTCTTCATCCGTCTCATGTGATAGCCACATTTCGTCTTCGCCAAGCTCACCCTGGCATACACAACTGTTTACCTTTCCTTCTGAAATGAAACTAATTTGAACCACTTGCTCTCCTTTATAAATTTTTTCCTCATAATCTATGTTCACTGTCTTTCCTTCAGTTATAAATTGCAGACTATTTACTTCCCAGTCCAACTTCACCATTTTCTCAATGAGCCAGTCTACTCCCAGAATTAAATCAACTGTCAATTTTGGGATAACAAATGCTTTTATTTTGACCATGTGTCCTCCAATCTCTCTATCTACTCGAATTTGCTGTGTGATTTTCTTAATTTTACCACCATTCGCCACTGTAACTGTCATTCCTTGTACTGAGTGCACGCAGGCAGTAAGTTCATTTACAAGTATTTGAAACAGGTTTTCTGAAACACAGGACACATCCGCGCCAGAATCTATTAAAGCTTCCACTTGTCGCGATTTAAATTTTACTATAACTGTAGATGTGCGGGCTTCCTTTTGCCTTAAAATCCATTCTTCCAACAAGTCTTCTCTTGGATCATTATGGTAAACTGATAAAACTTGTGATTGTTGAGCTGTTAAATTCTTTTCTTCATTCGAATCTGAGTGGCAAGAACTAGTAGTATCTGTTAAGAGTTTGTCACAATAGGGAGAATCTCCGTCCAATCGCAACTTATTTCTACTCTTCCATCGTATTGACTTTCTGTTTATTTTCTTCTCATCTTCATCTAATCGGAACTGCTTTAACTTTCCGGCATCGTCTTTATCTTTTCGCCCGTGTAATGGTAATGATTTTGCAACTCCATAACCCTTCTCCATCGACATAGCTGCTCTGCATTCTTCATTCATGGCGCTAGCGACTGTCTCGAAAGTAAACTTATTTTTGGCCCAGGTATCAACACTGACTATGCATTGACTGTTATCCGCGCGTTGGCTCCTGTTGCGCACGTCGGCTCCGCTATTACTGGTGACATAAGGCTTCCGCACAACTTTAACCATGTCCAGGCTTACCTCACCCATCTTCATTACTTCAGATCCTTCAGTTTCTGTTTCTAATATTTCATTCCTTTGTAATTTTTCCTGTTCTCTTGAAATATGCCTGTAAACTTTTTTGTTTTCATTCTCAAAAATTCTGTGTCGGCCATCGTCTTCTTCCATTTCTGTCTATGGGTTCTTCTCATTCTCAACTTTTAAGTTGTCCATCTTCAATTCCTCATTTGTTTTAGTTAACAAAATTTTCTCACTTGTCGGTCCATTAACGATGTCTTTATTAAATATCGTATCATGTAGATATACTTCTGGTTGATTCTTTTTCTTCCTCAAGCTTGTCCTTTCTTCTTTTACTAATGCTATTATCGGCGTGTTTGACCCCTTTCCTGGCTCTGCCTCTGGCAAGGCCTTATCAGTGGCAGGCACTAGTTTAAATGTTTGGAGCTGTTTTCCGAAACCATCGCTACACTCTGCTATTCATTTTGCTGTTGAAAGCTGTGATTTTGGTACCAACGATGTTGGTTTCCTTCCCATTTCTGCACTCTGTCTTGCCGTGGTAAGTTTTCCTGCTCTCTCCGAATACATTTATTCTCTTCTCTTTGGAAATTTTCCTGTCGAGGTCTCTCGTTTTGAAAATGTGTTGGATAATATTTCCCTTGGTGTCTTGTTCTATGCATTCTTTGCTCTTTTACATCTAATCTTCCCAACATACCTACAGCATCCTTTATGGAGCGGATCTTGTGGCTAGTAAGGATCAGCTGTGTCTGTTCGGGTAACCTAGCCGCAATCATTCCCACATATTCTTCTTCACTGTGAGACTGGTCTACGTAACGACACGATGCGTAGCACCGCATGAAGAAATCGGTTTGTGAGAATCGGTTAAAGCAGATTCCTGATATAAATGCTAGGAAGAAAGAGAAAAAGAATGTCATTGCCATTAAAAGCCACAAGGCTTATATTCCGATATATATCATTGGTTCATCTATTACCTGTCAGTTTATATAAATTTCAGAGAATCTATTTAAGTCCCTTGTACATTGGTGATGATGGTCATTTCCAACTAGCAACTGGTGTATGTGTTAAATATTTCAGTAGGTTTAAACTTATCATGCTAGATTCTGTGCAACATAAAAAGCTTACTGTGAAATAGTAGTGTTTCATATTGGTATATATTAATCTTCATCAATAAAATAAAAGGAAAGAGAGTGATGGAGTCACTTGTCACAGTTGATTGGCGGGCATAGTAGAAACAGTAAAAACACAAACAATATATATTTCTGGTTTTAACCCCTTCAACAATAGAGTCAAGATGGGATTTTGAGAGCATCGACTGTTTGTGAAGCTACAGATAGTTTGTGAGGGAAATTCGGAAAGGAACAATAATATGATAAACTTATTATGCGACAAGGGCTTTTTAAATGTAATTTGTTAAAGATTTTTAATTAAGCTGTAACTTGCTGAAATTTTGGGGACGTTGGACAATGAGGCAGTAGTGATTAATTATATCATCATGACATTATTCCGTGGGGTTGACAGAGCCACTCATTTGAAAATAATTGCATCACATTGGCAAGAGGTTAGGGTTTCTCTCAGAAGGTGTATATAGGCCTTTTGAATGGGGGGGGGGAGCTGCAATCCCCAATTCCGTAATCAGTGGCCACTCCATCAACATTACCTAAACTATCTCCCACATACTTCACCTTTCTTGTTCAGAAAGGTGGACCACATGACTCTGTTCACATCAAACTTACAAATTTACATTAGCATTTTCACATTAAGAAATGCCATCAATTCCTCACCAAATATTCCCTTCCTTATAGCATGCCCATCTGTGGCAAATATATCTGTCCCATCCTTTCACTCTACACCAAACGAAAGTCTTTGTGACAAGCCAGCTGCTAAATAAAGTTTTCAAACCTCTGGTACAAAAAGCAGAGCCTGCTGGACAGTGGGAAAATTTTAGTAAAATGATATACACAGTAATGTTGGCCTAGTAAACAATCAAATGTTTAATATCAAAAGTCATTTCTAGTAAGCGTCATACAGGGAACAATGGCATATTTTCAGATTAACACTCTTTGTACCTAATGCGATAGACTTAAAATGGATGTCTACACTCTACAAATGTATAGTTTATGAAATTAAGGAAGGATAGGAAAATTCATCTCAAAACTTACCATCGATTACAGTGGCTGTAATCAACAAGCACGCAAAACACAAGTAACACAGTATTTCGATATATATATTATTTCTATAAGGTATTTTTTTGTCAAAAGCCTGTATCTTCCTTCATACTTGACCGAAATCAATGAATGAGGTGTCATTTTAAAGCTTATGGTCTCCACTTTGGTCACTACATATTTTAAGAAAGAAAGTTTTCGGAATTCGACCCTTAAAGGGCAAAAATGTCAATATGTTTAATATGCTGTTTTCTGTGTTACGGGTCATTTATCTCCCTGGACATCTATCTGAAATCGTTTAATAAACTATCATTTTAAAGATTAAGATCTCCGCTTTTGTGACATAATATACTAAGACAAGAATTTTTTGGAATTCGACCCTTTAAGGGAAAAAGTATCAATATTTTTGCAATACGTTTTTGTGTCACGAGCAATTTATCTCACTTCATATCTAACCGATATAGATAAATGAGGTATCATATTAAATACAAAGGTTTCTGCCATGGTAACATTATATTTTAAGAAAGGAATTTTTCGTAATTCGACCCATAAAGGTCATAAATGTCAATTTTTCTAAAATGCGTTTTTTGTGCCTCGAGCCATTTATCTTCCTGGATATCTAACCCAAATCGATAAATGAATTAAAGTTATGAGGAGTAATGTCTCAGCTTTGTGACATCATATTTTAAAAAATAAATTTTTTGGAATTCAACCCTTAAAGGGAAAAATGTATATATGGTTCTATAACGCATTTTTGTGTCACGAGCTATTTATCTCCCTTGATATCTAACCGATATCGATAAATGAGGTATCATATTAAAGACTAAGGTCTACGCCGTGGTAACATTATGTTTTAAGAAAGGAATTTTTCGCAATTCAACCCTTAAAGGGCAAAAATGTCAATTTTTCTAAAATGCGTTTTTTGTGTTTCGAGCCATTTATCTCCAAGGATATCTAACCAAAATCGATAAATAAAGTAGGATAATGAGGAGTAATGTCTCAGCTTTGTGTCGTCATATTTTAAGAAAGAAACTTTTTGGTATTCAACCCTTGTAGGGAAAGAGTATAAATGGTTCATCAACACATTTTTGTGTCACGAGCTATTTATCTCCCTTGAAATCTAACCGATATAGATAAATGAGTGACCATATTTAAGACTATGGTCTCTGCTGTGGCAACATTATATTTTAAGAAAGGAATTTTTCGTAATTCGACCCTTAAAGGGCAAAAATGTCAATTTTTCTAAAATGAGTTTTTTGTGATACGAGCCATTTATCTCCCTGGATATCTAACCAAAATCGACAAATGAAGTAGGAATATGAAGAGAAATGACTCAGTTTTGGTGATATCATAAATTAAGAAAGAATTATTTTGGAATTTTACCCCTAATGGGAAAAAGTATAAATGGTTGTACAACGCATGTTATGTCTCGATTCATTTATCTCCCTTGATAAATAAACAAAATTGATAAACAAGGTATCATTTTAAAGATTGAGGTCTTCGTAAGGTCTTAGGTTCTGTTACACCACATTTTAAGAAAGAAATTTTTCAAAATTCTAACCTTAGAGAGCAAAAGTATTAATACTTCTACAACGCATTTTTCTGTCACAAGCTATTTACTTCCCTTGATACCTAACAGAAATTAATGAATGAGGTATCGTTTTAAATATTAAATAATCCACTTTGGTCACATAATATTTTAAGAAAAAATCCTCCAAAGTCAACCCTTAAGGGGCAAAAATATCATCATTTCTAGATTACAGCAGCAGATATCACAGAGATGTCACTAAACTTTTTTTTATTCAATAAGTAGCTTTTCGGATATTTTTTTCTGTGATGAAACACTTTCGTTTTGCTATACAATTCCGATGTAAACATATTATTCGCCCAGCAACAAATATCACAGAGGTGTTGATATGTTGTGTGCATTTCGTTCAGGTTGGTTGTATTCTGTTAAGATCAGTGACAGTTTGTAGTAAATACAGCGTGTTTTAAATTTTCCTAACTGTTTTGTTATTGTAAGTATTTTGATGCGTACCTATTACACTAAAAAAATATTTGCTACAAAAATATGGTTCTACTTTTCATTATATTACAAGCATTCAACCTCACTATTCATCGTATTTTACTCGCGAAATTTTCGCACGGGTCGTCTAGTTGAACCTTATTTTCGGAACTAGATGAGACACTAAGGCTGTAGTCATGCCGAGCAGGTTGCAGTGAAGTTGAAGGTCGTGGTAGATGCTTCATCCGTGTGAAACAAAAGTATTGTAAGTAATGTGTGAGCACATGCCGAGATAGTCGCTTGCGTGGTCACCCTCGTCGTCAACACTCACCCTGATGTCAATGAGAGAACAAAGTATTTTGTTTTTCACGTTGCGGCCTAGCTTGATACTAGAAGTCTGCTTGGCTCTGGCTGGTTGTGCTAGGTCATATGACCCAAAAAGCAGCACACAGCTCAGCTTATGCATAGAATTTAGTGGTTTGTTCTCCACAATGAATGAATAATCAATAAAAGCAGTGAATTAGAAGAATGTATACATTTAGTTTTTGTGTTAACACTTCTCTCAAATAAAATATACATTGAATTTAAAAAGTCTAATTTTTGAAATGGAAAATTCTGAATTTAACTTGGAAATGTTCCACTGTACCGTCCACTAATTTATTTACAGTAATTATCATTACTCATATGGTCACGATGAATTATTCCTCAATGTATATTGGATTGGTGTGGTAACTGTTATAAACATTTAACTTCTCCAGTTTGTCCAGAATTTTATTGTAAAACTACTGAAAGGTTTCTAGTATCATTCATAGGTATACATTGGAATTTGTCGGGGTGCTGGTATAAATAGTGAAATTCATGAAGCATTTGTCGGTTCATTTATTGAGTGTGATCTCAACCCTCTGATAAATGTAGAAAGTAGCCACTATTTTGTGGCTGCTGATAGCCTATTATCACTTCCATGAATCATTGCAGGTTACACAAAGTAAATGATACTCAGCATAAACATAAAATCTACACAATGTAAAGCATATGGTTCCCACAACTGTGAGAAATGGCAGCAGCTATACCTCAATAAGGTGACATTGGCCGTCATCTTTACCATGATCTGTTCGGTATGTTTTTGCATATCAACTGCGAGATCGATCTTCACCACAGTGTTCACCTTCAGCACGATCTGTTCAGCATGTTTTTACCTTTAGTGAGCTGGCTGGACACTTGACCTACTCACTCAGTGTCTCATTTATTTGCAAGAATAAAGTTCAATATCAATATATTGTGCTACAGAAATTTGTCTTTTTTTGTTTGTCGATCCCAGCTGCCATCATTTATGGTAATTGTTGGGTAGAGTTTCCCAATTCATCCATAGTTTCATTGCCTTAAAGCCTGTTCCTACTCATTATTGTCATAATGTTTAGTTTATGGTTTAAACTCCATTTAAATTACCACTTTACTCTTTTCTACTTGGTATGTTACAATTTTCGTAGCTTAAAATATTAGGATAGTAGAATACAGTTAGTTATATCCCCAAAGATTTATAGTTGGTGACTGATAAGATATTCATTTTTTACACTAATGGACACTGGTAAAAACTGCTTCTAGGTGTTCATTAAATGTATCTGTCATGAACAGCAGTTGGTTTAAGAGTACTTTGTTTTGTGCCACATTCATTCTCAAATATCTCTCAAGGAACACATTTTTAAATTGTTGAATGAAACCACAATTTATAAGATTACTCAATTCCTCCATTATTGAAATCCTGCTGATAAACAGAGTTGTCAAATCTGTAGAAAAATCCAACTATTTCGAATGATGAGAAAATGTTAGGAAGATAATATCATGTTGATTTTGTGTTCACTTTTTTTTTTCTCTCATGGTGCCTTGAAATCTGGTGTTGTGGACACTGTCACTTCTAATTTTGTTTTGTCTTTTTACTTTGTGTTTTTATCATTTTCAGTACTTTGTTGAATACAAATTGGGAAAGGCATATACAGGTGTTGAATCAGTATACGCCTCTAATTTTTTGGCGTATGTTGGTTTCGCTGCCCAGGTTCCAAATTTGGCTTTTAATTGGATCAATATTTTTATAAAATTGAGGTGAGATATTTTTATTTAATTCTTTAAAAAAAAATTGATACCTATATTTTCTATTCATATGTGCTTTGAACTATCTCTATTAATTATAAATTTTGTTATGGATATTTTTTAAAATCTTTTTCAGTGGGAACCTGACGACCAGAATTGTCTGGAGCATTTTTGTAGAAGTCCTTGTGTTCATTCTGACTGTAATTTTAGCTATGACAGATACTTCATCATGGCCTGGTGTATTCTTCTTTGTGACTATGTCAACAATAGTTCTGCTGAATAGTAAGTTTATACATTTTTATCATTTAATCTGCTTTTAAATTTTTTGTCTGTTTTGTTTGAGGTTGTCAACTTTTTCACATTACAGAACAATAGATACATACTGCATACTTATTTACAAACAATTCTTTTAATATTAAATTAGCCTAGTTAATTATTCTAAGGTTTAGTGAATCTGTAAATATTGTAAATTAAGAATTCAGCTTGAAGTATTCCTCTTTTTAAAAATAAAATAAAAATAAAGCATGAATAGAAGTAATTTTAAAGCTAGTTCAACTGATCTTCGGCATGGAAATTGACGGCTATCTTGTTTATTATGAAATAATTTGTCCAAGAAGATTCAGATTCTATTCTGTTTATTTTCCTTTCCAAAGATACTAGGTGCAAATGTAAACAAATGGTCCAGCGATTATACCTTTCAATACAAAAACTCAACTAACTTTCAAAGGCTACTCAGTTCTACTACTCTGAAAGCTTTGAATACTGAATACTCGTCTTTGCCAGTCACTTATATAGCGTTCACAGAAAATTCCAGAATAATTCATAGACTTCTGACAGATGTTTCTCTAACTATAGCTAAATAATTAAAATCGCATTAAAAAAATCAGAATTAAGACAAAATCATTCACAATCATTATGATATGCTGTAAGGAGAACAACTGTTCGTGGGGTTAGGATAAACAGTTATCACCTCAA
>CM061920.1:19270498-19286500 GCA_031002005.1 Vandiemenella viatica | reverse complement strand
GCACACACAATCAACACAGCCACATGAATAAATGTAAGCACCTTAGAATTTTGGCAAATTCTAGTTTTGCTTAGGCGGGACTTAGAAATTTCGAGAAGAATAGTTATTAACTTAAGTAATTTCCCTGTAATCTTGCTCACAGTAACAATTCACCATAAAAATCATTTTAAAGCGTATTTATCATATCGGGAAACGTTTAGTTTAAGAGATATTCCCGTTTGTTATTGTTTGGAAACACGCGATCGGAAAAGTAGAAATTCTAAGATTTGCAATATCTTTAAATCGAGTAAAGCGACAACTGATCTTTTATCACCAGCTGTAGTCAGCACTGTCCCCGATATTTTGGTAATAAAATTAAATAATTTGGTAAAGTCTAATTAGCGATTTTAATTAAGAGAAAATAATAAGCTTTTTATTAAAAGAGCTATTAATTTAAAATTTACATCAGTAGATAGCCCTAATTGAGACAATTTCCTACATAGATTGGTTTCCGTAAAAAGTTTTAGCATATGTCTGGTAATTAAGTTTTTGAAGATTGTTGTTGATTGTCGCTGTAAAAATTCAAACGTTTGGGTTAATCCCCTACTTCGGAGCTTTGTATCACCACGCGGAATTAAATAAAACTTTAAAACTAGTTACTCTAAATTTCTCACGAAACTGCCATTGGACTTCTAGCAGATAAGTCTAGACATTGTCAAAGTTTAAACATTTTTAATAGTCTGGATCATCAAATAAATTACACACACTTTTAGCTACGCGGAAGCAAAAAGATGTGATACAGTTGCTTACGTCACTGATTCTAGTGGTTCCTATAAAAGGACCCCGCCGCCATCATGTTTTTGTCTTTCTTGTTCCGGGAGCATTATGTGAGTGAGTCTGCGTCAGTCTTGTGTCGGGGCGGGAGGAAGTCGGTTGAAGGTGAAGCTACCGAGTCAGCCATATTGGGACTTTCGTGTATGGCACGCGAGGTTAACTTATAACATGAACTTATAAATTTTCATAAGGGATCAGTCGGTTTAAATTTCTCTCCACAACTTGTGTTCGATTTTGCCTACTCAACTGTGTAATTCTAATTTTGAACTTTTGATTTTTAAATAAACTTTAGATTTTTCGAGTAAAGTGGACTTGTGATTTCATAGTAGACAGTAAACCTTTTCTCTATTTGTGGTTTAACAAATATTGTGGCGACCTCAAGCATTTACATTGAGTCTGTCAGGCTACATGGTCAAATCTAAATTATTTCATGAACTTTCCGCAGAACTTTGAATAAACATAAACTGTTAGTTGAGGCACTAAGGCTACAGCCCCGGTATCAGCCTTGTCCTTACATAAAGTATGTCTCAAATCATAATTGAATGAGTTTCTGCTTCCAACACAGTTAATAATCTTCTTTTTCTCGCTCCTACTTCAAAATCTGTTTGAAAGGATGTGCATGGATTAATGAACTAAAATAATATAACTATGTACCACACAATCGTAGATGAATATATCACTGACTAATAAGCTGCAAATCGTGAACCTTCAGCTTCTTATTATTTTATTTATTAATTTTATTTTCTAGATTTCATAAATCCTTGAGACAGTTCTCAAGTGTGAGCAAAGGATTATTTATACATCCTACAACATTTTCATGATATATTCTTGAGGAAGCTATCCTTGTTCTGGATGATTAATGTCCAAATTTCTTTATTTTGTACACATATAATAATCAGAACCATACTAAAGAGAGTTACAGATGCTGAACTAGTTATTACTCTAATCAATCCAGTCATTTAGTTAAGGGCATACATTATTAACATAACTTATGTGAAACTAATTACAATTTATTGACACAATTTATTTACACACAAATTCTTATACAACTTTTTTGTTACTCTGTGGCAATTTAGCAGTGTGTATCACCATTTTGTTTTCAGGTAGCATACAGGGTTCCCACTCTTTTAGTAAAAGAAAAATTAAGGCCTTTTTAAGGCTTCTTAAGGCATTTTTTAATATTTTAAGGCTATATTTAATGTATATTAAAATGTTATGAAAAAATTAATATGCAACTTACAGCAAAGAATGTTAAGATTACTGAAAATAAGATAGGATAGGGAAAATAACAGTTACCCATCACTTACCACATATGAAGGCAGGAGGGCGAAACACGTAAAAACACAAAAACAAACGAATTGCACAATATTTCGACTTTAGTCTTAGTCATGTGGGAGGTGAGACATATAGCAGGGGGAAAGATCTGGTCACATCCGAGCCCGCCACGTTCATATTATGACGAAATAAGCTTTAATTGAGAATATAAATTTCTAATAAATACAATACAGTGAATATTGAAACTTTTTCTCTTTTCATATATTAAACATAAAATAAAAAAACTACTATACCCCAAAAAACTGACACAAGGGCAAAAAGAAACATTACCACCTTAGTATTAAGAATTACTAACATATAAATGTATATTTTAACTTAATTTGTTTTTATACATTATAGCACATTAGCAGTTACATCAGAGAAAGACTGCCAAATTGTCAGCTCAATTAATAATTAGATTTCAGGTATAATGTTGAATGTGGAAGACTCACCTCCCCCCCCCTTTTTTTGAAAGCTACATGTAAAAGACCCGTTAAAGATGAAACATTTTCCATAGGTTTAAGAAATAGGTTAAATACAAATTTTTCAACATCTTTTGAGTTACAGCAGTAGTTCCTATTGGGTATTTGATCAAATATTTTCTTATATGAGTATTCATAAAACATACTGGTAAGAGTTGTTAATATGTATGCAGCTTAAATAAAAAAAAATATATACTTTTTTAAATGATTTTTTTTTATTTTCACATTGTTTTAAAAAAAAGGTCAACTTTCTTTTAAATCTTTCAATAGAGCCTTAATTTTACTTTCAACATCCTCCAATTCAGCTTTTTTAACTTGAGCGGTTCGTCAAAAATTATTGGACTGTGTGATGTTCTTAACATCTCCTATAACCTCAGCTTCATCTGCTAGTTTATCAGCATTATCTTCATCATCTTTAATTCCAGTTTCTAGATGTGCCTTTTTACACTTCAAATCTTCCAAATCATCTAAAATAGATTTGCGTTTCACTCTCTGAATACCTGTATTCTTTGAATTTTTTTTTCTCTTCCAGGTACACAATATACTTTTGACGAGCCATTGCTGCATACATCCTTAACTCCTTCGTTATCAACAACTTATTTTTGCTATTTTTGAAATGTTGACTGACTAATCTTTGAGCCACTAAAGATTTTCAACTTCCAACTGCTTGTTCACAGAGAAGCCTCGTTCAACATCTGCTTGTCCATGTGATAACAGCAACAATATTTTTATTACTTTGTGTACTCTGTTGTAATCTTCTTTGCCTAGATACTTCTCTAAAAAGATATCTAATCGTGAATGCTCATCATGTGTATTAAATGAGTTGAAGTGGTTCGAAGTATTTGAGGCAACTGGTGATAAAAAACTGTAATACTGTATAAGAATCTCATCACAGTCTCCTTCTCCAATTAAATTTATTTTTGACAAGTGAATCAGAAGATATTTCATCTTTCCATAACAGTTGCTACTATTTAACGCGATCTGTCTAGGATCAAAGCAAGTCATACTTCTTACAACTCTATAATTTATAGGAGATTTGTCCAGTATGTGCTTAATCATCATAAAAATTAAGTCTTTGACGTCCATTTTCATCTCAAAAAACTTCTTTTTCAGACACTTTCTTGTTGAATATCATAGCCTTGATAAGTTGATCGCTTGCAACTCCTAAACTGATGGTGCTAACACAGGAAAGCTTTGACACATCACTCAGGTCTAATGTTGGCACTTTTTGTACATTAGTCAATACTTGTATGTGTTCTTTCTTAAAAATAAAATTGGTGATAAAGTTTCTTATATCCTTTGCCATAAATGGCAAGAGAGGTTTTGTGCTCTGATAAAAAGCCAAGAATGGGGTTGTCATTTTAGACACCAAAATGAAAAAAATCAGTTTTGAACAAATAAGATTATCTTTCACTGCCTGTTGAATTGTTAAAAAGGACTTATATGTAGGTTTAGGCAAAGAGCCCTTTTCCACATTCCGTATGTAGCTTTTGACATCGTCCCATATTTCTAATGCCCTTTCTGCTGCAGGTAAATTTTCCAACCACCCGTGCAAACAAAATTTTGAGGGCATTTTTTTAACCACATGTTCCCACATCCAACATTTCACAATTAAATCCAGTTCTTAATTTCTTTTGCAAAATATTGAAAAATATCAAATTTACGGATGGACCATCCATTGAAACCTGTATCACTTTTTGGAGAGATAACTTCTCAACTGCTTAGAAAAAATGTTAAATCAAATCTTCAGCTTTTGGCATGGCCAATAAAAACAGAAGTTAAATATGAGGTTTCAATTGTGTTTGAACATTCATTCCAGTTCGCACATGGGCATCGAGTTGTTTACTTTGTAAGAAGCTGTTTAAACTCTCATGTAAGACGCAGGCATGTATGAAGCAGAACTACATAAGAGAGGTTCTGTGCAAAGACTCTACTACTTGCTTGAAATATATGCACTTTGACTCACACTTGGTCAAGGTCGAGCCAGAGAGAAATCTGCCGATTAGCGCGTCGCTGGATAGTGAAATTTATTACGCCGTATCTCGGTGTTAAAAAAAATCAGGTTTTTCAAAGATTTTAAGGCTTTTGAGCAAATTTTAGGGCCTTTTAAGGGCCCTTAAAAATCAAAATGAAAATTAAGGCCTGTGGGAACCCTGGCATAATTTCTATTAAAACTGTTGTTTAATAATAAAATATTATGTTAAGGAGATATAAGTATTCATATTTTAGCAGTTCTGAGGACTGTGTAAAATGTGATCAATATAAATATGTACTTGACAGCTGAGAATTAATTTTTGTGTATTCAGAGTACAGTCTCTACTATATTCAACAAAAAGGATTATAGATCTCGGGAATCAAACCATTAGGCCTACTAGCTTAACAACAGTGTGACCATTTTCATTTTTAAAAAATAATAATAGCGTGTTAAACTGTTTACTACACAGCGTATAAAAAAACACCTTACCAAAATCCAGATTTAATTTCTGAATTGATCGCATAGAAAAAATATCTAATATTTTTGAAGCAGTAAATAATCATTTGCTTGCAATATTTTTCTGTCTTTTTAAGATATCCTCCTGCCCAAGTTAAAGAATCTACGAATTCTAGAAAATACGCATTTATCTCAAGTCTGCCAAACTGGAGATGAATGTGATGTATGCATTTAACAGCACAAATTATTTTCAAACATAGCTTCCGTCAATGTATCAGCCATTGTGATTATAGCCATGAGATGGTTTTCACAATCGGTGAAAATATTTAAAAAAAATTATTCACATAATACATATGCCTTACATGGAGGAAAACATAAAAAGATGTGGGTGGTATAACGTGATAGTTACAAATTACAAATGAGGCAAACATTATTAGAAAAAAAACTACTTTTTATTTAAACTGTACTTATTAATTAGCCATTCACATTATTGTTTACAATATTACTTTAGTTGATATATTTATATAAACAAATGCATCTATTTCATATTAATACAATAACATTTCAATATATTTCTTGATTCACTTGTCTTGTAACCTGTCTCTTTCTCTATTCCAATTTACATATACTGCCTATGGTGATATATATATATATATCAAAGTGTTTCCACCATAGCTGGCCAGTTCTGCCAATTTTACTCTGTGCTTCTCATAGATATTAGACAAACTGCTCTCTACTTAACACAGAAATTAACTACAAATAATTATAAAACAAATAAACTAACACTGAGAACAGATGCAAGCTGTTGCATACATAGGGTATATTGTACTCAAAAATTTTAAGATGAAATTAACAGCTAAATTGAAAAGTAGACTAGTCAACAAATTGACACTGGGATCATCATAATTAAATCAAATAATGTAGAATAACAACAATGAGGGTTTATATCCAAAAAATTTAGTAGCTTCTCTTTTGTATTGATGCCATTATGACATTATCTATCACAAATTATGGTTTCTTCCTCCATATCATTTTTATTTTAAATATATAAATTTAAATTAATAACTGAAATTTACTTTTATTTATCTTTAATATTTGGCATCTTTCATTTCCTTTCAAAACCAATTAAAACCTAAAATAGGAGATATTCATATCTTTATCTGCAACTTTTAGATTTTTGAATTTTTTTCTTCTTCTTCTTTCCAGAATGCAAAAGTGGAGATAGAAGCTGTTGCTTTTGTGGGGACAGGTCGTACCTGCACATGTGGTAAATATGATGCATATTTTATGTGTGATTAGATTTAAACAAAAAGTTTTTTTTTGTGCAAATAATGGATTTTTTCTTTTAAAAAATATACGAGTTATCACTTAATAGTTCCGAAAAGGGAAGGCACAGAGTTTGCAACACATTTTTAACCTTCCATGGAAGGAAAAGAGTTTATTTACCTTGCAAGTGTTAAGTAAAATATCACTTTTTGAATGTACATAATTTACACAAAAATTAGAATTGCATTAAAAATACTGATTATTATTTTAAAAAAAATTTAAGCCTTATTTACTTGTAATTTGTTACATTCATGTTTTTGAACAATGTCTCTTTACTTTATCTTTCTTATCTTTGCTTCAAATTGTTCACTGTTCTCTATGTTATCAGACGGCTCCTGACTCATTTTCCTTGCTTCCAGTAGAATTTTTTGTTTGATCATCTTTATCTGCTGTTTCTTCCGTGGGGCTTACCAATTCATTTAAAGAAGTTTGGTGTACCATTTTCTCTTTAGCTTCGTCCATCGAAGTGCCAGACTGTTCAACAGCCCTGAGTTCTTCGTCCACAATATCAATATCTTCTGCTGTAGGTATATGTAGGACCTCATCTACTTTTGAGCCTGTGTTTCCAATTACATCTTCCACATTATCAGCAGTACGTTTTAATTCTGCATTAGTTGTGTCAGTTACACTTTCTATATCTTCTATCACATTCTCAATTGTACTTTTCATTTCATCATTTGTTTTAGTGATAGCATTATGCATCGCACCTTCCCCTTTCTCAGCTATATTTTCCATTTCAGTTTCTGCATTCTTAGCTATATCTTCTATTTTTTCTGGCTTGTGGCTAGGAATTAGGTTCTCTACTTTTTCCTTTACTTGGTTCACTTTTTCTTCTACTTGATCTTTCACTTCTACTATTTTTGACTCCACACTTCCAGCAACACCTGCAGCTTTCTCCTTTGCAAAGTCTCCAGCCTCTGCAACAAAATAATAAAAGGGATCAATTTAAAAATATATATATTATTCAGAGTAAGAAAAATTACACAATAACTAAGTGGTTGAATGTGCATTAAGAGGACACAGTTATAAATGTTTTTCCACACAGTCAAATGTTGGTTTCTGTGGATCCTGAGAATGGTTCGGTGTAGCTCCTTAATGAACACCAAAGACTATTTCTTTCTTGATCCTAAATCTGGACAAAAAGACAAAAAGTCACAATCACTTCTACTTTTTCTTACTGATACAGTTTCAAATTGAAGTTGCCCAGTATCCTAGTGCGCAGCTTTGTTGGTTAACTCAAGCAAACTAGTTTTCCTCCTTTTTAAGTTTTCATACAGCAGTATTTAATACACATAAAGTGAATACGATGCCATCCCAGAATACTCTAGAGACGCCCCCATGAATAATTTGTAATCCAGCTCCCTTAATTTCCAGATACACCACCTCATTATTGTCTACATGTTATTCACCTTCCAACATATCTTTTTTCTTGTATTTGTGTTTTCCAAAAGTAATGTTTTTGGCACTTATTTTCATAATAACCTACATTATTACATTATTTACAACTCTTCCTCGATGTAACTATACACAATATCAGTAAGAAATATAATTTTCACGAGTTCTCCACCAGATAGTGTTGTAGAAGGACGAGCTTTCAGCGGCAGAGGTAGCCACAAAAAGCTCGTCCTTCTAAGACACTATCTGACAGAGAACCCGTGAAGATTACATTTCAGCAACACACTGGGAAAGCCTTCATTCACACATCAATATTATTATGTATCAATGACAGAACGATTCATTAGAATGGTTGTGACAGGTAATCCTGTAGAACTCCTGTCCTCACTTATATTTTCTCTGAAATTACCTACGTGCTACCATGACTCTTTGCTTGCAATTTCTTTCAAGCCAGATCTTTGTCTACCCCAGTGCTTTTAATCTTATTCACCACGATGCTATAGCTACCTCTGCTTTTGAAAGGTCCAGTATATACAATCAACTTGGCCTCCCTTGTCCATTTCACCTAAAATATCTTAACCTCCTAATTTGATAACAGTGACAATGAAACTGTTAGATATGGTAAAAATCCACAATGAAATCCACCATATGACTGAGCATAAAATGAACCAATTGGGAAGCAACATTTTGGAGGGAGGATAGCTGACCAACAATAATTGTGGGAAACTATAATCACTGCAACAAATTAAAATGAATATTTTTTCTTTTTTAATAAAACACAGAAAATATATTTTGAATCTTTTCTAAAATTTATAGTATGGTTATAATAATGTAAGTGACCGGGGAGCAGGAGGGGTGGCCTTAAATGAGATTGAAGCCAGTGAGATGCCTTGTGTCTAAGATATGTTGACAGTCCAGTTCCCATCCATGGAGTTCTGAAGGGGCAGTAGTCATGAGGTTTTGGGATTGTTAGAGCGGTGTGAGCTGGTGTTGGCTGCAATGGGATTGTGTAGGTTGGCAGTATAATCTAGTTGCCTGTACCCATCCATCCTGATGAACAGTAGGGTAGTGGTGAGACTGACGTAAGAAGCTGTGCAGTGAAGCCAAGTATTTGGTAAATGAGATGAGTAATAATGCAATAATGTCCAATAATAGAAAAAAAATCACTTCTGGTACGATAGGAATAGATAGTGGTGGCTGGATGACATATGCTGCAAATTTTGGAGCAAGGTCTATTGCATGGAAAAGAACCATCTGGTTAATCTGGTAGAATCAGAAGGTGAGTACTTCTGGATCAAGATGTTCTTCAGATTCACTGTTACAACTGAAGCATGTGTGTGGGGCAGTGGGTAGGATTTTGGGAAGAAGTATACACATTTCGGGAAGGAACATATAGAGTGACACGGTGAATGAGGTTATTGGATTCCAGTCAGGCCATTAACCAAATCCATTCCATTTGACAATTCGCAATCTATTATTAACATTTTACTCCCTCCTCAGAACTCAATATACAGTCATTTTATACCCAATATTTTCATCACATTCATTATTCATCTTCCTAATTTGGTAAGCAAGCATAACTTCTCATGTTATCATCTATGAAAACCAGTGAACTGTAATAATCATTAATAACCAGAATAAATGAATACTACTTCTCCGAACCCTCCTGCATGCCATAATTTCAATGTCTCTCACTCCACCGAGACTCAATCCCAATAACAAGCTGTGATTTTTATGTCTTGAGTAAGCTACCAAACTTCAGAATTATATTAAATTTACTCCTACAATTCTGTAATAATAGTGTGATATCTGTTTTCTGTATGCCCTCACCCTCATAGATCTCCTCCTCCTTTTTCCCCTCTCCAACATTCATTATTTCACGAACCAATTATATCAATTGAACATCCTGTGTGACCTTACACAAGCCTGAATGAAATATTTACATTAGCATGATTTCTTGTAATGCTGACTATCTGTAATGAAATTCTAATATGAAACAAAATGTTTCAAATTGTCTGAGGATGGTGATGTAAAACTTTCAGTTACTGTGACTGTTATAATTACTAGAGGCTATGTTTTGATATTACATATATAAAGGTACTGTTAATATGCCACTAATATAGGGCTCAAGTAAAGGGCAATTATGTTTCCCTTAATTTCCACGATATTTTATATGCTAACATAACATTTCTGTTTATATTCAGGTGCAGGCAACATCGTATAAAATACTTCTGCTGACTGCAACTGAGACAGTGTAGAGTCTATGTGGCTCAATTTATCTCCAGTATTCTACTGCTACAGCTAGTTTGAACAAAAATGTTAGTCAAGGATACTGAATTGCAATTTTGAGAGAGTCAAATAAAATAATTAACAAATGATTTTTTTATCTTTTTCTAAGAGTAAACAAAGGCACTGAAAGCGAATATATTAAACTTTAGGATAGGAGATAAACCACCGCTTACCATAGAAGAGAATTCCTGTGACGTCGAGACACGGAAAAAACAAGTACACACATAGAGTAAAATTTTCGAGCCTGTGGCAGGAAAATGCTTTAAGGCAATAAAACTAAGGGAGGATAGGGAAATATGACCCAACACTTACCGCAGATGAAGGCGGCTGCAAACGACGAACACAAAAAAACACACAAGGAAAGTTCAATATTTCGGCATACAGACTTATTCGTGCACAAGTGCGACACCAGGCAGAGTCAGACGTGTACATGCATTTTTTGTGTTTGTCATTCCCAGCCGCCTTCATCTGTGGTAAGTGTTGGGTCATATTTCCCTATCCTTCCTTAGTTTTATATACATATATTTAAAGTAAAGAACAACAGTATTCATGATAATAGTGACAATTAAAATATTGTAGGAAAATAAAACATGATAAGGAAAGTTAATCGATCACTCAGTGAGCTTTGAATTTCTCTTTTCCTATCATCTCTTATTTTCATAGTAATATTTACACAAATGTTTTGTCCAAAAAATAAATTGTGAATGTCAACACACTAATAAACCAAGATGTATAAGTTACTAGTCAAGCCTATAACACATAGCCAAGGCTTAGTTAATAACTATTTTAGTCAAAATAATTTTTAAATTAGAATAAACCAAAGAGCTATAACTTTTTTAATTATGTGCCTAAAAACATTTAAAGAAATTAAGTACTGCTTAAAACATTTTTATCTGCCATTGCACCTGAAAGATTACAAGTAGTAAACACATCAATCCTCCCAATTTGTCCTGTTTTTTTTTATTGTCTTTGTTGGCAGTCTGTTCTTTTTGACTCAATATTGCACTAAAGGAATAAAACTTTAATGTGAACAATGAAAGTCAATATTAGAGGGAAGGGGATGTGTAATTGGGGCCACCAATTCAAATGAAAAGATTCCTGTAGTTAATGGTGTTAGTACAGCTCCTTTTTTTATTATTATTATTAGGGTCAAGTATTAGGCAGAAAGTTTTAACAGAAATTAATTTAAACAATAATAAGTCTTCAGATACCAAAATTAAAAATTGTGTTGGCTTTAATTTCCTATACTATATTAGAATATCAGAGGGTTATCAAACAAAGTGAATGAATTGCTTGTTGACATAACTGAATTAAATGCTATCAATAGAATTGCTCTATTATGCTTGTGTCAACACCATATAACTACAGGAACAGGTATGTCGAATATAACTGGCTTTCATTTAGCTTCTCATTACTGTACAAAAAAATTTGAGAAAGGAGGAGTTGTCAATTATATTAGAAATGGTCATAATTTTGATGATATAAATATTATTATCATAATTATTATAAGTATTATCTTGATCAACATTCTGAAGCCTGTGCTTCTTGGCTAAATTTCAGTAATGAAATTTTTATAATAGTAACTGTATACAGAGCACCCTCTGGAAATTCTTCTATTTTTCTGAACCAATTTGAACTCTTATTATCATTTTAAAGCAAAAAAGTAGCTAAAATAGTATGGTATGGTGTGGTGATTTTAATGTAGATTTTTTAACTAACTAGTCATGTTGGAACCATTATTCAGTTCATTCAATTTATCCCATGTAGTTAATTTTCCCACTAGAATAATAAATAATAGTCACTCAACTACAGATAATATCTTCCTAGATTCCTCAAAAATCAGTTATACAATCAAGCCAACTATCAATAAACTTACAGATCATGATGCCCAGTTATTCACTATCAACATTTCAATAGGAAGTAGCTTCAAGAGTAATGCCCTTAAACTTCAGCGAGTAATCAATGATGAATCAGTTCCTTGTTTCAGAAAGTGCCTTAATACCACACACTGGGAGCATGTTTAAAGTGCACAAGGCATGAATGAAAAATACAACATTTTTAATAGCATTGTATCAAGTTCCTTAGAAAGTTGCTTCCTCATTAAAAGGCATCATGCTTCTCAAAAAGAAGAAAAACATGGATAACTGTGGACATTTGAACATATGCATTTGTAAAAGGAAGTTATATATTGTCTCTGGGAATAGGCACAATGCTAATTTTAAAATATATTGCCAGTGGTTCTGCAAAATACTGAAAAAGGTTATTAAGGAATCTAAGAGTATGTACTACAAACACAAAATTCATGATTCTTAAAATAAAATTAAGACAATGTGGGACATTGTAAAAAAGGAAACTGGAAAAAATAAACCAGTAATGACATTTATGTCCAAGAAAATTCAGTAGACTCTAATTTTTCAATTGCTGATATATTTAATAAAATTTTTGCTATCTGTTGTTGATAAATTGACTGCCAATAACTGTGATACATAGTATGGATTTCATCAATACTGGCGTCCATGAAAAATTTGACACTATGTTTGTAAATTTAGCTTCTCCAGAAGAAATAAGAAAAGTTATCATGTCTCTTAAGAGCAAATACTCGAGAGGTTATGATGGGATTTCCAGCAGATTAATTAAACTGTGCTTCACAGAATTAAGTAATATACTAAGTTATCTGTTTAATATATTTTTACTTGAGGGTATATTTTCAGAAAGGCTTAAGTGTGCTGTAGTTAAACCACTATATAAAAATGGGGATAAGTCAGTAGTATTTAATTCCCATTCTATTCTATTTCATTACTAATAGCTTTCTCCAAAGTTTTTGAGGAAGTTTACCAACACCTTATAAACTATAATATTCTAACTAAATCATTATTGGGTTTTCAAAAGGTCATTCAACAGAACAAGCTCTATTTGCATTCACTGCCAACATTTTAGAAGGAATAAATGATAAATTAATTCCTGTGGGAATTTTCTGTGGCTTATCTGAGGCACTTGACTGTTGAAATTAAAGCATTGATGTATTGATGGCATTGTTAATAAATGGCTTAGTTCTTTACTTTCGGAATAGAAAATAGAAAGTTTCATTGGAACATTTTAATTCTGCTTATCAGAGAAGTACCTCTGTGTTCTATGTTGGGGGCACTATTATTTTTAAAATATATAAATGATCTTATCTGAGTTACATCTAAAAACAAAAAAATTGTCAAATTTTCAGATTTTACAAGCATTGAAATTTAATATACACACTCCAGATTTCTCTACTGAAAATATTTCAAATTATGTTTTTGGCCTTATTAATAAACGGTTTATATCTTCATAAAGACAAAGTGTTCAGAGCCCAAATGCGAGTAATAAGGGGGTTAGTAATAGAACTTCATGTAGAGAGCTGTTCAGAAGTTGGGGATTTTAACATTGGTGGCGGAATATATATACACATTCATTTCTTTTGTAGTCACAAATTATAATTTGTTTGAAGCAAATAGTAAAATACACAATTATGGCACTAGAACTAAAAATGATCTTTCAAGGATTACAAGTCATTGTCAATTGTTCAAAAAGGGGTCTAATATTCCTAAGGTATGTTCAAAACAACTGCCAGTAATTTGTGTAAATGTAGTTGATGTAATTAATGTACCAGGTATGCAATGACTGTGCTTCTTCAGGTGTATGTTTTATTTTGTTATGCAATTGTTTTAACTGTAAATTGACAACTTTTCACATCCCATAGAGTCAGTCTCTTATATTGGGATCTATTGCATTGTATAGAACAGGATCAGGGAACAACTATCATTTTTGACCATAAAAACAGTTGACATAAAATAATTATCTTACTTGACAATAACAGAGTAAGAAGAAATGTTATGAAGCAATATTAATATGGAAATTAAAGATAAAATACATCAATCGAAGTTGAAGGGAGGAGGAGGACACCAGCGACAAGAAAACACCTACAAACACAAAAAACTTATTACGAGAAAGCTATGTAATTTTTTTCTTTCTTTTTTATAAAAAAATTTGAGCACCTGGTACAGGTAATATTACAACAGATGTATCACAGGTAAGTGACAAGGATGTTGTTCTATATCTGGAAGTATTGTTCGTTGTAAGTATGGAAACCTGGTGTATTCCTGGGATTAGAAAAATGTGCGAGGGGGGGGGGGAAAACTGGCATATATGTGACCAGTGTGGATTTAGAGAAGGTTATTCATGTGAATCTCAGTTAGGAGGTTATGTACAAGATATGTCAGACGGAATTGACAAAGAAGGCTTAGTACATAGAGAGGCACTGGATGTTTCTAAGGTATTTGACAGAGTTAGCAATAAAATGGTTGTGATAAGATTAAGACCACTGGATTAGGACATGATGTATTTTGCTGGTTGGATGAATTTTTAAGAGGCAGGAAGCAAAGAGTCAAAATTGGTAATGCAGTATCAATGGAGATGGATGTGGGAACAGTTGTGCCACAGGATAGTGTGTCGGGACCATTACTGTTCATCGTTCTAATGAATGATTTTGTTGTTGATATACAGACAAAGGATAGTCTGTTACCAGATGACATAATGCTTTATAATAGGACTAGCATTTACCCGCTGCTTTGCATGTGGGGTGCTGTACTGTATAGAAATACTCTGATCTTTTTTAGTTTAGTATCAAATATTAACTTGGGGAAGCAAAAAATATAGATTTCATTTGAAGATTTTCCTTTCTTGTAGTTGCCACCTTAGATTCAGTTTTCATACTATAGTTATAAAGTTTTTTTTTTGTTATTCTTATATTTTAACACAGTATAATATATGAAAAATAATAAATTAAAGCTACATGAAATGTTATCTCTAACAGTCCAATAAGGACGCGCCAGGAATCCGTTGGCCTCTTGGTCAGAAATTTTGGACACATTTTCTGGAGGACAGAAAGTGCCTATTAATGCAAAAACAAATGTACCTTAGACATAAGACAACACGAAAGTTACGGTCCACGATAGTTTTTGCAGTACATACAACGGCCATTTGTAACAATAGCTTTGCTGCCAATGATAGCATTTACTACAACGAATCTAAAATTACTGGCAGGTTTTCGAATACCATATGTGTACATTCTCATGCTGCGGGTACTAACACGTATTTCTTGTTTATAACATCTATGTACCCTCCTGAATTTCGATCCATCTTACTTCATCTTATCTCAAAATTGAAATGGTTATATTGAAATACAGTCTGGACCAGAAAAAAGAAGAATATCGTTATGGGAGGAAGTGCTTCCTACATTTTCAAACTCAAGAAAAACTGGACCCTTGGTGGGATCTACCATATGAGAAATGGAAGGCTTTGAATGTCTCAGAACAGCAGTATCAAGGTGAAGGAGTACTATGAAAAACTGGGGTTACACAGACAACAACAGGTGTGGTTGTGCCTCAGTTCAGACAACTGAGCATCTCCACAAGTGCAGACATATGGGATTCACGGGCTAAGCAGAAGATCTGTTCTTAGCCAAGGACAAAGCAATCTAAGCAACTATTTTCTGGAAAAAAAAAACGCAATTTTGAAACAGACCTCAAGATGTAAGGGAGACGATAAGTTTTCATTTGTAGGTATAGGAATGAAAGGCAGGTATAAATTACCTATGGAATTACTGAACAATGTAACTTTTAGGATTTTATGATGAAAATACATACTAGGGGGTACCCAAAAATAACCGGAATAGCATTGCCATGGGCAGAGCTTGTGCAGTACGTGTTCCTGCCACTAGGCATTTATAGCGCAACTCATTGTCAGTTGAGTGCCACCTGTGCTGTCGACCTGGCTTGGTCTGTTGAACTGCAGTGATTGTTTTTACTAGCACTGTTTTGTTATTGTTTCATTTTTTATGATGGCAAGTTTAAGTGAACAACATGCAGCTGTGAAATTTTGTTTTCTACTCTGTAAAAACGCTGCCGATACTGTAATCGTAGG
>CM061920.1:19139301-19269498 GCA_031002005.1 Vandiemenella viatica | reverse complement strand
TCGGTCATGGTCTTTTGAAGGAATTATACCAGAATTCGCCTGGAGTGATTTGGGGAAACCATGGAAATCCCAAATTTGAATGCCCTGATGGGGATTCGAACTCTCTTTCTTCCGAATGCGAGGCTAGAGCGTTACCGCTTATTCACCATGCTCGGTCTTGATGACCAGATTGTGCGCCAAAGTACTGGGTTAAATCCCAAACATCTCCACGTTGCGTATGGTGGTGGTTCGTTTGTCTGGTGGGGATGTTGAGTCTGGCAGTCCTCTTGGTGTCCTTCGCTAAAGGAGGTCCGAATGGGCCAGGACCGGGTTTCACCCTCTCCATTTTTCATTTCTGTTTCATACAACACTCTGGACCGAACACACACTACCGCACTCATCCACACCTACAATAAGGCCGGTTACACACTGAGCGGTTTCGTCCGCTGCGGAAATTTCTCCGCCGCCGCCTATAGAAATTGAGGTGTTGGTACACATTGAGCGGTCGAACTACCGCTGCCATTTCAGCGGTGAAACTTCCATTGCTAAGAAGAGCAGGAAAAAGGTGATGTGGTCGGGCGTCAGTACCTTGCTTTTGGTGACTGGAGTTTCTTTTTGTGAAATTAGATGTTAATTTAGTTAATTTGGTGTTTATTATTTCGTAGTTGGGTTTTAAAATTTTTATTTTAACGGTTCCGTCGCCATAGAAATAGGAAAAGAAAAAACCAAAGGAGAACAGAATATTTGAGGAACTATAACAGCAAATTTTTCAATTTATTTGGGATGTTTATATCGAGAGTTGCTTGCGAAATTAAAGTATGTCATTCAAAGGAGAAATACACAGTTGATGAATTGTATTCAAAGTGTGGAAATGCTGGTAATCACCTTGAAGTAAGCAGATTTCTCATGGACCTACTAAAGATAAACATTTAATTTTATATAATTCCAATCCCCTATATTTATTTTATGTTAATTAGGGTGAAAACTCCTTTAGGTGAATATGAATAGGTGTACAAGAAAAGTTTGAAAAATACACTATGCCATATAATGACTATTTCATTTATTTGTAACTAATACATATACTTCACTGTGTAACCGACTCATCATTGTTGAGTTTGCTCTACATTGCTTTTATTCTTACAAGCACAAACAACTAGTTAAACATTTTTGCTTAAGTTGTAATATGTTGAGTGTTTTAAAAATTATTACTTTAACAAAGAAAAATCGAAAGTAAATGGCGAAGATGATGCCGAATTTACTAAACAGCTTGTCTCACTGTATTCGTCAATGCTGTGTTAAAAATAATCTCACAATGTCGAGCGACAAAATTTCGAATGTTGAAAGTGTTCCTTGAGAAATGTCTAAGATATAAGGACACAGTTATATACTATTAATCATCAAAATCTTTCTATAAAATGTGATTCAATATTTTTCAAGTTCTAGTTGAAGTAAATACCAGTTTTGTATTTCTTAAATGCAGGCATTCATTTACAACTGAAGTTGATATTTGAAAGTTGTGTTTGGGACTTTAAATTTCATCCTTCGTGTTAATAAGCTCTTAAGCTAAGTGTCTATATTTTTTTAACCCTAGAATTGTACCGAGCGTGGTGGGTGAACGGTTAACGTTCTAGCCTTGGATTCGGGTGGACACGTGTTCGAAACCCCGTCCTGGCATCCAGATTTGGGTTTTCCATCGGTTCTCCAAATCACTCCAGGCGAATGCCGGGATGCTTCCTTCAAAAAGGCTATGGCCGAATTCCTTCCCGTATCTTGTCCCCAGTCCCATCCCGCCTTTATTGACCTTAGCCGTCGACAAGGCGTAAAGCAATAAGTAAAAAAAAAAAAAAAAAAAAAAACATGGTATAGTGTTAATTTTTTTTATATATAGATATATTTCCAAAATTCTGAAAGACGTACAGGACATGTGTGCTTGTTTAAATCCTTTCTTGAAAGAAAAATTGTGGATAAATGAATATATTACATCGGCCATCTAGAGCTGGCTTCCCACGGCCCGCGGATTTGCCGGCCGGGACGATCCAGCTACGAGTTGAGAAGGGTCCTGCCCGTGTTAGCAGGATGGTGCGCCTCTATCAGTCACACAGTCGGTAAGGACTGGGGTAGCTGAAACGACACTACGACACTAGGTAACGTGATGGGGAGCCCGCGAGGACTAGCCGCGACGCGGGCTGATCCGTACTCTTCGGCCTCCGAAACCACGCGCCGTGCGAACCCACCTTAATATTGCTTACCACTGTTGTTATTATTAGCCTCTAGCTATTAATAGCGATGGAGCTCATGCACCACTAGTAGCCTCTCTACATACTCATATGCGATTCACGCATATTTTTATCTTAAAATCCTTCACAGCCTGAGGTATATAACTTAGTACCTCCTAAATCCTCTAGCTACAAATAAAAACTTTCATGTTCCATTATACCTGTAATCAGTTGTTAATTCACTATCACCCTCTTCTCTTCCCTTATACAAGTTGCTTCTAAATCTTCCACCAATATTTATCCGGGTCTGATCGCCATTGTATGCCCCGTACATGCGGTGGCGTATCTAGGTTAACAAAATATTTTGGGCCCTCAGGCCAGATGGGTGTCCTTTATATATATATATATATAGCTCTACCAAGTCTTGTGGGGTTTGCTGGCAGGGACTCCCCGAGCTTTAGGGGGTCCCCCAGAGCTGAGCTTGGGCCCCCTGAGCTGCGCTTGGGGGCTCCCTGAGCTTGGGGTCCCTGGTGCACGGCACCGCCTAGCCCTCCGATAGGTACGCTCCTGCGTACATGCCTGAAGGACTCCCAGCCGAACTGTTCTATCAATTCAGTTACTGAACGCATCCTTCGATAATTTCCACAGAAAAATCTCGCTGCCCTTTTTTACAACTCCTCCTACTGCAGTATTTGGTATCTGTAATGTATATTGTAAGCTGTAAGTTGAAATCAACATACGGTTTGCAGAACCTCATGCAGGGCAGATGGAAGTACCAGCTGACTTTGAAACACTACACTGTGAATATTAGGTAATTGTCAGTAGAAAACTAGTTGCTTATTAGCAAACAAATTGGACTTGAGGTGAAAAGATCTCGTGAAACACGGATGGCGCTTATTTTAGTTATGGCATGGTCACAGAAAAATACATCAAATCTTTTACAAAATACATTGATTTGACGTAAAGCCATAAGCAAATATATATATATTCTTCGTTTCCCGTTATGGTCTTCTAAGGACCACAGGCCGATTTCAATGCTTCGTCCTCCTTCTGCCTCCAGTACTCACTCATCTTTCCACCATGTATCTTTTTCGTCTCTTTTAACCATTTCGATCATGTTTTCCTTTCCTTCCTGGCTGGGATCTTTGCATTTTTTAGCAATTTTCTCTCAAAAACCTCTGTATCTGTTGCTTCTTCCACACTTAATATTCCTTCCACCCGAATATTTCTTTACGTCGTGAATCTAGCTAATTATTGATTTCCTATACGAAAGGTATCTGTAGATCGTTTGCCTACCCATATAATGTAAAAAAAAAAAAAAAAAAGATCGTCTCTTGCGTATTGATTCTGTTATGTTTTCTATGTTCCGGGTCTTCTTAATGTCCATTGTCCTGTTGTGTTTAGCAGATCACATATTTTAAGTTCTTATAATTTATTACTGTGTCTTAGGTTACCTACACAGTTACTTTTGCCCTCTACGAATTTTAATTTTAAATTATTTCGGTGTTGTTTGTAAATTGTTAATCACTTCATTTGGTAGTTCATTCCAATCTTTCATTCCCTTACCTGCAAAAGAATTTCCCCCCCCCCCCCATTTCCTTACCCCTAAAATTGAATGCCAGCTTGTGGCCATGGTCATCTGTTCCTTTCCCTGCACCACTCCTTTTTTTAATTATGGCTTTACGCCTCGTTGAGGTCGAGCGAGATGGTACTGGGGACAAGGAATGGGAAGGAATTCGGCCATGGCCTTCTGAAGAAGCATCCCGGCATTTGCCTGGACTGATTTGGGGAAACCATGGAAAACCCAAATCTGTATGTCCGGACTGGGATTCGAACCGGTGCCCTCCCGAATGCAAGGCCACCAGGCTTGGTGCCCTACTCACCGTTATGCGCCGTGCACGCTGCGACACCATGGGCCGTCTGCCCGAGTGGAGTCAGACCCCGACCCTCCGGCTGTCGGTGGTCCGCTGGCTGAGTGATGGTGCCCAGCTCAGCACGCCGGCCGCGTCGTTAGGCCGTGATTAACAGTCCTGGCGCCGGCCGCCATGTCTCACACTGTCCCTGCTCCAAACCCAGCTTCCGAATACTAGCATGACACCAAGTGTACAGAAGGGGACAACATTCTCTGGAGCGTTCATTAATTACGTGAGGTGACATTGGGGGGGGGGGGGGATCGACGGAAATCTAACGTGAAGTTTTGAAATTCTTGAAGGACAGTAGAGCTAAAATAAAAAAGGTCCTCAAATGTCGACATTGGGAATAGGGGGGGGGATTAGGTTAGGGGAGGAAATCCGGAAACACCTCACGTAATTAATGGACGTCCCCTTACTTAATATTCTGCCACAGGGAATAAAATTTTATCCAAACTGAAAGAGATTTTTCTTATCGGAAAGATACTGATAAAATGCTGTACGTTTTTGGGAAGGGGAACGTCACAAAGATGCGTCGTTTGAAACTGTTTACCAATGTAGCAATTATAGCCTAAGATCCACCTGCATCATTTCTACGTCCATTTGTTATTTGATTGAAATGCAATTTTTATGAATAATTATTAGTAGCAGAGAACGATTCTGCCGGGTTGCCTATCAAAATAGAACCGCAAGTATTTTTAAATAATTTTTTTTTAATTCTTCACTTGTTTTTTAAGTAAATTATAATTTATGCAAAGAACATAAAAATTTCAGGTTGGCTATGTAAAAGTGGCCGCAAGTAGGGATTACCGACTGTTAAAGATGTGTAAGAGCGAGAGAGAGTTAGCGCATCACACCGACTGTCACTCAACCACTCAAGGGTAAAAGCGGGAGCGATTGCCTCATAGACGCAATGGTCTGTTTCCTCTCTGTTCTTGTTGATGACCTTCCTGTTGACCTTTGGCAGTTTCTGCTCTGATAACGTGGTCCTTTTCAGCTGTTAATTCAACTCTGTGAGTGACACAACTAAAGCAATGTATACCTTTTACGGTATAGATAGAGTTTTGACTTGTTAAATTAGTAAAACGATGTATTTTATACGGCATTGTTAGGGGAGACACCCGTGAAGGAATCGGCCGTCGGTTCTTGATTTACCTCTGTCGTGGCTGATCGAACTACGAAACGGCCAAGCGCACTCGTAGGGTGCGTCCATAAACCACGTAGCTCCATTTGACCTCCTGTGAAACCCCCCACCCCCCCCTCGCGTGGCACGTAGCTTTATTCCCTATTGTTTGCTGAAGATGTTTTGTACTGTTTTCTCCTGTCAGACTATCGTAAATTACATACGGAGATAGTTAAATGACAGAAATAAATATGCCCATGCTGTTGTGTGTTCTGTACCTTATTTTAAATGTGACAGATAATATGAATAACAAGCTATGTGTGTCTTGGCTTGGAAACACCCCTTCCCCCCCCTCCACGTAGCCCTCAACGTAGCTTTCCAGCCACCCCCTACTCCCTAGACGGAGCCACGTAGTTTATGCACGCTCCCATAAGAGTGAAACAATGCCCATGAAAATCTATGTCCTCACCTCGAACTGCATCTGAATTCTGAAGGCGAGCGTTTTACCCTCTTTTAGTATTATATTGGCGTCATCCCCTGCTTTTTGCGTTCAATTTATCTTCGTCTGCTGGGTTTCTTCGCAAAATTCAGGTACAGTGGCGGATATATTAAGATAAAATATCAAATAAAAAATTAACTGTATTATTTTGTGCTTTAAAAAAACAACTTTTCTGAGATTGTTTCCGGTTTCGTTCCTAAGTATATTTCGAGTTACTGTGCGAGTGTAGGACGGTGATAGTTGTGTGTGAGAAGTAGTGTGTGGTTTGTGCTGTGCTCGGCAGATCGAGGAGGAAGTTTGAACTTCCACGCAGCTCTACGACACCATGGAAGCCGCCGAGCTTAACGTCCCCTTCTGGTGGACGAATCACCGTCAGGAGCAACATACGCCATCGCTCATACGCACTGCGGACAGGTTTCATTGTTTCGTGATGACTGGGTTGTCATTTTCTGTTAACTGCTTAGAGCCATCTGTTACAATGACTGTGCAATACAGAGTGCCTTCGTTCTATTGATTTATCTCCCATTGCTATTTTTTCTGTTGTCGTCTTGGTTTTCTTTTTTAAACTGATCATAAATTTCAACAAGGATTTGTCGCTGATGATGCCTCGATGAAAGGCGGAACCGGTGCGACAGTAAATTATTAAAAACCATTTGCATAGATGTCATTTGTTATCAGTTCAGTTAATTAAGCAATTGGTGTGGGGGTGGCCGTCCATGCAGTCAGGCATTCATTAATTACGGCGACGTTTCGCCCGAAGCCTCCGGGCATCTTCAAGGTCAAATTTGATTTTACTCTTCGCAGAATATTGTCTAGTCTTTCAAGGCTAATTGCACACCAAAAGGATTTCAATCAGAGATAATACTTACCTACCTCTTCACCATTGCACCCTGGTAAAACCATCACTACGAAGTACAGTTATTAATTTATATTGATTTTTATTCATGTATATTATAGGTATTTTTATGACATTTTTTTACTGCTTGCGTATTTCGCATTGTTACCCGTGTTACCATGATGAAAACTCGCATTGCTATAGCGAAGGAAGCGATTAATAGGAAGAGGCAACTATTAATTGCAAAAGTGGACAAAGCGCTCAAGAAAAGACTCAGCAGATGTTTTGTATGGAGTGTGGTTCTTTATGGGGCATAGACGTGGACACTGAGGCGAGAAGATGAAAAACGATTAGAAGCGTTTAAAATGTGGATGTGGAGGAGAATGGAGAGGATAAACTGGATGGATAAGGTAAGTAATGTTGAAGTGCTGGAAAGGTTTGGTGAAAGGATAAAATTACTCGAAGCAATAAAGAAAGAAGAACTGGATGGGACACTTGCTGAGAGGGGAGTGCTTACTAAAAGACGCCTTGGAAGGACTAGGAGAGTGAGACGAAGAAGGAGATGCAAGATTTAATTTAATTGCAATGGGTCACACGCTCCAGTGGCAATTTCCCTACACACCCAACTTCCCTATCCTACTATCCTACACTCACCTACACTTGCCCTCTACAAATTTTAACTTTAAATTCTTTTAACGTTTTCGGTACGTTATTCATCATTCCCCTTGTTAACTCATTCCAATCCCTGACACCCTTACCTAAAAAAGAAAATCTTCCCACACCCTTGTGCCAGAAATCGAGTGCCAGCTTGTGGTCATGGTCATCTTTTCCCTTCCATGAACTACTTTTCATACCTACTGCAATATCTTTCCATGCCTCATCGCCAGTATACGCCCTGTAAACTCCCATTACCCTCCTCATCCTCCTCCTGTCTTGCAATGAATCCCATTCCAGCTCCTTTATCATATCTGTCACTGATTGCATTCTGCGATAATTTCCAGAAACAAATCTAGCAGCCCTTCTTTGCACCTTCTCCAACTCCTGTATTTGATACTCAAAATGTGGGTTCCATACTACACTACCATATTCGAGCAATGGTCTGGCCAAAGTTTTGTAATCCAATTCCTTTACTTCTCTCGTGCATCCCCTCATCACTCTCTCCAACAAGTGACAACATCAGAGAAAACGGCAACTACATGGACATGAAGAGAAGGGCAGATGAGAAGGGCATGTAGAGCAGTTATGTGAAAACTTGCCTTAGGGCAGATGATGATGATGACCCAGGATTGATTTCCTTATCGAGTTTAACATTTTCAACGATATTGTTTTCGTCATCCGAATCATAAGAAAGCAATTATGTGACCGGATTGACCGCGGGTGCATCATCTTTTACAATGGTGAGTTTTGTGTGGGGAGGCAGCCCTGTGGTAAGTGATGGGTAAGAGGTTGTGGACTCGGGCGCAGTCGAGCCGTGGAGGTTGTCGCTGACAGCGTGAACGTCGCCCGCGGCGAGCGAGGTGCTCCAGCCCCGACCGAAAGCTCTTTATTTCGCAAAGTGGTGCCGTGTTGGGCGCATTTTGGCCGCCTTCAATCTCCTCTTCCTCCTCCGCCTCCTTTTCGGCTTCCACCCCGGCGAGGCGCGGCGCCTTCTGCCGGCGCGTTGTTGTCTCCTCCTTAAATATCGCTCCCGTAACGAGCGACTGCCGCGAGACCTCTGTCACTCCGCTAGGGCACTATTTTCACTTGCTGATACAGTGGGTAGGCAAGGGCAGTGCTGCCAATTCTACGGATTTATCCTTAGATCTACGGACTTTTATAAAAAGTTAGGATTTTCGGATATTGTTAAAATATCTACGGATTTTTGATACTTTTTATTATTTGTTAATTTTCCTTATATTGGCATTAAAAAAAAACTTTGAACGTATAGTGTTAATGCATTACAGAATTGTCAATAATTGTGAATAGTTTCCTAGCAACCGCTCGTGTGAACCAACCATTGAAATAAAGCTCATTTTTTGTTTCATTATTGATTTCAATTTAAACTTAAGAGATCGTAATACAAAACTATCGGCGCACTCTTTATGCTCGGTGACACGCTCGTTGGCACGGCTTACAAAGCAGTGCCTTCCTTCGGAGAAGACCTAACCGATATCCGAGAATCGAAGCAGTTTTTAACATTTCCTATTACGGAAGATATGCTACATTTACTAAATGTCAACAAAAAATGTATGGGCCCTAAATAAAAAAATAAAAAGAGAGAGAGAGAAAGTATGCACAGCAGCAGCAGTGATGAAATTGACGATGTATAAAACATGTTCAGAAATATTTCTTACTGTCAATGTAGAATACTATTTTGTATTTCAAATGTTAAAGATCTGGAAATAAAACGTATTCTTAAGTTTGACTCTCTCTTCAATAATTATTGTTTCAGTCTTTTAGTTAGCGAGTCTCCGGATTTTTGTACGAAATCTACGGAAATTTTATTGGTCATGTACGGATATTCAAAACCAAGTGGCTAGCAGCACTGGTCAAGGGCTTTAATCCGAGAAGCATCACGAAAAAAAAATAATTAAATGTTGTATGTAAGTTGGTAATACTGAAATACTAGCAGACTTCCCGGCGTTGCCCGGTCTTCTTGGCGCTGATTTACCCATACACTATTTTTATAACGTGTACCAAGTTTCATACAGTTAGTGCCATCCATTTCCGGAATTAAAGCAAACCTAGATTCACACCCTACCAAGAAAGGAGTCGGTTAAATTTAATTTACCCGTAAACTATTTTTATTCGTCCGAAAAGATACATGCGTTCCAAGCTTCATTGATCACGTACCGGCGATTTCTGGTAGTAAGGGAGCGTCCATAAACTACGTAGCTAGGTCTAAGGGTAAGGGGGGAGAGGGGTTGGCTAGAAAGCTAAGCTGGGCTACGAGGGGAGGGGGAGTTTCCGAGCCAAGCCACGTAGCTTTTCATGCATATTATTTGTCACTGTTGAAATGAGGTACAGTACACACAACAGCATGTGAATATTCATTTCCGTCATTTAATTATCTCCTTATGTAATTTACGGTAGTTTTACAACAGAAAACAGTACAAAATGTCTTCTGGAATCAATAGGGAAAAAAGCTACGTGCCTCGCGGGGGAGGGAGGGGGGGTTGACCCAAAATTTACGTCAGGCTACGTGGGGGAAGGGGGTACTCGCAGGAGGCCAAATTGGAGCTACGTGGTTTTAAACTAAACGGTGATTTAGCAGCACAGTTCTAGGAATGGGGGTAGTTTGGATGATTTGATACGGAATGTCAGTTTTCATTTTAGTCCAGGTTACATTTCAACCTAATTACATCTGCTGCTCGAAAATCGAAACATGGACCGAACGCGCAATAATACATACCACATACATAAAAATGTATATGGAATGTGTCTGTTTATTCCGGCATCGCACAGAAAATGCAGATTTTGGTTCGATTTTCAGAATTTGAAAGCTTGGGATCAAAGTTAAAATTTAACGAATGTGTTAAGACGTTACAACACATTTATTTTACGAATAATCTAGTATTTCCTGAAAACTGCTGAATCGATTTTGACCGAGTTTTCACAGTAACAAACATTACATATGTCTCATTATGCTGGCTAATCTGCCGCTGGAGCTAAAAATTTTCTCGTAATGCTGCTACATCTGCCACTGGAGCTCAAAATTAAAATTTATTCCTTACCTGTACAGCTGAATATCAGGTATTCAGAACTAAGCGAGATATAAAAAAAAATTATTTTTACTTTCGATGTGTTTCAGGGAGTTACAAACTGCGGCGCCATTTTATTGTGAACAGAACATTAAAGATTATAGCCAGAGACATTGTAGTTGTGCTGACAGAGATTGTGATTAAAGAAAATCTACGTTGTTTTTACGTTATTAGTTAATCGCATACAATACGGCCATCTGTGGCGTTAAAAACTGAATATCCCGAATTAAAGGAAAGAATATTTCAAGTTTTGTTTTTAGTGTGCCAAATAGTTATAATTGTAAACTGATTTTATTGCTTTCTTTAAAGGCTATGGTCAGACACATTGTAGTTGTGTGTTTAGTGCGGACTATGCAACATCTAGTCGTTCCATCTTTGGTATTTGTCACCATACGTTCAGAATTTCATTTGAGGCTCAGGTATTATGTAACGTTGAAACATAAGATATACCAAACAAATCAATTGAGATTCTAAGCTTTAAAAAGGTGAAAACCCCATCGAAATCTGCTCAGTAGTTTCTGAGTTTTTGTAGCACAAACTTATCCGATCTTCGTTTTATAGATATATAGAAGAAGAGATACATACAGTCAGATCTACCTCCTTTCCCACCAGTGCCTTTTGCACAGAAATAATGTAGTAACAACCAGCGCAGTAACGGAGATATATTAAAGCTAGCTGGTATCCACGACTTCATTCGTGATTGTCATGTATTTTAAAGGTTTTTATGATTTTGCATGCAACCTTTATTATTTCCAGGATAAAAAGGAGCCAAAATATGAACCCACCAGTAAAAGTACCGTCAAAATCGGTTCACACTCTCAACATATCGCATTTATATTATTTATATCATTTTTAATAGCAGAAAAAGCTGAAAAATGTGACGTAATGTAGAACAGTTTAGTACATTCAAGAACATTCTAAAAGATTCCAAAGTATATTTTTAAATACTTTGGCCGATTTCCTACCACTTTCGAAATATTTGCAAAAAAACAATGTTTTCAAATGTAAATTTTTGTTTAAATAGGGTGATGGGGGAGAGTGCGTGGGTTTTTGTAAACCTAATGTAGGCAGTTCATTTCTCTTTGTTTAAAAGTATACGTGTGCAGTGTTCCATCAAAATAGGATAAAAACTGTAGTTTTGTGTATAGAACATTCGAAAAAATTAAATGGAATAAACGATTGTGTTTTTATAAACCAAACGGAGGCAGTATTTTTCTTTTTTGTTTTAAAGTATACGTGTGCAAAATTCCATAGATATTGAATTGTAGGGAATATAATTGGAATAGAAATCATAGTAACCAATCACAAGTATTGCAGTTTTTTGTGATGTTTGTTCTTTTACTTTTTAGACAAACAGCATATCATTTTTTTTATACCTAATACGTCAGCATGTGCGCTTAAGAAAATAATACCACTGCTATTTCAACCTTATAAAAAAGTGAAAATTTTTTTCATTGTAAACGTTTGAATAAATGAATGGCTAATTAAAATTGTAATGAATGCCTTTTTTTCTGGAATTCATTTGACTGTTGTCTGCTTCTCATTTTTTGACTCTAGGATTTGAATGACGTTGAGCGGATTATGTTTTAAGTGTCAGTATTCATTGTACACAGGAATAGGTAATGTTTAACCTGTACTGAAAGTGTGTAATTTCGTAGTTCGGTTGGCAATTACTAGGCAAACCATGAATATTTAATATTAATATTTCTGTGGCAGAATATTTAATTAATATGACAATTTCAACTGGGTTATTAAATGAAGACATCTCTCAGAAAATCTATTTTGAAGTTATTGAAAATATGTTAACTGAAATTTTTTACGTATTTACTTGTAACCAAATGAATATTTTGACACAGAATAGCCATAAAATTTGTTTACAGAGCATGAAAACCATCAGTGTAAATTCAGTGGGGCGCTATTTACGGTTCTTCCCGTTATCTTTTATGCACCAGACATACTTCGATGTAACACCGATTATAGGGGGCGTTGATGGACCAACATGTGGATACAGCAGGTAGCAGAATGGCAGATCACCCTCTCCAACTCCTGTATTTGATACTCAAAATGTAGGTCCCATACTACACTACCATATTCGAGCAATGGTCTGACCAAAGTTTTGAAACTCAATTCCTTTACTTCTTTCGTACATCCCCTCATCACTCTCTCGAACAAGGGCAGAATTTTGGAACCCTTTCCTACCACCTGTCCAATGTGTCCTGCCCAGTATAGCTTGTTATCAAATGTAATGCCAAGATATTTACAGTTCAAGTCTGCAACAAGCAATTCTTTCCCCACCTTATAATCATAATCAACCATTAGTTTTTTATTTGTGTATCTAATTAGCTGGCTCTTCTTTGCATTTATCTTCCTCCCATGTTTTCAACCCAACTAGATATCCAGCCCAGATCTCCCTGTATCTGTTTACAGTCCTCTACCGTTTTGATCCTTGTATATAGCATTATGCCATCTGCAAACAATCTAATTTCTGATAGTAAGCAATCGACACAATTATTCATTAGAATAATCAATAGCTATGGTCCCAATACGCTACCCTGCGGCACTCCCATTTTTACTTTCACTTCTTTTGATACTGCATTTCCTACCATTACTTTCTGTTTTTTACCTTTTAAAAACTCTTCTACCCTGCAAATTACTTTCTCATCCACACCAATAGTTTTTACCTTATTTACTACCATTTTATGGCTCACTCTGTCAAAAGACTTTGAAAGATCTAGTGCTACTCTATCAATTTGGCCTCCCTGGTCCATTTCATCTGAAATATCTTGCACCAGCTGAGATTCGCATAAACCTACGTCATGCTTCCTGTAGCGTTCTGGCCTCGCGTTCGGGAGGACGGTGGTTCGAATCCCCGTCCGGGCATCCAGATTTGGGTTTTCCATTGTTTCCCAAATCACTCCAGGCAAATGCCGGGATGCTTCCTTAAAAAGGCCATGGCCGAATTCCTTCCCTTTCCTTGCCCCCATCCTTTCCCGTCTCTAAAGAGCTCGCTGTTGAGAGACGTAAAGCAGTTAAAAAAAAGTGCTTCCTGCCTTCATTAGCGATCTAACTGTGGTCAGAGGTGTTACTACAAATCGAGGTTATGAGTGTTATTTAACAACAATTTTATTTAGCTAAGCAGCCTCGAAGAAATGAATTGCCGGAAAAGTCTTTATTACGTTCAAGTTAATATATTAATTATTGGTTCCTTTTTTGTTTATATTCAGTCGGTGCAGATGTTTTCTTATACTCTCTGTCCAGAGATATCACTGTTACAGTAAACTAATAAATATGAACCACCTGTAACTTAATGACAGTTGTGTTTAATTAAGAAACTGCTAGGAAAGGAATGCATTCAATCCGTTATTTTTGACGAGCTTATATTCGGTGTAGATGTTTTCTCTATATTGTCTGCTGCTGTTATACTAAGCTTGGAGAAATGAATAGCCAGAACTCTAGGATCCGCCGAGTTTTACATACTCATCCGACGGACGAAGCAGCATCAAAAGTGCCGCATGCACCTAAGAGAAGTTTGAGATTAAAACCAGGACTTTGGTGCACAATCTGGTGATTTGGTATTGTGTACCACCACATCTTCTACCCAGCCGATCAATTCTCGATGGCGAAAAGTTTTTCGACTTGCGAGGCTCGAACGGGGTAATCCCGTATCAACCCCGCCGAGCACCATCATGGCGCCGCAAAGACTTTTTTTCTTCTTTTAATGGCATTCGGCTTCTGAGGCCTTACAGCCAGCTCAATGTATTAGTTTCTACAGTACCCTTTTGCTATCAAGTATGGACAATTCAACACGGACACGACACGACATTCACACACACACAACACTTAAACAGCCATGCCCTCGACCGGACTCTAACCGGCGACCTTCGGCACCTAGGGCTAGCACTATAGCCCCTACGCTACCGAGGCCGGCTCGTATAGACTTGAGCTAATGTGTCGAGGCTGTACTGGATAATATGTCGTTGCTCAGCATTACTAAGGCTGGCCGTCCAGTGGACGCGTATTCAAGCAAGAAATGCTCGCGCGAGTACGCCTGTATACGCGCGAACAGATCGCTCCAATCCAAACACAGGGAACGCAATGTGACTCCGTCCATTGTGAGCGCTTGAGTCGAGACGAGATCCGAAATTGTTTGGATTTGGTCACGCGAACACGCCCTTCACGCGATGGATATTGAGTATATAAGCTCAAACTATGCTAATCGTTCAAAAACAATTAAAACTTACACAAAATTACTTTAAATAATTAGGAAACGTTTTTAAATGAAAATAGAAAATATATACAAGCACACAGCAGCATATTTACGAAACCAAACACTTCTAATCATTCAAAACATTATGGTCTACATAACATCTTTAATTACGTTCCTCTAATATTCAATACAATCTATTGCTTTTTAATACATTCACAACAGTCATTCACTTCATTTAAACCATTTTAATCCATCAAAACACAACACGTTTATGGAATAATTATACAGATTTGCAATCAATTTCTTCACTTCTCCCTCAAACACAGATTCAGTTTATTACGCCGATCGTAACTAGTGGTGATTAGTCTGTGGTACGCAACAGTGCGTATAGTTTCATATATTAAGTTTATGTTTGTTGTCATTTCGATAAAATTACAAAACTACTTAACATATTGCATATACGAACAAAACACCGTCAATTTAGAAAGATTATTTTCAGCGTAGTTATATATATTGGAATAAACGAATGAAGATGGGCAGTATAGACTTGAAACTACAAATACTACGGAGAAAATATAAAACATAGAATCAGATATGAAGAAAAAAAGGCTGAAATTTTATGGACTTCTGAGTAGATTTCCGAAGTAAAGAATCTCAAGACAAATTTAGAATACACACAAACAGTAAAACCAACAACAAAACGGATGAAGGAGGTGGAGAAAGACCTGAAGTCTGCAGGCATTGCTAAGCGAGACGTCATAGACCGAGAGATTTTTAATAAGAAACTCATGGGAAGTTATTTCAGAGAAAAAAAAAGGAAAAATCTAAACGCGGCTGGACTGGTGAAGAAAAGAAAACCGTCAGTGAAAGAAAGAAAAAATTATTGTCAGACAAGAAGAACATCCCAAAGAGGAACTGAATGGATTGCTTATCGTTCTCCGTTATGGGGACATACGAAAATAATAATAATATATTGGAATAATTTAAAAAGTAGAAAAATTAGGAACACATGAAATCTGTTTTTAATTGATAAAAATAAAGTATCAGGTTTTGATAACATGTGTCCTATTGCAGTTTTGTACATAAATTTTCCTCAATCTCATTAAAATTTCTATTGTTTAATTTTTTTTTTAACATCTTGTCATTATTTTACACCGTTTTTTTTATTTTTTTAAAGAAGACCGTGTCGCCAATGATAGGATGTGAGAATGGAAATTTTTCCAATGTAATGTTTAAACTCAGAAATTTACATTTATTTTCTTAATTTAAATGAATACCTATTAAGGAATTATGTTGTATTTTCTTTTGTTATATTCACTGACATCAAGAAGAAATCAAATGGGTTGCTGGGTACAACGGAGAACCGGCGACAGAGTCGCGCGAATCTCCTTTCAGTGGACGGGATGTCTTCGCGACAACTCAGTTCGCGCGAATGCAGGTGTAATCACGCGAACATTTTTCGTACGAATACGCATCCACTGGACGGCCAGCCTAAAGCCGCATTCCCACGGCGCGTGGTGAGGCAGAATGCGCCTTTCATCTTTTACCGCCTGGTGGTGGGTCGAGGCGCTCCGTACCTGCTCGTATATCCGGCAAAGATGAAAGGCGTGTACAACCACGGGCGAGGGACTCGCCGTGGAACGCGGCTTAGAGGCCCATTCCCACGGCGCGTGGTGAGGCAGAATGCGCCTTTCATCTTTTACCGCCTGGTGGTGGGTCGAGGTGCTCCGTACCTGCTCGTATATCCGGCAAAGATGAAAGGCGTGTACAACCACGGGCGAGGGACTCGCCGTTGGAACGCGGCTTAGAGGCCCATTCCCACGGCGCGTGGTGAGGCAGAATGCGCCTTTCATCTTTTACCGCCTGGTGGTGGGTCGAGGCGCGCCGTACCTGCTCGTATATCCGGCAAAGATGAAAGGCGTCCACGGGGCGAGGGACGCGCCGTGGGAACGCGGCTTACAGGCCAATTCCCACGGCGCGTGGTGAGGCAGAATGCGCCTTTCATCTTTTACCGCCTGGTGGTGGGTCAAGGCGCGCCGTACCTGCTAGTATATCCGGCAAAGATGACAGGCGTCCACAAGAACCGGCGAGGGACGCGCCGTGGATCGCGGCTTAGTGGCCCATTCCCACGACGCGTGGTGAGGCAGAACGCGCCTTTCATCTTTTAACGCCTGGCGGTGGGTTGAGGCGCGCCGTCCCAGCTAGCATATGCGGCAAAGATGAAAGGCGTGTAAAACCACGGGCCAGGGACTCGCCGTGGAAACGCGGCTTAGAGGCCCATTCCCACGGCGCGTGGTGAGGCAGAACGCGCCTTTCGTCTTTTACCGCCTGGCGGTGGGTTGAGGCGCGCCGTACCTGCTAGCATATCCGGCAAAGATGAAAGGCGTCCACGCGCCGAGGGACGCACCGTGGGAACGCGGCTTAAGAGAGACCAGCAGACTCCGTTGCGCTGCGTTGCGTGCTGACGGACGGACGTCGGGAGTGATGGTTTGGACGCGGCGTTATTTAAAAGCGAGTTTGCGGGCGGTGTGTGCAGAGGAGCTCGGCGTGAGCGCGGCCCGTGGCGGCGGACTAGACACAGATAGCACACACGTGCCTCCGCAGCGGCGAGCCGACTTAAAACCACCCGCCCTTTAAAAGACTCCGTGTTCTATCGCGGCCGGCACGCCGACTCATATTGGGTTAGGCAGCAGTGGCTCTCTCTTCCTTTCCTTCCCTCCAAGTGCGTGCGCGATAAACAGGGTCCCCATCTCTATGACAAGTCATTTTTTTTCCTGCTGAATTAAACACTGACTGAAAATTTCTGAATCTATTTATTGTATATAGCATATAAACACGTATTCAGACCATTTTTTTTTAAAAAAATTAAATTGCAATGGAGCGCATGCTCCGTTAGCAATTTCCCTAAACACCCATCTTCTCCCTTTTCTGTATCCAGCTGCATTTACCCTTTACAAATTTTAACTTTAAATTCTTTCAACATTTTTGGCAAATTATTCATCATTTCTCTTGGTAACTTATTCCAATCCCCGACACCCTTACCTAAAAAAAAAAAAAAAAAAGAATCTTCCTACACCCTTGTGCCTGAAATCGAGTGGCAGCTTGTGGTCATGGTCGTATTTTCCCTTCCATACACTACTTTTCATACCTAAACCAATATCTTTCCATGCCTCTTCACCAATATACGCCTTGTACACTCCCATGATCCTCTTCACCCTCCTTGTCCAATGAATCCCAGGTCATTTTATGATTTAATTTAATTTTAATTTAATTTAATTTAATTGCAATGGAGCACAGGCTCCGGTGGCAATTTCCCTACACACCCAGCTTCCCCCTATCCTGCACCTACCTACATTTGCCCTCTACAAATTTTATCTTTAAATTCTTTCAAAGTTTTCGGTAAATTATTCATCATTTCTCTTGGTAACTCATTCCAATCCCTGACACCCTTACCTAAAAAAGAGAATCTTCCTACACCCTTGTGTCTGAAATCGAGCGCCAGCTTGTGGTCATGGTCATCTTTTCCCTTCCATGCACTACTTTTCATACCTATTGCAATATCTTTCCATGCCTCATCGCCAGTATATGCCCTGTACACTCCTATGACCCTCCTCATTCTCCTCCTGTCTTGCAATGAATCCCATTCCAGCTCCTTTATCATATCCGTCACTGATTGCATTCTGCGATAATTTCCAGAAACAAATCTAGCAGCCCTTTTTTGCACCCTGTCCAACTCCTGTATTTGATACGTAAAATGAGGGTCCCATACTACACTACCATATTCGAGCAATGGTCTGACCAAAGTTTTGTAACCCAATTCCTTTACTTCTCTCGTACATCCCCTCATCACTCTCTCCAACAAGTGCAGAACTTTGAAACCTTTTCCTATGGTTCTATTTTCAGAAAACATATGGTAATTTTTAATAGTACCGTGTTAGGTATTATGGTCCCTTGAAAAAAATGCTCTAGTTTATTTTCCAGTGCACTTTAAACTGACATTACACAACAATCTTCGTTTTGATCCAAAGATAATAAGTGCGAACATAAGCAAATGCTCCAGCGATTCTAACTTTCAATGAACTTGCAACTCCTAAAGTAAAACTCGTCTCTTATCGCTCGCCTTATATAGTCACCACAGAAATTTCAGGAACAATACACAGAAAGCCGACCGATGTTTCTCGAACGCCGACAATGCAGCTAACAATCAAAATCACATTAAAACAATCAGAAGTAATACGAAATCATTCACAATCATCATAAAACAGGTGGAAATGAAAATTAAAAAGATTTACAAGTATGTACACACAACATTGTCTACATTAATCAGTCAAAACTGTCGCAAAGTGTCCTCCAAACATCGTAGCTCACATCAGTATTTACAATTACAAACTTTTAATCAATGTTTCATGCATAATATCCTTGATATATTGCATAGCATATATCCATTCACTTCTTAATTGAACCAAATGTGAGTTTCTAACAAAATCTAGCGTTGTTCAGTAATGTAGTACAGTAATGCAATTTCTTAACCAAATTAACGGAGCTTGCGATACACGAATCTGGTGACTGTCAAATAAGAACAAGGTAAGAAGGAGTTGTGATATTCGCTTGGTACGTTTCATTTCGCTTTCGTGTACACTTTTTCTCAAAATGTATGAACTGAGGAACGTGTGTGACAAATTTCAAACGAATAGTACAATTCTTTCTTACCTCGTTCTTATTTTACTGCTGCCGTGAATCTTTTCGGACGAATGAAAATAGTGTTCGTGCAAATAAACTTCAACCCACCCGTTTCTTGGTAGGGGGCCGGTTTGCCTAGGTTTGCTTTAATTCCGAAAACGTTGGCGCGAATTTTACGAAACTTTGTACAAATGTTTCTGATTGCGGGAATAAAAATAGGGTACGGGTAAATCTACGCCAACTATACCGGGCAACGCCGGGAACTCCGCTAGTGAAATAAATGAACTAAAAAAAATCCTTTGCGCAGTTCATTAATAATCCGCGTGCAATTAAGTGTCTGTGTGGATATGACGTAACCATTTCGTATCGATCTTTATCGTTGAAAGTCCTTGTTTTGTGGATATTTTTTGTTATTTTGATACCCTGAAATTTGACACTTGCTCGCGCTTGGAGCGACGCCGCTACCTGTATCGACGCCGCGTGCTTATGATTGTTCTCCGGCACCGCCGCGGGCCGGGTAATATTTTCATTTCTCGCCGGTGCGGCGCGGCGCGAGAGAGATATAAAAGTAAATTCCCGCCCTCCCGCCGTCTCATCAGGAGCCCCTTTTTCCGTTTCGCAAATGTCTAGATTCATGAAGCCACCCTCCGCATTTCCTTCGTTTCCATCCAATCATTCGCGCCCGTCTTCTCCCGATGCCGGCGCCTCGCACTCCGCCCCCATTCGATCCCCCCCCCCCCCCCCCGCTACCCTCCCCCCGCAAATGTTGCTTTTAACATCGGAGAAGGCGGCGTCTCCGTAACAGAAAAACCCCGCCGCGCGCTCCAGGGTCACAAACTGAAAATCCCCGCCCGCACACGCGAGGCGCCAGTGGAAACTTCTCTGCTGAGACCTCCCAAGCAAAGGGCATGTGTGATCCGTGCAAAGTGCAATACATCCAATAATAACCTATACTCCACTATAATAATATCACTAGGCTTCGGATCGTTAGTACAAGTCATATTTTTTTAGCTGAAATGCTGAATTAAACACTGATTCAACGTTTCTCATTATATTTCGATGTATTCTACACAGCATATAAATGAATATTCAGACACTTTACAAGTTTTGGTCATATTTCCATAATATTCATGGTCATATGCTCGTATATTGAGGAAAAATCAGGTAGTTTTTTAATAGTACCGGGGATTCACTAGTTATAGATAAGAAGAAATTAAGATAATTATTCACAGAACTGTACTTGAGCTATACAGGTGGGGTAAAAAAATCTAATTTTCACTGTGAGCACAATTCACCAGTCAGGATTAAAGCAGGGGTCCCCAAACTTTTTACCCCGTCGACCCCTTGATACGATATTTGCCTTCTGATCGACCTCCACAAGTATTTAATAAAATCATTTTTGGCATTTCTGATGCTAAGCAATAAGGAGGCCTGCATAACAATAATTTATAAAATCCACCCAATAAAATTAACAGAAAAACGAGATACTTTCCACTATTATTATAATCTCAAAAAATCGGAACAAAACTATGGATAGATGGAATAAATTTGAAATAAAAACCTGCCAAAAAGAACAGATGGTTGTTGTACTGTTTTAAGTTGTCACATATTTCATCATTTACTTCACATAACTTCACAAACAGACGAGAGTTGAGAGGATGAGCTTTAATTTTACTTATTGACCTGATTTTTAGTAGAACATTCCTATTTTTTCCTGTACAGTTTAATTGATCTTCTTTAGTATTAATCGACCGCGGGAAATCTCTTATCGACCCCAAGGGATCGGTATCGACCACTTTGGGGACCCCTGAATTAAAGTTATACATTATTGTCACTCTCTAAACGTCTCCGCACGCCTTTTAATCTCGACAATGCAGCAGAAGCATGTCTGTGTCGATCCGCGTCAATCAAAATCTCAATTAAATATCCTCAGTTATCGTTAAATCTGCAGTGGATCAGTGAGTAGACCTACCGCCATGCCGAAAATGAAATTTTATGAAAGTTCGAAGTTACGTAAGGGAATTTAGAGGAAATTATTTTTTACGGACGAAAAAGATTTATTCTGTAAATTATCTGAAATTAAAGGGACTTCAGCAAATTTAATTTCCCAATGGTGCAGCTAGTGCACGGAAGCAAATTATTCTGTCTACATGAAAGCGACACTGCTAGATAAAACAAATTATGTATAATTGAGCATGTTTTGATGCATAATAAATTTAAATGTTTGATCATATTTTGCCATTTTTAGGTCATATTTACCCATTTTTAAGGTCATATTTGCCTGCATATTTCCGTTTTTTAAATATCCGAACCCTAAATATAACATTTTCATAATAATTTGACAGCCTCTAAGCCCGTCAAAAATGACAGTTGAAGGACTGTTCAGGCAATTCGTTTCTTTGCGGTTGCCTAATAAAAAGAATTATTGTTGTGTAGTGCCCTTAACCTTATTTTGTAATTTGTACATATTTCGGTTGTACAGCGATACAGGTGAAGCTTCTGCTGAATTAATGATGTCGGAATTAGGGAACCAATGAAATTAAAAATAAATTCTAAATCCCGAAACCTTACGCTACACCGCTTTCATTCCTGGTCCAGGTCTCATTCAGCACGATAAATACGGAACTACTTCCATCTGTATAACAACAACTTCAGAACTTGGTGCTTATGAAAGCAGCTTAAATTATTTATAAAACCAAACTGATTGTGAATTATTCTGTAAAAAATTGTGTCAATTATCATTCTGGTCCTGTCTGAATTTCGACATAAGCACAACTTCTACTAATATCGCTGTTCAAAATTCATAGATGCCATTACCCGCGTACGAATACATTCATTGTATTGCGATCTAAATTTAACCCACTGGAAATATTTACACGTGTCTGATATAGTGACATCAGTAATAAAAGCAACTAATAATTAATATATTTATTTAAACGCAGCACATACTTTTATTTCAGTGTTTCGACAAATAATTTCTTCGAGTATATTATAACAGCGACTTAAAATATCCACATCGAATTTAAATATCTTTTAAACCCTTTAAAAAACGACGTCTTGAACGCAGTTTTTTTTAGCAATTCGTTTCTTCAACAACTAAGTACAATTTGTATCAAATAAAGCTCATAATTATTAGGTATAATAATAGCCAACCAGTTGCTTAAAAAAAATTTGGTTTATTAACCTCAACCGCAGTTTCGACAAACATAAGCTTGTCTTCTTCAGAAGTACCTGGACAAAAATTCAGATTAATTCTTATTATAAATTATAAAATTAAAAAAATCAAAGAGAACAATTATCATTAGCTCTAACAGTATACATACATTTATGAGTTCATAGACGGACGTAATACAAAACTTCTGTCATTTTGGTGCGAACCTGCACTATGTCAACAATTTCAAACAGGATTACTGCTTGTGTCATTACATCCACTGTCTGCATAGGACGGGAGATTTCCGCCAACTGATTGAAGTGCTGCGAATAGCAATCCAAGTAAACATAGGTAGATGGCGCCACACGATAAAGTCTCTTAACCGCCTGCGCTGCGTGTGCTTGAGTTATCGATAGAAGTACTTTAGCGTGCCAAAATGGGGGCGGGGGGGGGGGGATGTAGCCATATAGATGTAAGTTCGCAATATTAACGTGATCATTTAACATGATTGCAACCAACTACATGTGATGTAATCGGTAAAGTATTAAAATTGGACTAAAAGCTACTCTGAATACAATAATTACAGATATATAAGAATTCTGAAGAGAATCGGACATTATATTAATAACGCATTGTATCAACTCATTCGGATAAATTATTGGCTTGAAAGCTTCAAAAAACTGTGTTAGCTAGCTGGCGTTGATCATTTAAAATGCTGCCGTCGTCTTTCATTAGGTGTTTGAGGATTTCTAATTCTTCTAGCAAATTTAATTTGCGCCCTTTTACTTCTCTGTGTAAAATTATAGTACAGGGCGTTCGCCGGGAAACGCAACCCACTGTTAGCGCTACAAGGAAGAAACTGCTCCCGGCGAGCGAGCGCTCAGTTTCCGGCATTGTTCGACCGTCGGCCGCGGACTATTTCATAATAATTACGCTTCATAAACTTGTGTGCTAAGCATTTAAATGTGGCGTAATTCATTAGCTTACCTTATAAAAGATGCTGGAAGTGTTGACCCTCTTGTGTAATGCACATTTCACATCTTCTGAACATATTTCGAGACACACGCTGCCTTAACTGACTTAATGATTTTTTGGGTGACTGTTCTAGTCGAAAAGCGATATCGTTAATTTTCTCCTCTGTGAGAATACGGTTGACCGACAGTCTCTTTTTGTTAAAAAATGAACCCGTTTCTCTTACTTTTTTAACCAGACGCAGAATTGTTGATTTAGCTGGCAGTAAAGCGCCAGGAAATTCGCGACGAAATTTACTGCGACACTTTTTAAACGACTTCTTCTTCACATATGTATCGTAGAGAAATATTCTTTGTTGCAAACTGTAACGTACCATAATTATACTCACACTCAAACACGGTACAGATTAATAAGAGTATGAAGCCCCAAACCAGCCAAACCGCAAAGAAACGTTTATTCACAACACTGATTAATAAGAGACTGAAGTCACAAACTATCTACAATGCAAAGAAACCGTTCTTAATAATGTAAGGGTCACTGCAATGCACTGTTGGGGCAGCGGAGGTGTTAAACAGTGCGGTGATTCACGGTGCCGGTTGGCGGAAACTGCTGGGTCCACTGACCGAGCAAGTTGCCGACGGCAACAGACTGGGAGGGTAGCGTTTTCCGGCGAACGCCCTGTATTTTCTAAATCTCTCGCTGAGTGATTTGACGTAATTGTACATTCGGTGAACATCTGCTAACGTCAAATCACTTGTATTCAGAGTAGATTTTAGTCCAATTTTAATACTTTACCGATTACATCACATGTAGTTGGTTGCAATCATGTTGAATAATCACGTTAATATTGCGAACTTACATCTATATGGCTACATCCCCGCCCCCATTTGGCACGCTAAAGTACTTCTATCGATAACTCAAGCACACGCAGCGCAGGCGGTTAAGAGACTTTATCGTGTGGCGCCATCTACCTATGTTTACTTGGATTGCTATTCGCAGCACTTCAATCAGTTGGCGGAAATCTCCCGTCCTATGCAGACAGTGGATGTAATGACACAAGCAGTAATCCTGTTTGAAATTGTTGACATAGTGCAGGTTCGCACCAAAATGACAGAAGTTTTGTATTACGTCCGTCTATGAACTCATAAATGTATGTATACTGTTAGAGCTAATGACAATTGTTCTTTTTGATTATATTAATTTTGTAATTTATAATAAGAATTAATCTGAATTTTTGTCCAGGTATTTCTGAAGAAGACAAGCTTATGTTTGTCGAAACTGTAGTTGAGGTTAATAAACCAAATTTTTTTAAGCAACTGGTTGGCTATTATTGTACCTAATACAAGTTTCACCGTTGCTTTAACGCTGCCATGCTCAAGATTTTAAAGCTCATAATCTTGAGAATGAAGCAATATAGATATTTCCTACCTTACTGTAGCAACGGAGTACAGAGAGTACAAGAAGAATCTGCACCGAACGAATTTTAATTAAGAAACAGCAACCAATAATTAATATGTAGATTTTTTTTATTAAACACATACTTTTCTTTTACTGTGCTGGCAGCTCATTTACTCGTGGATGCTTAGCTAAATAGAACTGTTATTAAATAACGGACATATCCTCGAACATCTCCGGTCGTTGTTGTCTTTGGCAGCGAAGGCGAAAAGTGTGACGTCACCACGTGATCGAGACTTGTGTTGTATAGATATTGTCTATGGTGGCTTTGCGCGTTAAAGCGCCTCCACACTGCATCGTACAACAGGACCACGTTCGAATCCTGAATCCCGGGCTTTGCCTGCAGTTGTTAGACGGTTTTCCGATATCGCTTAGACGAAAGCTTGGGCGGTCTACAGTCTACGTTACATAAACTTCACAGTTCACAAACAAAAATACACCTGTCATACTGAACTTAAGATACATAATTGCATATAGATGGCAGCACATAAGCTCCACCTGTTAAAGATAGGTTCCTTCCGGCAAGCGAGGGAGTAACGAGTAGGCGTGGTGACTGTGCTTCACATCCTTAGATGCACGATGAGCAGTACTCATGGCACCCAGGAAGCCTCATCAGTTCGTGATTTGAAATGGCTGATAAATAACAATAAAAATATAGGTGGACTACGTCTCTCACACAAATAATACAAAACCATTTGGATGGATTTTCGCAGTGTAAAAGCTTATGGCGTACTTGAAACTCTGCGGTAAGTCTTACGAACCTACATGACCGCGGTACGGAGGAAGAAATGATAATTTGTTCGTTCATAGAACATATACGCTCCACAGATCACACTGCTTGCCACTTGAACACTCCTTCACGAGATAACCACCAAAGATCACAATACAATAAAGATAAACACTTCACCCTTTCCACTCTGTTAATGTGGTTTTTTTGACTGCGAAACTTCGGTTATTTATTTGTTCAGTCTTCATAAAACAAAAACAAGAAAATACGTTACTATACAACGAAAACGTTAATGAAATCTCGACATCAAATTTATATGCAAACGTTTATGCTTTGGTACTAGAAGAAAAACGAGTATCAAACGCATTACTACGCGCGACAAAATTCTAGTGTACCTCTATAGACATAAATCTGGCGTGACCGTGTGTGTCTGTTTGTTTGTTCTGCCATCAAACAAAAACTACACTGCAGATTTGAAAACATGTGGTCAGAGTGAAAATCCAAGACATGGGAGCGTCCATAAACTACGTAGTTCCATTTTGGTACCTGTGAACCGCCCCTCCCCCTCCCCCTTTCCCACCGCGTGTCATGTAGCTTTTTCTCCTATTGATTCCATAAAACATTTTGTACTGTTTTCTCTTGTCAGAGTATCGTAAATTTCGTACGGAGATAATTAAATCACGGAAATAAACATCCACACAATGTGAATGAAAAGTTACGTGGCCTGGCACGGAATGCTCCCCCCCCCCCCCCAGCTCTTTAAATCGAGCCACCTAGTTTAAGGGCGTTCTCTATGCTTTATATGACGTTACGTAATCTGGCGCCAAAGCAGGGAACTAAATTCTGTTTTCAATCTCTAACTTTCTTATCATCATTTGTTTATGTAAGTTCTGTCAGTCTCAGAAGTCTTCAGTGCTGGCAAATGCGGATGAATATTGTGACACCTCAGGTATCTCATTTTTTTGCTCGTGGATTTGCTGTTCGTCGAGGTCGAGGTCATTAGAGACGGAAAAGGATGGGGCAAGAAGCGGGAAGAAATTCGGCCACGGACTTTTGAGGAAACCATTCGGCATTCGCCTGGAGTAATGACACCGTGGAAACAGAAATCTGGTCGGCTGGACGAGGATTCGAACCCACGTCCTTCCCAATATCTGGCACGGTCATTACCGCTCACCCACAAGGCTCAGTAAAATATTAATATCATATTCAATTATTATTGGACTATCAGTTTTCAAATGAGGGAGTTTTTAAATGATAAGTGGAATCATCTGACATATGAAGTGCATTCTTACTTTATTCACTTTACTCGTGAGTTACCGCTCAACTACTGTGCTTGGTCCACGTGTCCCATCCTAATGACGTATCTTGCTTAATGAGAAATCAAGGGTTAATAATTGCAGGTACTAAGTACATTTTTTTTCCTTTACTTATCTCCCAACGCCCCATCGACGGCTAAGGTCATTCGAGCGTGATGGGACTGGGGACAAGGAACGGGAAGGAATTCGGCTATGTCATTTTTGAAGAAAGCATCCCGGCATGCGCCTGGAGTGATTTGGGGAAACCATGGAAAACCCAAATCTGCATGCCCGGATGGGGATTCGAACCCGCGTCCTCCCGAATGCGAGGACAGAACGTTAACCACTCACCCACCACGCTCGGTATAAATACATATCACTACTCAGTACTGCCAGCCACTTGGCTTTGGATATCTGTAGATGGCCGCTAAAATTTCCGTTAGATTGCCTACAAAAATCCGGAGACTCGCTAACTAAAAGACTGAAACAATAATTATTGAAGAGAGAGTCAAAATTAAGAAAACATTTTATTTCCAGGTCTTTAAAATTCGAAATACAAAATAATATTCTACATTGAAAGTTAGAAAACATGTTTTATACAGCGTCATTTTCATCACTGCTGCTGTGTCTATTTTTTTTTATTTTTATTTTTTTATGGGTTCATATATTTTCTTTGTTGACATTAAATTTATCATATGTTCTGTAGTAGGAAATGTTAAAAAACTTCGACCCCTTTGGATATTGGTTAGGTCTTCTCGGAAGGCACTGCTTTGTAAGCCGTTCCAACGAGCGTGTCACCGTGCATAAAGAGTGCGCCGATAGTTCTGTTTTACGGTTTTTTAAGATCTATAAAATCTGTAATCAAACAAAATATGAGCTTTATTTCAATCGCTGGTTCACACGAGTGGTTGCAAGGTACCGATTCACAATTATTGACAATGCATTAACATCATATACGCTCAAAGTTTAACAAAACATTAATACAAGGAAACATCAACTAATGATAAAAAGTATAAAAAATCCATAAATATTTTAACAAAATCCGAAAATCCCACCTTTTTATAAAAATCCGTAGATTTGCCAGCGCTGTCACTACAACAAATTCTACAGACACCGTCATGTTTTAACAGTTTTGTTAGTCGAGAAGCAAAACTTCATATAGTATAGAAGGTCACACAAATTCAACTTCGTTGTTACTACGGTAGTTAAAAAATTATTATTTTATCCAGTGATTTTTCTTGTGAGTTTATTTCCCGTACTAATTTCGTGCAATCACTAGTTTGTCTGCAGACACTCGTTCGGAGCGTTACTTCTTTTTTTTAGGAATCTCAGTGAAAGTCGGCACACCCGCGGGTTGACTTATTCATCCGTTCTAAGTGTAGAACTTAGAAATCACTAATTACTCACCAGTTTAATTCTTACTAACCTTAACATAAATGTGACTACAACGAATATTGAGAATCATGGGGGATGAAAGTAATTATAGTGCGTTTGATTTGGGGATGAAGGAAATTTTATTTTAGGTACACCGAACTATTTTTTTCCAGTGATTTTTCTTGTGAGTTTATTTCCCGTACTAATTTCGTGCAATCACTAGTTTGTCTGCAGACACTCGTTCGGAGCGTTACTTCTTTTTTTAGGAATCTCAGTGAAAGTCGGCACACCCGCGGGTTGACTTATTCATCCGTTCTAAGTGTAGAACTTAGAAATCACTAATTACTCACCAGTTTAATTCTTACTAACCTTAACATAAATGTGACTACAACGAATCTTCTATCAGTGAAGGAAACAAGCAGTTACTAATAGGTTTATTGTTAAAATTGGTTTGCTTGCGTGGTAAACGGAGAAAGGTGTGTCTTGTGGAAATTATATTGCATAATAAGGAAAGGTATTTATAGGTTAAGTTACAACTCGCTTCAAGGGCACATAGTTTGTTTTGTTTAAAATCTCAATGAGCATGAAGTGTGGTGGCTGTCGCAGGCAGTGGCGGGGCGAGACAAAAAATTTTATGTGGGCGAGATAAGTTTGCGAGGCCCTCTGGAGGCGCAAGATGATAGAGTTTATAAAGTATTTAAAAAAACTTAAATTTTTATTTATAAAAATACAATCACTTTTACTGTATATAATCTATTAGTATAATAGGCTTAATGTAGCATGTCACGCTGACGTCATGTCACGGCATTACGTCAATCTATGACGTTGCGCTATGACGTCACGCTTTACGATATTATTCGTGAGAGTGCGCGTTATTTAATAACATTTCCAAGCAACAGTGAATAAATTAACTCACAGAACACTGAAATAAAAGTATGTATTGCGATAAAATCGACATATTAATCATTAGATGCTTATATTTACGTAATATTCTTTTGATATATTGAAGTATTCCTTAAATTCTTTGTCCATGGATATTGTAAGATAAAAGATTTGTAATTCGAGCATCAATGTTGAGAAAAGTTTGGTTAAAGTATTACTTAAGATGGATCAGAATTACAACTGGCATTTGACGCTACGGCAGAGGGGATGAATAATTTAGCTTTTTTTTTTCAAAATAATTTAAACTGTGCCCTATTATTGAAATTATTAATTCGTTTGAACCGAAATAGTTGCCCACTCATCTCGAATTGTGCAGCCTACACTACAATTAATTATGTAAATTTATCAGATTTATTTTAAGCTTCTTTGATTTCACTGAGTAATATTACTGAGGCTATTACGTGTTCCCGCAATGTGTAACTATAACAGCTATTCGAACGTTGTAATATCGGTCTGAATCACGTTGCAGATTTTTGGTTTTTTACCTTTCTTTTTGTTGAATGTTTTTGATCAAATTTATGTTGTTGTGTAATGTATCTCATCAATGAATTATCGTTTTGGTCGGAAAATTGTTGCATACGTTTGTTTTGTGATATTATTGGCTATGGCAAAATAAAAACGAGGCCCAAAGAATTGTGCTATTCGTTTAAAATTTACCACATACGTTCCTATGGTCATACCTTTTAAGAAAAAGTGTACATGAAAACAAAAGGCAGCTTACGTTAGACGTGAAGCAACATGAAAATTACGAATTAACACAACACAAAACCGCCAATTCACTTCAAATATTCACGTCAAAGATAGCATCTGTACAGCAACAATTGTAAAAACGCTGGCAACGTCTTGATAGGATATAAATTTATTCTTGCGTTGTATAATTCACTTCTTACAACAACTTATTTTATACTTATGTCGCGATACATGACATCACCATCAATGCGCATGCGATTGAAGCTTTGATTTTGTAGCGGCAGTATTACCCGAGATTGTGGTTAGGTTGAAATTCAGCCTGGAAAAAGAATAAATAATGAACCTTATCAGAGCAATAGCATGTTGAATTTAGCTATTATCAGTTAGTTAAGCAGGTTTCATAAGCACTATGTCACGTTTTGATATCATGAATCACGATGTAAACTACTCCCGTATGTGGTTAGTTTAAAATGCAACCTGGACCAGGATAGCAACCGAAACCTTTTTTCATAGCGCCAGGCAATAGGAATTGTATTTATTTTATAACAATTCAGTTTATTTCAACAATTGCTAAGAAATGAATTGCTACAATACTGAAAGAAAAGTATGAATTTTGTTTAAATTGTCATATTGATTATTAGTTGTTTTTTTTAGTGATATGATTACTTGGTTTGAATGAAAGAAGTTCCAAATTGTTCGCGATCTATGCACCCTCAACCACAATTGAAACTAATATTACATGACATAAGAAGTTAAGATTTATTTTTAGCATCCTTCGTTTTCACTGGGGTCATTATTTCAGCCGAATGTAAGCTGTGCCAGGCGTTAAAACATCGATCTTCATCATAGACAATAAGAAAGTTGTAAGTAACTGTGAAGATTTTGGATCAAGTTTGTATCGCATGATCCATGATTGGTATAGATGCATGATGACATTGACATGCGATTCAGGGAATGTATAAATTCGCGTGTGAATGAAGCTTTGATTTTCTACCGGCTATATTGGCGAAGATTGTTGTTAGGCTGAAACGCAACCTGGACCAAATTGACAACTGAAACTTTTTGCTACATCACAAGAGACGAGAAATTACAGCATATTGAGCTTTATTTTAAAAAAATTATATTTAGGTAAACAACCAAACAGAAATCAATTGCCAGAACAGTCCGTTAAACCCGTCATTTTTGACGGGCTTTTTGGCTAGTATTATTAAATAATGAGTAACAGTATATAATTAAAGAAATAGAAATTTTCTGCTTTTAGCATTGCTGAACTCCTTGATTACTATGTCATAATCTAACTTAGATGGTATATCTGCTTCAATCGATAAAACCGCCAAAGCTGAAAATCTTTCCTGACCCATAGTACTTCGTAAATAATTTTTATTAATTTTAATTTTGAAAAGCTCCTTTCAGCGGAGGCTGTACTTACTGGTACTGATAGCAAAATTCGTATGACAAGGCAAATATTTGGGTAAATTTCTTTTAAGTTATTTTCTATTATGTATTGGAGCAGTTGTTTCCTATCTTTAACAAAATCGGGTAAATTTTGGATCATTGTTTGTAACTCTTCAAATAGTTCATAAGGCTGGAAATCGCTGTTCTCGCCTACTCTCAAAACTGTGTGTAGATTTTTGAAGTTTTTTAAAATATGGTCTTTTGGAATTTTTTTTAACTTACTCAGATCATAGAGAAATCTCGAAATTTTTAAAGAGTTTATTTAAAGACATAAATCTTGAGTCCATATTGCTCAGTATGGAATCAATCATTGCATTAAAAAAATCTCTTTCATACCGACTTTTCTGAGATGGTGCAGGTTCATCGCTGCATTCATAATCGAATGTCCTTTTCTTTCTGGCTACCCTTTTATTTTTAAAGTATTTTGACAAATCATAACTGCTTTTTTCCGTAAATTGACGAGCTTCGGATAAGCATTGATCGAACCCAGTTTGTCGATATTCTCTGATCCAGTCACAAAATTTTCGTAAATGTTCAGGCGCTATGCTTAAATGGACTTGGACAGATTGCCATAGTTTATTTAGGATATTAACATGCAATAACATCTCACACCATAGACGTAATGATATTAGAAACTCTAAGCTGAGCATTTCGTTCAGAATTGAATCACAATCACTAAGTGTGTCTGAATCTTCCGAAAGATTTTTTAGGCTTTCAATATATTCGACAACATCATCAAATTGAAGTAATAGGGCCTTTACTGCCGCGATTCTACTTTCCCACCTTGTGTCTGATAAAGGCTTTATAGTAAGTTTTAATTTTCCTTTGATTAATTCCCATCGTTTGCTGGATACTGAAAACAGAAGATAAATTTTCTGAATAAAACAAAAAAATGTTTTTGCTGCCACTGAGGACTTAGCTGCGTCTACCAACAGCAAATTCCAACTATGACATCCACATGGTGTAAAAAATGCCCTGGGATTAATATTTAATATTCGAGTTTTAACTCCACTGTTTATTCCTACCATATTTGCCCCATTGTCATATCCTTGGCCACTACAGTTTTGAATATCTAATACATTTTTTCCCAGCTCTTCCAGTATTGCCTTAGTTAGATACTCTCCACTCGTCTCAGCGACAGCAAGAAATCCAATAAAGTTTTCCTCTATTGATCCGGTTGATGTATTGCAGAATCTTAAGACAACCGACATTTGTTCAACTCGACCAGAGTCTCTAGTGCAGTCGAGCAAAACAGAATAATATTTTGCCTCTTTTACTCTTCGAATCACTTCATCAGTAACTGTTTTTGACATCAATGTGATTAATTCATTTTGAATGTTGTGACTTAGATAATGGTTTGTAAGTTGGTTGTCATTAATGTGTATCGTGTGTTCTCGTAGTGTAGGGTCATACTTTGAAATCAATTTAAACAGAACTATGAAGTTACAAGAATTTCCACTATCTTCACCAATCTTGAGAGATTCTCTGTGACCTCTAAATGCCAGATTATGAGAGGCTAAGAAATTAATTATATCAATCAATCTCTCAAACAAATTATGCCAATGTTTTTGAGATTCACGCAGTAGCCTTTCATGTTCCTGGTCTAAACAGGCAGGACGTTCCGTCGACGTTGGTAACTGAAATAATAAACCAATCGCTTCATGATAATCGGATTTGTGACTATCGTAAGCTTTCGAACACAGAAAAGTTGAATTATGCAGATGGTAAGGAGTGAGACACGGTGATATTCTATACTACCTGCACATCTGAGAAGCCATTAAGCCGCAATTTTTAAAATTTGTTAATAAACTGCACATTTTGAGCCCGGTCGCATGTAGTGGACCGAGCACGGGAAATCGCGTTAGAACAGAAGAAACATGAACGTAGACGAGAAGCAAAATGAATGAAATAAACCCGGTGGCCGAAGATTCTCCGGTAGAGTCATTGTAACGCCAGCAAATATTGCTAAGCTATTGATATTGCCATATTAGTTACTAACTTGTAGGATTTATCGCATTATGATGAGTAAAATATTTAGTCGTAGTCACTGCTTTTAATGGTGCTAATCTGTTTTACTGGTTAAGTTGCATAAACTTTCGGTACGCGAGGCCCCTCGGGGCGCGAGGCCGTAGGCGGTCGCCCACGTCGCCCACGCCTTGCGCCGCTTCTGTGTCGCAGGGTTGTAAAGCAGGGAAACAGCTGTAATGATTGTGGAGTTCGTTTTCATCCGAAATGTGGCTACATGGAAGCTGAAAATGCACTTTACTCTCCTTGGAGTTGTTTGACTTGCAAAAGTAGCAAGGAAAAGAGGGAACTAGAAAGTAGGATCTCTTGTCTCGAATCCACAGTGGCTGAATTAACAAAAGAACTCAATGTTTTGAAGGCTGAAAAAGCAGCATTAAATGTTAAGGAATTCCAGTGGATTGCAGCCAAAACTGGAAGGAAACAACAGGACCTGCATTCTACAAATTTTCAGTTGGAAGTTTCCAATACTTTTGGGGTGTTGGAGAATCTAACTGAGGATGTATCAGATACCACAGCAGGGCTGTCTCATTGCAACAAAGCTGTAAAAAAGCACACATTGTGCAAAGCTCAAAAAAAGAAATCCAAGAAGGTGTTATTGCTTGGAAGTAGTCACGGTAGGGGGTTAAGTGCAATGCTACAGTCAAGCCTGGGCTCTGATGTTGAGGTGTGTAGTATATTTAAGCCTAATGCAGAACTTGGCAATGTTGTGGATGAAATTTCAAGCCTGGGGAAAGATCTTACTAAAGAGGATCATATAATTATAGTTGGGGGTCCTGGAAACAGTCTGTCCAGAAATCTCAATTATTGTGTTGAAACAGACATTGACAACATTGCTAAAAACACCACTCACACCAATGTTGGTTTTGTTGACCTGTTCAGGCGTTATGATCAACCCTGGATGCGTGGTCATGTACAGCGTACACAGGCAGATCTGAAGCGTGCATTGTGTCAGGCTGACCGAACACACATTGGTTTGATAGATGTTTCTGGCATAACACGGAGTGACCATACCTCCCATGGACTCCACCTGAATGTTCGGGGCAAACAGAAGCTAACGCAACTGATTGCCAAGAGCATCAGGAGAGGCAGGTTGGATGTGAACCCCATCCCAGTGGTAATTGGTGGTAGGACTATGTCTTTTTTAGGCCAAATGTCAAGAGTAGGAAGAGTTATTTAAGAAATGTACATAATGGTATTACAGTAAAAAATAAAGAATGTCAGTCTAAAATAGCTTTGTTCCATCAGAACATTAGGGGTATCTCAAGCAAACTTGATGAGTTCATAATATCTATAGAAGAAACCAAAAAATCATTGAATCTTAACATAAATATCGTATGTCTGACAGAACATCATCTGAAGAATTCTGAAATAGGTCTCCTCCCTTTTATTGGATATAGATTAGCTTCTTGTTATTGCAGGTCAAAGATGAGAATGGGTAGTGCAGCAATATAATATGTAAGCGAAAATACTGAGACAAAATCGTTAGATGTAAGTAAATACTGTATAGAAAAAGATTTTGAATGTTGTGCAATACAGTTAGAATTAGAAAACAAATATCTTATAGTGCTGACAGTTTATAGGGCTCCCACAGGAGACTTCAGTAAATTTTGTAATAAACTTGAGGCGGTTCTATCTATCTATTTTCTTAGTTAACATCGAGAAAAACGCGTGGTGAAATTTGGTCGGATTTGGTCGTTCTCTTCTCCCCCCCCCCCCAGATGACGTGATATCTTGAGGAAAACCCTCCCCCCTCCTCTGCTGACCGACCTCGTAGTTTTTAAAAAAACGTTTTTAAATTTTTTTTAGCTCTCCTGCTTCGTAGGGTGGTTTTGCCCCCGCCCCCCCTAAAGCCGGTATCTCCGTCATTTGTAGACTTTTATCTTTTTTTTAGGTCTACTGTTCTCCTAGAAGTTAAAAAGATGATGGGAGTTTCCTTCGACTCCCACCTTGCTGAGATTTCGCCTGACAACCCCCCCCCCTCCCCCCTGTTTCACCCCCCGTAATGAATGGACGCCCTCTAATGAACTCTGTTGAAATATCACTTTACAAAAAAATATGGCATTAATTTTGATGCGCAATTGAAAGTAAGATGTAAAGCTACAACTGACTGAGACTTTAAATAGTAAAAAAAAAAAATCTAAAATGTGATCATTGCCGCTCCGCTTACGTTTGCTTGCGATCCACAGGGAGACGAGCGTACATTAAGATCTTAACGCAAACCACGAACAGCCGGCGGCAACGTACTGCGTGGCCTTCCTTTGCTCCCGTAGAAGAGCAAAACAACCAACAAATACAGAGAGCAATGTAGTCTTCACGGGTGTACCGCCGGATAGTGTTGTGGAAACACAATATTTCGACGGCTAGCTCCGCCGTCTTCTTCAGGTGTAGAGACATCTGCACTGGTCGGCTGACCCACAGATATGGAAGACGGTGGAGCTAGCCGTCGAAATATTGTTTCCACAACACTATCCGGCGGTACACCCGTGAAGACTACATTGCAGTCATACGCCGGGAAAGTCTTCCTTCTTACATCAAATATAGGGAGCTTAAAAATATTACCGAGCGTGGTGGGTGAGTGGTTAACGCTCTGGCCTCGCATTTTGGAGGACGCGGGTTCGAACCCCCTTCCGGGCATCCAGATTTGAGTTCCCCAAATCACTCCAGGCGAATGCTGGGATGCTTCCTTCAAAAGACGATAGCCGAAGTCCTTCTCGCTCCTTGTCCCCAGTCCCATCCCACCTCTAATGACCTCTACGTCGACGAGGAGTAAAGCCATAAGTTAAAAAAAAAATTAAAGATATTCATACAATGTTCCACTTAATTAGCAGACTGGGATATCAGAAACAGGTTCTGAGGATAGGCTAGCTAGCTGAAGGAAGCCTGTATAGAAATGGTACGGATGATATTGCCATAAGTGTTTTAAAGATAGATGGATGCCACAGTTTACCGTTACTACCTGTATAAATGTCATATAACTTGGGTCTGCAGACTTGAAGAGGAGGGGGTGTGGGGAGGGGGTGGAGGGGGGAACGAGAGTGGCAGTGACGAACGGTTCACAAATTAGTTTGGCCTCATTGGTGGGCAAGTTCACGGACAGCTTCACAGCCAACAGCATCAGGCAGAGTCACTAGTAAATCAGCTGCATACGTTTACGAGAAATAATTCACTTCAGTCCCACTTACTCAGCGGTGTGAAAGATATTTCAGATGAAGTGGGTAAGAGAACTCGGGTTGAATGGCACTGAATCTAAAGACTTTGAAATAGTGAGAGGTTGCAGGTTAAAACTTTTGTGGCAAGTCAGAATTTGTGCTTCTGGGTGTAGTAGTTGTTTAACGCAGGAACCTCAGTCAAGTTAAGGAACGGTCCGAAAGAGTTGGAAGTGAGAACAAGAGCGCCACAGGGTGGAATATTGACGCCATTAATGTTCATTACTCTAATTAGTTGTTCCACTGTCGCGTTGGTCACAAGTCAGGTTGTTTCTAAAACACACAATCTCTTCAATATACTGAGACTCTCTCTGTCCTCCTTCAGTACTTCAAACTCAGCTGAAGTACTTCAAATTATGCAGACCGAACACAGGTCCAGTTCGAATATCAGTCGGATCAGATCACGTACTTTTTGATCAGGGATTAACATCTTACTATATCTAGTGCTACTGCTAATTTCTAATATCTAGTAATCGATGTTAGTGGTTTCTCATTTTTAATGCGTTTTTGGTTTAAATCTAACTTAAAAAACCGCACAATTAGAACATGGTCAGGGTTTTAATAGGTTTGTGAACCGCTATAGACCAGTGTACACGGAATACGTAGTTGCCCAGGTCAATATGGAATGAAGGTAAGTGTCAAACAGAGTCAGCCTGTCACGTGCGCACATATTAAAGGATTTGCCTCGTTATAAACTGGACAGGAAATTGCTTGTTGATGGTATAAAAAGTAAGTAAATATCTTGCAACAATAAACTCAGTTGGGCAGGTCGCATCAAGCAGAGAGATTTCAAAGTCTGGTACACACTACTAGGAAAGCGAACCTTTGACAATACCCTGTAATATCTCTTGTCCTTCCACCATTACTCGTCTTCCACTACTCTTCTAATTTTTAAAAAATATTTATTTTTATTTATCCATCCCGTAGACTCTTATCTTCCAGTCCCAAATTATACATTCTCTTTTTCATTCTTTTATCAGTCATCCTTCCCGTGTGCCAATCCTTCCTGCACAGATTCCTCTTTAGCTACTTTTCTTACAAGCTCACTATGCATCTTCTCAAGTCTGAGGCTCCAATCCAGCTCCTTTGAAGCGTTATCTTAGGGAGGCCTGAATTCTTCCAATACCACTTGCTTTCATCTTCCATGCTTCCGAACCATGCGACTATCGTCACAAACTGTAAGTAATCTCTGCGACACCTCCGTGCTCCAAACCAGTCCCGTGACATTCGAGTTGTTGAATTTTTGTGCTCCTCTTCATCTTCCTGATACGATACACTTAGTGCTGTCATTTGGAAAGACGCGGAATCTAATCCCCGTCCGGCCATCCCGATTTCAGTTTTCCATGATTTCACTCCAGGTTAATGCCGGGATAGTTCCTTCAGTGGGCCATGGTCAAATTCCTTCCTGTTCCTTCCGCTTATCCCACTCCCCACTCCCCACTCCCGCCTCTATAACCTCGACATCTCTGCCCCCCCCCCCCAAAAATAAAGAAAACAAAACTACCTGGCCCACAGCCTTTGCAATGCCAAAATTTATTAACTTCGACACCACGCAGCCGTATTCGAGACTGGCGCTGGTCACCCATCCTAGTGTTGGACGGAGTGGCGGTTGCTTAACTCGCCGGGAGTCGCCCGGGGCAAGTCGCTTCCCCCAGTGCTGATGGCTAATGCCGGAGCCCCGCCGCGTAAACATTTGCTTTGATGTTGCATTTCGAACAAATCATGCGCCTCGTAACGCGGGAGGGGGGGGGGGGGGGAGTGCGGATCAGCCCACTTGCTCACACCCGCATCCGAATGCCACGTAGCGTACCGTCGGAGGCAAGGAACTGCTCGCTACCATTAGATCAGCACTGTCCTCCTGGCATGTTTGGAGTCATGAAAATCTCATAAACTATTAATGTAATGAAGCTTTAATCATCACGCGTGCTTCGTCCGCGCAACAAGATAGAAACAAAATATGTAGATACTAATTGGCGGATTGTTTGGTCAAACATTTTTAACAACAACCTGGCTTCAGAGATACGAGCTTTGTTCTACAAAGCGGCTAATGAGACAATTGCAACAAATGAGAAGTTATTCGGAATACACTTCAAAACAACCGATAGATGTGAATTTTGCGGGGATACCGATTCACTTCTACATCGTTTTCAGTGTGGCAGTGTATGCCAAATATGGATGTGGACAAAGTATGCTATGGCAGCCCTTTTACAGGTATCACAGATGAATGTAGACACCAGCGTAGTAGTACGAGCAGAGATCAAGATAGCCCCGCAGGAAAAACACAACTCGTGCAATTGGATTCTATGTCAAACCATGTTCTACATTCTATAGAACAGAAGAATTTAGAAGATTACTTGTCCACAGTGAAAATCAAGATGTGGACGATGAAAAGCTAGACAAAATACAAAGAAAAGTATGAAGTCTTTTTGGAAAATGCTAAAACCTCACAAGTTGCTCGATGATAAAGTATAAAATCTAATTTACATACTTGTGCATACACATCAAGGTTAAGAATGAGAGTCCAGAATCTTTGACTTATGGTAGTTATATTTCTAATGAACTGTACCTAAATTTGAGTAATATAAATGTAACACTTTTTTGTGGAAAAAAAATGATGGTTGGTGTTCTATTCTAATGGGGGTAACTAAGTGCTGACACCTGTCAGCGAAATGTGGAAATTCTGCTCTGTGTGATGAGTGTATTTCTGTTGTGTGTAGCCTGACGGTCCAACCGTTCGCCTGGGGAAACAGCCTAAAAACAACAATCGGCACGGCCGGCAGCGGCGCCCAGGGATTGAACCCTTGACCTCCCGGGTCCAGTTTGGTGGCTCCTTAACGCCTGCAGTCACACAGATGGGTTAAGTTTAGGTATCCCAACAGTATTTGAAAAAATCTATGTACTTGCGACATGAAACTGGTGAATACGGCTTAGAAAATCATTTATTTGATTCCATTACCAGCGAGTTAAGTCTTTTACTGATGTCGCATCGAGCGTGGTGGGTGAATGGTTAACGTTCTAGCCTTGCATTCGGGAGGACGCGGGTTCGAATCCCCGTCCGGGCATCCAGATTTGGGTTTTCCATGGTTTCCCCAAATCACTCCAGGCGAATGCCGGGATGCTTCCTTCAAAAAGGCCTTGGCCGAATTCCTTCCCGTTCCTTTTCCCCAGATACATCCCGCCTCTAATGACCTTGGCCGTCGACGAGGCGTAAAGCCCTAAGTAAAAAAAACTTATGTCGCCTCTTAAAGTCATGATTTCAGTTTCCTCCAGGTCGCACGATTTTAGGCGATCCTCTTCCAGTTAACTCCGACAACCCTTCGTATGTCCTTGTCCCATTGGTCTGGTGATCTCTTGGGCTCCACTCTAACTCTGTTTTTGTCAATCTCTGGTCTTTTATCCGCGCAATATGGCCGCCCATTGCCACTTCAAGGATGCTGTCTTATCTAAGATGTCTGTGACCTTCATAACTGACCTAATGTAGGTTGCTCTTTTTTTTTTGTCTTTGCTTGTTAAGCCTAGCACTGACCTTTCCATAGCTCTTTAGAAAATCCTTAGTTTACCTTTTGTAAATTTGTTCACAGTACAGGTCTCACAGCCGTATGTCAGCGCAGGAAGAATGCATTATTATTTTTTATATTTGTGGGCATATTAGATTTGAGGATAATTGAGTGCCATCCCAGCTTGATTCGACGGAAATTCCGAGTCTTACATCACTTCTCATGTTTACAAGCTGGACGAGATAAATGCACTCTCTGACATTTTCTAAAGATTTATTATCTTGTTTTACATTTCTCTCTGTGGCCGATTTGTTAGACATAATTTTTGTTTTTTAAAGATTCATTCTTAGGGCAACTACTTTACACTCGGAGGCGAGGTCGTTAACCAAGGTTTGAAATTCATCAAGGTCATTAGCCACAAGCGCAATGTCATTAGCAAATTTTTAAGTCTTATGCCATTAATTGTAATTCCCTTTTCCGCCCACTCTAGCTTTGACATTGCCATCTCTAAGACAGCTGAAAGTAATTTTGTAGGGATGGGATCTCCTTGCTTAACACCTCTTTCGATGTGGAACTCAGTGGTTAGTTCTTTAACGCTGACAAAGGTGACATAGATGTTGTGGACCACTCTAATATAAGCCGTATCCACACCATGTTCTGTAAAGACTTGCAGGATAGCCTTGTGACTTATTGAATAAAAAAAAAAAAATCGAAATGAACAAAGGCTCTAAAGAGGCATCTGGTATTCGTTTGCTCGGCTAATTAGTTCTCGTAAAGCAAGAATGTGGTCGATTGTGCTAACGCTGCTGCGGAATCCTGCTTGCTCAATGGGTTGGGCAGAATCAAGGGTGGAACTGATTCGGTTCAACAAGATCTTTGTAAAAGCTTTGTACAGAACAGCCAGTAAGTAGTTTTTGATGTTATGAATACTTCCCTTTTTGTGTAGCAGAATGATTTTAGCTTTATTACATGATGAAGGGATGGACGCATTGTGTAGGCAGGAACAGAAGACTTTAGCCATGTGGTTGGTAGTTTCTTCGTCAGCTAACTTCAAAATATCAACGGAGAGACCGTTGTCACACGGAAATTATTATTGTTGATGTTGTGAATATGATTTAAAGAGAAACTTGTCAAAAGCGGTAGCAGTATAAAACTTATTGAAAAGATTTAAATTAATTTATATTGAACCGGTAAGAGATAGTTCATTTCCTATGTAAGGCGTATTTAGTAGAGACGTTATCTGCAGGAATACAGATGACTCTTGCTAGATGTATTTATGGCATGTGTCAGATGCGTGTTGGAACTATGACTGCAGGAGGTTGTATTGTGCTGGTAGAGCTGGAGCACGTGGCTTTTAAGGTCGGCGCGCAGGAAATGCCACGCGTGGGGTCGCGTGTTCGATCCCGCGCGGTGACATTTGAGGCTAATGCGCCCTGCCCGCCTCATTAGGCTCGTGGCGCCAGCGGCGGCACTAATCACAACTAAACTGTCTTCATTCGATACCACAGTCAGCAGGTAGACTCTGTCCACGTCAGTGTTATATGTTTTGCTGTGATGAGTGTATCGACTGGTTACATAATCTTTTCATCTCAGCATACCCATCACCACCTACCTCCTCGATTATCTGCTACGTATCTTGTGAACTTTGACTTCATATGTTCTGTATGAAGTACCCATCAAAAGGGGTTAATTGAGGCATTAGAGAAGCCGCCCTATTCGTGACAGTTATATATAGTTGGAGGGAAAGCGTAAGTGCGACGTTGAAGGAGTTAGGTTGGGAAGACCTGGAACAACGAAGGCGTTGTTCTCGACAGAAGCTAATTGAAATATTCTCGACTGAAGTATTTCGGAATGACAGCAAACAAATATTGCTATCAGCATCATTTATATCTCGAAATGAAAGCGAAAATTAGATAAGAGAAATCGGAGCCAGATTCAATGCATTTCTGTACTCATTTTTTTCCACGAGCGATTAGGGAATGGAATGGAAAGGATTTACCGGGCGAGTAAACTTAAAATCCGACAGGAGTAGCTTTAGATAAAGCACTCCGGCCATCCTGATCTGGGTTTTCCATGGGCGCCTCCTGCCATATCCCGTATATGCCTTCTAAACCATTATACTTTCGGGTAGGTGCAATGCACCCTCCGCCACACACTTTTAGTGAGTCGCGGAGTAATAATAATAATAATATGCAGTTCTTTCCTTCAACTGTTCCCTCCTCTAACAAATTAACCAAACCCGCATGTCTTAAAATGTGACCCGCCATCCTGTCCCTTCTTTCTGCGAGTCTCTTCCACAATCTTCTTTCCTCACCCATCATTTATAAAACACATTCATCTCATTCTTTATCTGTCCACTTAATGTTCAGCATTCAGTGCGCTGAAATACTTCGTTCACCAACATATTTGTGTCGCAATGGTAGCAAAGATAAGGTTAGAGAAATAAGGTGCCGCACTCATGCTTATATGAATTCTTTTTTCCCTCTTACCATTCGGGATGCACACCGAAGAGATTAGTTTTGGTGCTGAGCATCCTCTGCCACGTATATATTTCGAACCTTCTATAACAAATGATTCAGTTTTATTTATTTCTAATATTCCTAAAGTTAAAGCTTCAATACCATAAAATGCTATGCTCCACACAAAAAAGTTCGTTCTTCGTTCTAGATCAGTACCTGAAACTAAAATAAAAATCACTTTTTCAAGTAGGTTCTTTTTGCCAGTGCTATTCTTATTTTAACATCGTTGTCACTTCTACCACCAGTTTAAATTCTACAGGCTAATATACAGAATTCACTCGCGTCTTCTATTATAGCTGATCATTTTTTTTTAACATAAATCTAGCGTTATTGCTGTCTGTAACATTTAATGATCTTCGTCTTGCTTTTGGTTTGTATTTAGCCCCAATTATTCTGTAACTATTGTTTTCCTATGTTAAACCATCAACAGAAAGACGGACACTGGAGTGGAACCACAAGTTATTGGCCTCCACGTCAGATGGCAGTGCTATTAGCGACCTATGAGATTTTGTTGCTTCTTCTTGATATAATCTTTTAGTTCCAACTATTGCTCAAGGACTCGTAAAGACGTTTTTAAAGCTGTATGTATCGAGCACAACATTTCACTGATGTCAAACTTGGACTTTAGTAATACCAGAAAAAATGAAAATTGAAGCACTTTAAATATGATGTTATAGAAGGATGCTGAAAATTAAATGGACAGATAAAGTAAAACGCTTTGCGGAAACGGTGGGCAAGGACAGAAGTCTGTGAAATTCTCTCCAACTCAAGATTCAGGTTGGCAGGCGACCGTTTAAGACACGTCGAGTTGATTAATTTGGTAATGCACGATACTTGACTTGTTTTCCTCGCCTTAAATACACGGCGTTCGCCGGGAAACGCAACCCACTGTTAGCGCTACAAGGAAGAAACTGCTCCCGGCGAGCGAGCGCTCATCTTCCAGCATTGTTCGACCGTCGGCCGCGGACTATTTCATAATAATTACGCTTCATAAACTTCATAAACTTGTATGTGCTAAGCATTTAAATGTGACGTAATTCATTAGCTTACCTTATAAAAGATGCTGGAAGTGTTGACCCTCTTGTGTAATGCACATTTCACATCTTCTGAACATTTTTCGAGACACACGCTGCCCTAACTGACTTCATGATTTTTTGGGTGACTGTTCTAGTCGAAAAGCGATATCGTCAATTTTCTCCTCTGTGAGAATACGGTTGACCGACAGTCTCTTTTTGTTAAAAAATGAACCCGTTTCTCTTACTTTTTTAACCAGACGCAGAATTGTTGATTTAGCTGGCAGTAAAGCGCCAGGAAATTCGCGACGAAATTTACTGCGACACTTTTTAAACGACTTCTTCTTCACATATGTATCGTAGAGAAATATTCTTTGTTGCAAACTGTAACGTACCATAATTTTACTCACACTCAAACACGGTACAGATTAGTAAGAGTATGAAGCCCCAAACCAGCCAAACCGCGAAGAAAAGTTTATTCACAACACTGATTAATAAGAGACTGAAGTCACAAACTAGCTACAATGCAAAGAAACCGTTCTTAACAATGTAAGGGTCCCAATATACTGCGTCACTGCACTGTTGGGGCAGCGGAGGTGTTAAACAGTGCGGTGATTCACGGTGCCGTGTGGCGGAAGCTGCTGGCTGACTGCCCGAGCAAGTTGCCGACGGCAACAGACTGGGAGGGTTGCGTTTTCCGGCGAACGCCCTGTATTATGGCAGTGCCTTAAAGATTTGGTGAATAATTTACTAAGTATTGAAAGTCTCTTCTTAAGGTGATATTTAAAATAAAAGGTGGAGGGAAAACACCACGTTGTTTGGTAGAAGAAATTTTAATCTAAGGAAGGGCCGTGCTTCATATTCTTACAGTAACCTCTACAAATAAAGTTTTACGATTTTATTCAGATATAGTACCAATTAAAAAAAAAATAAAATAATAATGTAGGGAAGGATGTTCAGTCGAGATTTTTTCAGACCACTGATGTGTTTGTGTGATACCTAGTCGCTCATAATTCTAAGAATTGTGGCATTAATGATTATTAGACTGAATGGGAGACTAAATAGGATAATTCTGTTAGTTTCTGTTCTAATCCGAAACAGATATAATATCATAAATTCGGTGGAGGTGGTATTGGAAACTAAACTACATATCTACAGTGCGAAACCGAGCGTGGTGGGTGAGCGGTTAACTTTCTGGCCTCGCATTCGGGAGGACGGCGGTTCGAATCCCCGTCCGCGCATACAGATTTGCGTTTTCAATGGTTTCCCCAAATCACTCCAAACGAATTCCGGGATGCTTCCATCTAAAATGCCATGGCTGAGTTTCTTGCCCCCAATCATTTCTCGCCAGTAATGACCACGACGTCGACTTTGCCTAAAGCCATATAGAGTGAAGAATACGTCACCTGTACTTAGTTTTGCGGTATGAAATGAAACAAAGGTTCGAAGACAACAAGTCATTTACGTTTTCCGCCATCGTCCACTTCCAATTTTTTTTTTTTTTTTTTTTTTTTTTTTTTTTTTTTTTTTTTTTTTTTTTTTTTTTTTTTAAAACGTCAGCAGCGGCAGATGTCTTGTACTTGGTCGTGGGCCGACCATACTGTCTGCCTTTCAGGCGTTGTCAACAAGCCCTCTGACGCTCGCCATTCGCCATGATCTGCTGTTGTCTTGTCTACGCGTTTACTATACTTTTTTAATACATTTAGCACTCATATACCGCGACATTTTGGTAAAACACACAATTTCAACTATGATCATTCAGTTTTTTTGGTTTTTTTTAAACAATATCACTGCTATTACTGCGTATTACATAGACAGTAGTTGATAACTATAAGACAATTGAAGAACGAGTTAAAAATTCAGCCTCCATCCCGGACGTGGTGGCAGGGAAGACATTTCAGACAAATGCGGGCCGTGCATTGCCCCTTGAGGAAGGATAATGGCGGGCGGTGAATTAGTGCTGCCCGGCCCCGCACGGCAGCCCGATTGCCGGTAATGCGGCCGTATTTACGCCCCATCCGGGGAATTGCTCGTTGCGTAAGCCGCACTCCAGTTTTATTTCGTTAAGTGCTACATAAATATTTGCGTGGAATATCCAAGTACCGAGCTGGGACAATTTCCCCGTTTAATCGTGAGCGCTGTCGGCGTGTTTGCCTCGTAATTTCCGTGCAGTATTCATGTGGTCGACGGTTAAGTTTCTAATTACATGTTTTCCCTCCCGTGTGCTCCTTACATGGTTCTAAATCTTATTAGTCTGTTGTTTTGAAGAATTTACACTTTTCGTAGCCAAGTGTAGTTTACAGTTTCCGATTTCGTTTTGTTCATTCGCAAAAATAGTGTCTGAAAAGTTTAAAACAATTAATGGCCTGTTAATGTTGTAATATATTGCCCTCCATCGCAATTAAATTAAATTAGTTTATAAATAATTTTGTGTCAGGTAAAACTTGACATAACAAATTTTTATTACTAATTAAAATATTAGAATTACTGGAATAAATATATGAAAAGAAAAGGCATAGATAAAATGTTTATTTAATCTTCAGTCATCAAAACAAATAGTTTATTTAGAATTATTTCGAAGAGGACTTGAATTTATAGAACATGGGGATATTTCAAGATTGCTGGAACAGGGCGTCTTACTATTCTTTTCATTGTTGAGAACAAGTGATGCATCTTTGATTTATCTGGTCTGCAGTGCGTGCTGATCTGGATGCGTTAGTTCGGGCGGGCATCATTTGAGACGACAGCCGGTCTATCGAACGTTGTCCACCGGCTGTGGGCAGGTACCAATACCCCCCTCCCCCAATTGTAAAGTTAATGTATCTTTGAGCAACGCTGAGTACAGCGTCCAACTGTTGACCACAAGTATACAGTTGTCCTCCTCCAAGACGGAAACATCGAGACGTAGTAACCATTGCAGCCACACAACAAAGTAAATGTGTATGGCAGTATTGACCGGCATATCCTCGAAAGCTTACCGCGAATGCCCCTCTTGTGGCTACCATAATCTAATCCGGTGATTCTATAGAGGACCTACACTTAAATAGAGAATCTGAACTAGCGAAGCGTTCAGGCATACTTCACTTTACACAGCAAGCAGTGTCAGAGGTGAAGTCGGGTTAAGGGCCTTTCAAAGTCCCAGCCGAAGACGGGATTCGAAACCGAGGGTCTCCGGGTAGACGCCTTAATCACTGAGCCACTAGGACGCTAGTAACGCCGCAGTGATGAAGCAAGTGAGCCCGGACTTTTCTTCCTTCTTGTTGGTGGGGGACTAAGCCACCAATTGTGTGTTTCTCGGCTAAATCTTTCTTCCCCACGGGCCACGAGAAACAATACATACGTTTAGTTCGAGCGTTCCCAAATCACTCCAGGCAAATGCCGGCATGCTTCCTTCAAAAGGCCATAGCCGAATTCCTTCCCATTCCTTGCCCCCCATCCTTTCCCGTCTCTAAAGACCTCGCTGTTAAGAGGTGTCTTTTTTTTAAAAGTTCGAGCGTACTGTAAAAAAAATGCGTCTGTGATTGGCGTAAAACACTTTGTGCATTTTCTGTTTTCAAGGCGACTAAAAATAAATATACCGGGTGGTTATAATTAAACTTTCCCTATTTAACACGTTATAACACGGAAACTAATTACCATACGAGTACCAAACTTGGTGGCATTAATGTCCAGAGTATGGGGTGGATGATTTCTATGCGTCACAGCGCCGCCGACCAGTTCCAACTACGGCCACCAGGTGCCGTGATCAGTCATCGTGAATAGGAGACGATCGAATTATAAGCCGATCGCTTCCAAATACTTGGCCGGCACGATCACCTGACCTCACTCCCTGTGATTTCTGGTTGTGGGGCTACCTGAAGGACAGGGTTTACCAGGGGAACATTCACACATGTGATGATCTGAAGCGCAGCGTATCAAGAGAGGTAGCTAGCATACCTACGGACATGCTTCGTTCTGCCGTGCAGAATGCAATCCTGCGCTTTCAGACTCTTCTGGACACTGATGGACGCCATATTGAGCCCCTCTTGTAGCAGTAATGATACCGGTATGTAATGGTATGATGTACCTTAGCAGCACATTAAAAGTGTTTCAATTGAATTGAATCTGCATTATTTCTCTTCCCCATCTCCTTGACATTAATGCTACCAAGTTTCGTACTAGCACGGTAATTAGTTTCCGTGTTAGACTGTGGTAAATAGGGAAAGTTTAATTATAACCACCCAGTAGTGCTTGTGAATCGTGCTACGTCGTCACTGTCAAGGCTTAACGTCGCCGCTTGGCTGTTTGTTCTCGGATTGTCTTCTGCACGAAGACTTCAACACTACCCACACTTCCAGTTCCAGCTTTCAGGTCTCTGAAGGCGTTTCCATCACTGTATGCGCCAGAAGCTGCTTTGTTGTCGTTTTGGCGGAGCCGTGAGCGTTAGAGGTATGCGTCATCGGCCGCGTTCTAGATACACCTGTAGTCTTATCAAAAAGTTTAAAATATTAATATTTCTTGAGGCATTACACCTCAGAGATATTTATTTGCAGCTCTGAACTTAGTGAAGTTTTGAGTCCGGTCACTTTGCGGCATGCAAATAACATTAACATCTGCTGGAATAATTCTGCCTCAACATCTGCTGTTTGAAATTTGTTCTATAACTTCTATTTTGTTAGAAAAGAGGTTTTAAGTATTTTGGATTTTCTTCATTTATAAATAAATAATTCCAGATTTTTTTACTCATTAATGCGTGTATAATTCCGAAAACCGTAAACTGAATCTGTATCCAGTCTTTTTTTTTGTGGGTTCATTATTAGGTCACATTTTACTAAGCTAGATGAACAACTTATTTACCAGTGTCGGTTTGACAGAAGTAAACCGAGCGTGGTGGGTGACAGTTAACGTTCTGGCCTCGCATTCGGGGGACGCGGGTTCGAATCCCCGTCCGGGCATCCAGATTTGGGCTTTCCATGGTTTCCCCAAATCACTCCAGGCGAATGCTGGGATGCTTCCTTCAAAAGGCCATGGTCGAATTCCTTCCCGTTCCTTGCCCACAGTCCCACCCCGCCTCTAATGACGACGAGGCGTAAAGCCATGAGAAAAATAGTTCTTGTCCCTAGTTCCTTCCCGCCTCTAATGACTTAGACATGGACGGGCTCTCAATCCCGAAGCAAACAAAGATAATGGAATCAGTTCAAAGTATATTTTTAGGTGCGTCGAAATGGGGATATACGTAATTGCTACTCCCGCAGACGGCGTCGTGTTGACTAACATTCCTCCAGTTCAGTCACTATAAACTGTGTTTACGGGGCTTGCTGTGTGTAGGGAACGCTAAGATCTGGCACTGCAATCCCCGCGCAGCCGCCCAGATTTGAGTTTTCCAAGGTTTCCCGAAATCGCTCCAAGGCGACTGCCAGGATGGTTACATCAAAAGGCTATGGCCCAATTCCTTACCGTTCCTTACGGGGTATCTACTAATTACGCGTTTTTTCCGGAATTCCGGACCACCGTCCCCACCTATGGTGAGATTTGCTGAGATCTGGTTGATCCCTCCCTCCTCCCCTAAAATGACGTGAGGTTTCGACCGATAGCTCCCTCTGCTAATCGACCTCGTAGTTTTTTGAGACTTTTTTTATCTTCCATGCTTGGTAGGGCGTTTATACCCCCATCCCCCTAAGGTCGGTTTCCTTCGTTTCTAGACCATATACCCCTTCTAAAGCTGACATTAGCATCATTTCTAGCCTTTTTTTAGCTCTACTATCCTTCAAGAATTCCAAAACCACATGTGAGATCTCCGTTGATCCCCCTCCCCCTTGCTGAGGTTGCATGAGATTTCTCCGGACCCCCCCCCCTAAAATGACGTGAGATTTTGACGGAGAGCCCCCCCGTAATAATCGAAGTCGTAGATTTTTTAGACTTTTTTTAGCTCTGATTTCCGCGTCGTTTCTAGATCATTTTTATACTTTTTTTTTTAGCTCTACTATCCTTCAAGAATTCCAAACCCTGATGTGAGATTTCCGTTGACCTCCCTCCCCCTTGGTGAGGTTTCATGAGATTTCGCCGGCAACCCCTCCTTCCCCTATTTCACCTCACGTAATTAATGTACGCCCCATCCCCTCTCGTCTCTAATGATTGACGAGTCGTAAAGCCCTAGCAGACACAGAGAGAGCTGACGGCGCCGAGGCAGTTCTTTGTGGCACCTGTTTTTGCCTGGAGGGCGTGGCCACCTCCCTCACCACGCTGGTGGCCACTGCAGCCGTGCGACGCTACGTGTCGGGCGCGACTGGGCGGCCGTCCTAAACACTCGTCATTAACCTGCATTTTGCGAGCACGCGCTCGGCTCCTCCGTGGGCGAAGACATTTTGGCCGGCAGTTACCGCATTAACGGCGCTGCCGAGTGTAATATAATGAGCCATCTTTATGTTTAGCTTCATAAAATTACCATTAGCTCTTTGTTGTCCGTAAGTGGTCGTAAAGCTTAACTGTCACTTTTCCTGCGAGCGCCGGCTTACGGACGGAAAGTTATTTTTCCGCGCGCTCTTTGTAGCGTAACCCTGCTGCCGGGTTCCCGCCTTTACGAGCTGATAATGTCCAGCCACAGCAGACAGAGTCCATTCTGTTACTGCTCTGTAATTGCTTAATTGCAGTGATTTCTGTGGAGTCGATACCAGTCGGAGTTGGTCAGCCTTGACCGTTCAGATTTAGTTTAATTTTAATTGCAATGGGGCGCACGCTCCTGTGGCAATTTCCCTACACACCTGTCTTCCCCCTTTCGTCCACCCTCTGCAAATTTCAACTTTAAATTCTTTCAATGTTTTTGGTAAGCTATTCACCATTTCTCATCCCTGACACCCTTATCTAAAGAAAAGAGAATATTTCTAAACCATTGTGCCTAAAATCGAGTGCCAGCTTGTGGTAACAGTCATCTTTTGCCTTCTATGCATTACTTTTAATTCTTATACCAACATCTTTCCATGCCTCATCTCCAATATACTCCTTCTACACTCCTATGACTCTCTTCATCCTCCTCCTGTCTTCCAATGAATCCCATTCCAGCTCTTTTATCATTTCTGTTACTGATTGCGTTCTGCAATAATTTCCAGAAACAAATCTATCAGCCCTTTTTGTACCCTCTCCAACTCCTGTATTTAATACTCAAAATGTGGGTCCCATTACACTGCCGTATTGAAGTGATGGTCTGACCAAAGTTTTGTATCACAATTCCTTTATTTCTCTGGTACATCCCGTCACCACTCTCTCCAACAAGTGCAAAATTTGGAAATCTTTTCCTACCACCTGTCCAATGTTTCCTGCCCAGTTAAGCTTATTATCAAATGTAATACCAAGATATTTACATTTCAAGTCTTCAACAAGCAATTCTTTCCCCACCTTATAATCAAAATCATCCTTTAGATTTTTTATCTGTGTATCTAATAAGCTGATTCTTCTTTGTATTTATCTTCATCTTATGTTTTTTTCTTATTTTTTTACTTATGGCTTTACGCCTCGTCGACGTCGAGGTCATTAGAGGCAAGGAAGAAGGAGAGGACAAGGATCGGGAAAGGAATTCCGCGATGGCCTTTTGAAGGAAGCATTTGGGGAAACCGTGGAAAACCCAAATCTGGAAGCCCGGACGGGGATTCTAACCCGCCTCCTCCTGAATGCGAGGCCAGAACGTTAACAGTCATCCCTAGTTTACCAACCCACTAGATATCCTGTCCATATCCCTCTGCAACTGTATGCAGTCCTCTACCGTTTTGATCCTTTTATATGGCATAATGTTATCTGCAAACAGTCTAATTTCTGATAGTAACACAATTATTCATTAGAATAACGAATAGCAATGGTCCAAATACTCTACCCTGTGGTACTACCAGTTTTACTTCCACTTCTCTTGATACTGCATTTCTTATCCTAACTTTTTAAAATTCTTCTACTCACCAATACAGCGTTGCTATTAGGGATTGACACAAGATGTTTCACGGTATCTATACTGTTGTATTATAAACCTGTATACGAGCTGCGTGTGTCTCAGAGTTTGAACCGGCATCACGCAAAAATTACCGCAGCAATTTGGGTGGATTTTTCAAATATTGCGAGCTTATGGTCGAGATTAAAATCTGCGAAAATAGTTTATCACTTATATACACCGAGGAACAAAGCAAGAAATTATAATTATTTCGAGAGGGGAGAAATAGGACAACAGATTATTCTGTATTCGAGATGAGCATTCATTTCAAGAAATATTCACAAAATATTTCGGCTATTTATTTCTCCATTTCTCCGAAATGTAAAACATTAAAATAAACTGAATGTGTAAATTAAACATATTAAGAGTGAGTAGTATTTATAGTATATAAACGTTTTAGTGTTTTAAGATCACGCTATTGTACTACGCTTTAGATTCTGTCATAGTATTCTGCAGTTCCTGTAATTCAGTAACATAAAATAAATGGAATACGCTAATCAAACTACTACTTAATATGTGGTGTAAATAGCTTCACGAGGTTCACGCTGCGTCGAAATACTCCTTCTTCTTCCCATCATTTTGACCAGGCTTTAGGTCTTCCTCAGAGTCTTAGCCGCCTTCTAAGTCTGTTAGAGACTCTCAGCAGGTAGTAAGTCCCCTGAGGAAGACCTAAGGCCTGGTCAAAATGATGGGAAGAAGAAGATGGAGCACTTCGACGCAACGTGAACCTCGTGAAGATATTTACACCAATATGACGGCTGCGGAAACGGCAAAATCTTTTACACTGGTTAATAGATGCCCTTCAGAAAGCGTAACTATGTTCATGTTTAAATTTGAGGTAAAGATCCTTGTACTTAATTTCGATATGCTTGGAAAAGTAATTACAACTTTATTTTGGTAGCAATGAAAACTAGGCATTGCGCTGAGAAACATTTTTTTATTTTGTATCAGTAGGATATAAACTGTGTTATCTCTTATATAATGAGGTCGGTGTCTATCTTTAACTCCCTTAATACTAAACAGACAATCTTCAAATTTTACGGAGCGAGCCCTATGTTCGTAAATCAGCCTGATCTGATGAAGACCTTTGAACCATTCCTAAATCTGTGGTATTGTACACGCTGACGTCACGCGGCCGGCCTTCGTTGGCGGTCTAACAGCGTATAGAGACAAACAGAGGTTATAAGGAAGTGAACTGCCACAACACATTCATCAGGTTTGATTTCCTTAGAATTTCACTTTCAATAAATAATAGATAAAAACAGATGGTAGAACTTATAAGGTTCTTTATGTGTTTAGAAATTATATGAAAATGTACTTCGTTTTCGGTTCTTCTTTACAATCTTACCTTCGTCTCTTATTTTCACCTTTAGAAGTTAATTTATACTACTTTTCCTTAAGTGTCCAGCGTCATATTAGTTCAAATAGGATCTTTATTTAACCCTCTGTGTCCACCGCTGGTTTTTCCTAGATACCACCTCTGTAAGTCAAACTACTATTAAAAGTCACACCAAATGTACTTTAAGAGTCAACTCCACTTCCTTTATTATAATCTCAACATGAAACAAAAGTCTTCCACTTATCTTATTATCCTCCACTTTCAATTGACAACCAGTTATCTAATACAACTTTCATGTTTCACTAGCTTTATCATTACACTAATCTCTTGTCCTCAGGCTAATATTTTCCATTGAAAATCCCGCCAGGATTTTGTACAGTTTCTCCATTAAACTTTTTTCCAACCACATCTTCTCTCATTTCATTTTCTCATCAACTACTCCTTTTTTTTCTTCAACTGTTCTTTTTTTACCAAGGATCGTATACCTCTCTTGGAACTCTGTGACCTTAAAAACTGAATGTTAGTATTTACAATCATAACTAATAAAAAATTTACTAATATTAAAAAAAATCACAAATGGTGAGGTTGCTTACATCACAAACCTTACGACTGAAAAAAAATGATGAATGATAGAATCGAAATTGTAGTCCGCAGGTTAACATAGAATCGAAATTGTGACCGATCTCCAAAATTGTAGGGGCAGCTTTGATTTAGAATGTGAGCAGTAGTCGTTATGGCGTTATTTTGACCTTGCAGTGACTTCTTGACAGGTAAGTTGCTGGAGTGTCTGAATTCTCCGTCCGTTTTAGAGTCTACCCTGTATACAGACAAATCTTATTATTTAATGCGCTAATGCTCGAACATTTTCGGGTGAACTGAAAAATCCGAATCTTGCCCCGTACATTGTCACTGACAGAGTAGGCTGTTGCCCGACCAGCGTCAGTGTTTCTTCGTTAGTAATGTGTCACCGAGCTTGGTGGTATAATGGTTAGCGTTCTGGCCTCGCATTCGGGAGAATGACGGTTCGAATCACCGTCCGGGCATCCAGATTTAGGTTTTCCATGGTTTCCCAAATCACTCCAGACAAATGCCGGGATACTTCCTTTAAAAGGCCATGGCCGAATTCCTTCCCATTCCTTGCCCCCCCCCCCCCCCATCCTTTCCCGTCTCTAAAGACCTCGCTGTTAGGGAGACGTTAAGCAGATATATATATATATATATATATATATATATATATATATATATATATATATATATATATATATATAATAGTAATGTGACACTACAAAAACGAACAATAATTAGTACGTTTTCCATATATTATCTTAAAATGTACTCACACCATAATGTCACATCACGGTGTAATTCCCTCTTCGTTGTGCTGAGCATGATCCAGCGAAAATTTCTAACGCGGAGAAACGCTGTTCATGTGAATACGAGGCGGGGTTCCATTAGTCACGCTATCTGCTTTGTTCTACGAACCATTGTAAAGCAGAGTTCTGGCACACCGATCAATGTTTTTTCTGTATACCTCATTCACTTCACAACATCTGTGAGCTTAATAATGTAACAATCCCAATCTCTTCCTCGTAGTACCTACAGCAGATTTGATTATTGCGTGAAATATCTCAAGCGAATGGTCAACGCTCGGCATGTCAACAATTTTGATTGCTTTGGGTTTTTCCTTAATGGTTTTAGTTGTTGACGTCCAGGTCATTAGAGGCGGGAGAGGACTGAGGACTAGGAACGGGAAGGAATTCGGCATTTGCTTGAAGGGCTATCAGGAAACCAAGAAAATCTTAATTCAGGACAGCCGGACGGGATGAAGTGATGAAAAGATCTTTCTGATCACTAGGGTTTGGATCTCAGTGACAAGTCATATTTCTTTCCTGCCTTCTTTACGTGCTGTAATGCTGAATTAAACATGTTGTTTTTAAATGTATTTCACATAGTATTATTATAAACACATGTTCAGACTATTTTATAGTTTTGGTCACATTTCGATAATATTTATGGTCATATTTTGACGAAAAACCTCGTAATTTTTTATGGTACCGGGAATTTACTAGAGGTTATAGATGAAAAGAAATTAAGATAATTATCCACAGAACTGTACTCCTAACTTACATTGGGAGAAAAACCAAACTAATTGTCACTGAATTGGTCAGACTACATCAGTCAAGACTTAAACTTATGCATCATAATCACTGTCTAAACGTTAATAATTTTTACAATTTCATTCCTCCCAGCTGAAGGCTGGGAGGCGGGCTGCTGGAGGATCATGTAGATCCTTTTTAGCCTACTACACTACGGGGAGGGAAGGGGGATGGAAGGTCGGCCGTGGCCTAGTAGGGAACCATCCCAGCATTCGCCTAGAGTGACAGGAAAACCACGGAAAACCTCAGTCAGGATGGCCGAACCGGCTTTGTCCCCAGTCCTCCCGAATGGCAAGTAGCAGCGCGAAATCGCATTTCTCAAGCCTCGGCGATGTTAATGTTCCGCCCGCCTTTAAATATCGACAATGCAGCAGCAGTCGATGCGCTTAAATGCTGCCAATACTTTAGAAAATAATCGTCAGTGTTAAATCTGCAATGAAAGTGAGTACCGCTATGCCGAAAATAAATATTTTCAAAGTGCGAAGTCACTGTGTTACATAAAGGAATTTGCAGAGGAGTATTTTAATACATACGAAAGAGTTCCTTTCTGTATATTTTGTGAAATTAAAGCGACTTCAACAAAATGATTTAAAATTTAATTTCCCAATGGAGCAGTGAGCGCACATAAGCAAATTATTCTCTATATGAAAGCGACACAACTAGATAAAATAAATGATTTGTAATTGAGCGTGTTTTGATATATAGTAAATTTAAATGTTTTGTCATATTTTGTTATGTTTGGGTCATATTTACCCATTTTTAAGGTCATATTTGCATGCATATTTCTCTTTTTTTAGGTCCTACAACTCTACTAATCACATTCCTCTTCTAACCCTGTTTTTATCATTTTTATGCTGAATTGATACAGCGTTCAATCTTTTCCTTACGTGATATAATATCTTCACTTCCACATACTCAGTACCTTATTACAACCTATGTCGTCAATTAACAGCTATACATACTTCAAACTTCGTCTTCTCCAGCTCTTTCGTTTGACTGTTCGCTGCACTAAGAAATCAAACAACCCCATGTTTGACAATGTCGTGCACCAAAAAGTGTCCTTCAAAGTTGACTTCCAGTGGATTCATAATATCCCAACTTACAAACTGTGTAATTATGTGCAATAGTGCAAACAGCATGCTGGTTGAGGTCACAGGCGACCAACAACCTCAAAACTGAAATGTAAATAAAACATTGTACTCTGAAGATACCTCGACGAGAGGCAAAACGCGTCCGTGAAACAAATAAGATCCAACAGCAGTTGTATTGGCTTACTTATTAGTTTAACAAGCAACTGTGGAAGAAATGGCCTACAATAATTACGTAATCCCTTGTGTTTTAAAATTTGACTTATCTACTCTTTCATTGACTCTCATTGGAAATGTGTTCCCTGATCCATAATTTCTAAAGTGTGTCCGTTTCTGTATCATTCCTGTCGCGTGTCGACAGAGCGCAGATGACACTGCTTACCCCTAGCTTCACTGCTGCGACAGGGTTCAGTTGGTGTCTGGAAGCAACTTCAGGCAGGAAAAGAGAGACTTAGCAGACAACGTAACCGTGGTTATGCGTATAATGCCTTGAAATGAATGCTTGAGATGTAGTAAGTTGCATTTATCAGAGAAACGGGAGGAAAGGCATACAGTGCAATGCTTGACACACTTCAGAAGCTATGGCGGAATGCTACGCGTCTCAGAGTTGCTCCGGAGGTAAAGTCAGAAAAGGCCATGACCGGTTTCTGTGAGTATAAAGAAAAATAAACATCAAATAGATTGAGTTAAAATTGTGTGTAGTGCTTAATCATGTTATGCCTCAACTTTCTTATATTCCACTTTTATCCGATAATCTCTAACAGAGGCAGAAGGAGTAAAAACTGAAAATTTTGAACCTATTTATAAGGCATTTTTGAGGACGAACAGCTCGATATATGTTAAAAAGCCTTGAATAGATCCCGGCTTGCTGGAAAAAATACTCATATGTTACGAAAGCAATGCAAATTATTTTGGATGGCTGACGAATACCTTCACGTTCCTCCATTTCCGTACTACAAGTGTAACAAAATAAAACCTATAAAAGTAAAAAGCTTTTCTTCTGTTGAGTAATGTGCTGATGGCACTTGTATTTGTTTGCCTTACGCTGTCAGCCATTGCTCCGGCATTGACCCTTAGCCACTGCTGCATGTGGTGTTGGCCCACGTTATAAACATTGTGTCTTCAGAACGTGTTGTCGTACAACTCACTCAGAAATCCCAGGTGTTGGTTAAATTGCGGATTTCTCAATTAAAGTCATAACACTGTACTTATTCCCTCAGTCCTTTCTCCTAGACCGAAACCCCCATCAATTCCTTCTTCTACTTGTTAACTACCGCATTCAAATTACCCCCAATTATTTAATTTTCCTACTCCTTCACATATCGGAATAAGTCACCAATTTTGGTATATATTTTCTCTATTTGGTCATAGGTTTCTTGTAGACATTGCAAGGTTATTGTTAATTTTTTTTTTTCTTTTTGATGTAGCCCGCCACCAAAATGACGTACGGAAGATGCCTTGGTGCTCATAAATTATCTGCTTCACTGTAACCAATTCTTCTCACGTTTCAAAACATTTATTTTCGCCACTGCATTTAACCATCTGCAATTACATTATTTTAATAATTTCATTTAAAAAAATCTTTAGTCCTCAGATTCAACTGTTTTCCGTAACAACGAATACGCAAAAACGTTTTTGCTAACCTCAGCGACAATCATTACATTACTGTGCTTGTTACAGGCTAGCCAACCTAATTTGCATATGCACTTATTTAATACTTATGCTGAAGCCGTTTCACCCTGTGTATTAATACCTTATTTACGCCAATGATTTCATACCTAATTATTACTATGGTTGTTATCTCACAACATGTCCTTTTGTCTGTAGTGACTGGTGCAGGCTTAAGTTCTCCTCATCTGGCCTCGCATTCGGAAGGACGCAGGTTCGAATCCCCGTCCGGGCATACAGATTTCGGTTTTACATGGTTTCCTGAAATCTCTCCAGGTGAATGTCGGGATGATACTTACGAAATTCCGTGGCCGAAATCTTTTCCGTTCCTTGCCCCTGATCCTTCCGCTCCTTTATTGACCGTTTCCCTCTTCAAGCTCTCTTACCAACGTCCCTTATTCACAGTTCTAACATTCTCCTCTCCTGGTCGTAGAAAGTTTCTGCCAATTCCAACGGCTGATGTCTTAGCATTCCCCGCACAGAGATTGGACTGTGGAATTTAATTTGCCAATTTTTTAATCAGCGTTTTATTATGTAATGTGAGAGCATTACATGACCTGAGAATACCATTTTTGTTACTGGAGGTAGTGCTTTAGGATTGTCTGTTGCTTCCCCGAACCGTTGATCAGTTCTGATAGATCCACACACAGCGCCCATTTGTAACACCAAAGGCGAGACGGCCCTCTGGACTATTCCTTAGGAGGCCTCTGGCTGCTTTCTTCGGTCTCCAGTGGGACGACCGTGCAGTCAGGATGTACCCCGCGAAGGAGATGAATCCTGACCTCTACGCTCGCTGCAGGGACGTTAGATTTTACAGCTGTTCTTCGAAACCCGTCTGCAGGGAACCTTTTGTGCTTGATTCTCAAAAACATTATCTGACCTTTTACAGAGTTACTGACCTTCAATCCTGGCAAAGGTTTTTACCTGTTTATTTTGTTGGAAATCTTGCACCCGATGTTTCATCAACTTCCCAGTGAAATTTTCAAAACATTCTTGTATCCGGTAACAATATACTATTCCGTAATTTTAGTTTCTAATTTTAGCTATTTAATAAATTAATTAATGAAAATTAAGTAAATTTAATTACTACTCGGCGGCTGTAGTTATTTTTTATTTTTAAATATTTATTTATTAATATTGAGTATACTAGGACATTCCATGGTTCGGAATCCAAGTAAAACTATCCGTTGATTTTACCCGGTGAATTGCCGGTTTACTTTGATATAATCACGACAGAGGTGGATGGTGCAGCCGTTTGAAACTCTGTCACCATGGGCCGAACAATTCTTCGGCGTATCTATGCCAATAATGTCATAGCATTTAGTTTTTACATTCTAGATCTAAAGCTAACATTTCTCTTTTTGGTGTACTCTTTCAGAACTGACTAGGAACTTTGTTCAGTAATTTTAATTTCTAATTTTAGCTTCTTAATCAATTAACTAACGAATATTAAGTGACTTTATTTATTTTTCCGCTTCTGTAGATCTGTGAGTGCTTTTTTATTATTAAATATTTATTTATTAATATGGAGTATACTAGGACGTTCCATGGTTCAGAATCCAAGAAAAACCGTCTGTTCCTCTTACCCGGTAGACTTGCCGGATTACTTTGAAACAATCGCGACAGAGGTGGACTGCGCAGCCATTTGAAACTCTTTCGCTATGAGGTCGAACAGTCCTTCGGGGTCTCCCGGCCTATAATGCCATAGCTTTTACTTCTTACATACGTGCAGGTTGTAAAGATAACATTTCTCATTTTGGTGTACTCTTCCACAAGTGACTAGAGAGTTTGTTTGAGGGAGCGAATACTTGTGGTAATACACCTGTCTCCAACCTGGCGTGGTCCTATGTGCTCCTGATGATGTGTAATGTCGCTCAGTTTTTCGAGCCCAGCTAGGTGTTCTCGTCGCTGCCGACTCGAGTTCTTTCCCAGTGAGGTTTTGCCTTTCTCTCGGTCCTTGTGAGCGAGGTGTGGCCCGCATAATCGCGGCGTCTCCGCCAGTACAAACACTCGCTTCCTCCCGCTCATACATTCATTCACAGCCGCTCTTTGTTCTCATATCTCATATCCTCCGCCTGCAGGCGCCACCTGATTTCTCCGCTCCATCTGCATCACCATTTTCCACCTTCCACCGTTATCGCGCACGGAAATGTCACTCTCCGAGTGTGTTGGGCGACCAGTGAACCAGATTTCGGTTTTGCAAGGTATAACGGCCCTCAAACCCAGCCCTTTAATGAAATTGTGTTGTTTTTTTTAAAAGAATTATGTGTAGCAAAGTGGGAGATGTGTGCGTGAAGACTTTCCCGGCGTACTGAAGCAATGTAGTTTTTTTTTTTTTTTTTTTTTTTTTTTTTAAACTGCTTTACGTCTCTCAACAACGAGGTCTTTAGAGACGGGAAAGGATGGGGGCAAGGAATGGGAAGGAATTCGGCCATGGCCATTTGAAGGAAGCATCCCGGCATTTGCCTGGAGTGATTTGGGAAACCATGGAAAACCCAAATCTGGATGCCCGGACGGGGATTCGAACCGCCGTCCTCCCGAATACGAGGCGAGAACGTTGTGTTTCCAAAACACCATTCGGCTGCACACCCGTGAAGACTACAAAGTGGGAGATGATTAAATATGGTGCCACAACGGTATTAAGAAACTAGTTCATTTTTCTTTTTTTCACTCCATAGTGTCATTATGCATTAAAATTCTTGGGCAATTCAACTCATAGACAGACAGAGTATTCAGAACCCCAAAGCGAGTTTGGGGTCAGCAGTAGAACTTCATGGTAAGAGTTGTTGAAGAAGTCAAGGATTTTAACGTTGGAGGTCCAATATATGTCCTCATTAAGTCCTTTGTAGTCACAAATTATACAAAGAGTAATATACACAATTATGGCACTAGAAGTAAAAATTAACTTTACAAGGACAACAGGTCGTTTTTATATGTTCAAAAAGGAGCCATACACATCCTCAATAATCTCGCAAAACACGTTAAGTGATATGAAGTCTTCGGGGGTTCTACATTCTCACATGTTAAAGTCTGGCAGGCACTAAGATTAAATTCAGAAAAGAATTTAAAAGCAGTCTTAATTGAAAAGTCCTCCTACCCCATCGAAGAATTTATTTCTAAGTTACCTACAAATAATTGCCAGTATTTTCTGCAAACGTAGTTGATATAATTAATGTACACATTATTCTGTGTCAGTGCATCTTCTGCTGTATGCATATATTTTATTACGTTATTGTTTGTATGTAAATTGAAAATGTTTGCACCCCTCAGAGCGATGCTTTTATTTTGGGATCTATGCGTAACTTGTTCAATAAAGGACTGAATAGCGGTGTATCAGTTTTTACATATTATTCTCTCGTTATAGAGCTTTTTTGGGAAAGGTTCATCGTACCTGCATTGGATATGGTTGTGTATAAACATAGTGACAGAACAGACAGTGAGATAGCACTAAATCTTATATATACCTAAAATTCATCAAACACCTGTACTGAAAGACGCCAACCCAAGTGGCTGCAATGAAAGTGACTTCATTACTGCAACATTTCATCTGTAAAAATGGCGATGCTTCGGTTGTTGCTTTCGAGTTGTTAAAGTTTTATAAAGGACCAGTCAACTTTTAATTGGAATGCCTCACTAATATTTGCTATCCTCATTATATGTTTCGCTATCTCACTGTAATGTAATGAATGAGAATCTCGGATCTGATGTATTTGTCGAGTAGCAGGCGACATATCTAATTGAAAGCCGTCATCTTTAATGTGAGGCAGAATCTCTTGACAGTTGTCGCCCAAAGAGCGTAGTCACAAAATCGTCCTCACAAGCTATTCAGCTTTACATTTTCAGAAATTAATTATCTCGTTTGTTTACCTTTGTGGGATCAAAGCATCCAAGTAAAGATCGTTCCCCATTGTAAACAATGTGTGTGTAAAATTCAGGCCTGTCTGATTTTGTATCAACTGAAAAGATTGACAAAGTGCTTCATGAATCTGAGCAAACGAAGCCCCGAATAAGTAAGAGATTTCTAAATTATTGAACCTCAGCTGGTGACAATATTTGTAGTCTCTTTAATTCACACAGCACTCGAGAAATATAATTGGAATGCTGTTTACTTAGACGGGGAAATTTCTTTTTGAAAACCTCATAAGCGATTATTTCGTCCGCAATTTCTCGCCGTGTATGTCCGTTCGTTAGTGAGTGATTTTAAAAGTAATTGCCGTGAATTTGGTGTCAGCTCGAGGGTTGAGAGCTGTCTCCCCTCTTTCTAATTTCTTAGCGAGCTGCCGGCCTCCGACACCAGGTGCGCTGCCGTCGCCTAATTGGCGTTCCTACACGCCTCACCCGAGCATCTTCAGCTGAAAGCGCGCGCTGGTATTGTAGCACTTCATGACTGCCTCCGACCCTGGACTTGCAACAATCTCACAAAAGTGGCTGTTTACACCTGGCAGTTGTTTGAAGCTGTCTGTATTACTTTTGCGTCCTCGTGTACGTTTAGATAATAACTACGCAACAATGTTGCCCCAACAAGCAACGAGTTTTTAATATTATTAGGACGAAGATGTTTATTCCACTGTGTTTAGTGATGCCGTTTATTTCTTTCCAGATGAGTTCGCGACAAAACGCCTCTGATACTCTGCAGCTTTCAATTAAAAGTCTTTGTGTCGCTCGGCATTCTGGCTCAGTCGCTACATCCGACAGACACCTCTCCACATCTGCTTCAGGTCTAACTGGTTGTGATTCCACTGTCTCAAGTATTAAAATTTTTCTAAATTTATTTTTATTGGTCTTGAAATTACCTTGAGTTGTCCGCCGTAGTGTATTTCATAAGAAATTATACTACTTTTGCATCAAGTCACACGAAAACCGACCAAACTTGGTGGGTGAGCGGTTATCGCTCTGACCTCGCATTCGGGAGATCATCGGTTGGGCATCCAGATTTGGATTTTCCATGGTTTCCCCAAATAACTCCAGGCAACTTTTTTTTTTTTAACTTATGGCTTTACGCCTCGTCGTCGTCGAGTTCATTAGAGGCGGGGTGGGACTAGGGACAAGGACCGGGAAGGAATTAGGCCATGTCCTTTTGAAGGAAGCCGGCCATGTCCTTTTGAACGAAGCATCCCGGCATTTGCCTGAAGTGATCTGGGGAAACCATGGAAAACCCCAATCTGGATGCCCGGACGGGGATTCGATCCGGCGTCTTCCCGAATGCGAGACCAGAACGTTAACCGTTCACCCACCACGCTCGGTCCCAGCAAATGCCGGGATGCTTCCTTCAAAAGGCCATTGCCGAATTCGCTCCCGTTCCTTGTCTGCAGTCCCATCCCGCCTCTAACTACCTCGACGTCGACGAGGCGTAAAGCAATAAGTAAAAAAAAAAAATAACGAACGAACGAGGAAAAATATCTGAGGGTGCGTCCATTAATTACGTGAGGAGAAATAGGGGTGGGGGTCCGGCAGAATCTCACCAACCGGGGAGGGGGGGGGGGGTTTCGACAGAAATCTCACTTCATGTTTTCCTTGAAGAGCAGTAAAAAAAAGTGTACAAACGACGTGGATTGCCTGGTTGGGAGGTTCTTTGAAAAGGTCTCCAAAAATTACAAGGGCGTCTGTAGGTGGTTGGGAGGGGAGGAGGGTTTCCGCCAGATCTCACCACAGGGGAGAGGTTCGAAATTTGACGCTCGGCGTCGCATCCCTTCCCTGAGTCGTGCGGGGAAGGGAGGGGGCGGGGGGGGGGGCGGAGTGGATGGCGGCTAATATACTTGTCTCAAACACTGTGCACCTGTGTTCAGTAGTGTTTGAGTGCTGCCTGTTTCCGATCGGACAGTTTTCAATGTCGTGTTTTTGTGGTTCCACCCAGTTCCCCACATGGGAGACGTATTCACTTGACCAACCGCGACGTTGCCCGCTAAACCGAGCCACACTAGGGAAGACGACGGCGGAAGGAACGCCGTGACTGGCGGCGGGGCGGTGCATGCTGCTTACCGCGCCACCTGGCCGCCGCCGCCGCGCCGTGACACCTGTGACGCCGGCCAGACGCGCTTATTTACGGCCGCGTAAAACGCGTCGTCCGCGGCCTTTATGACGGACACGCTGCCTCAACCGCCCCTGAGTGCTCCCACAGTGCACCCGGCGGAACAATAGCCACAAGTGGCGAACGCACAGCCAGAGCCACCGCGTCAACACTGTGCGCTAACTGGCAGGTCAGCTTAGCTCACAGGTCCCGTCACTACTTATCATGTTTACCTTCAAAAATAAACCAGAAAAAAAATAAAAATGTCAAACTTTGGTCATCACTGATGATAAGCGTGGATTAGAGTGGAGGTAGTCTCTGCTTTTAGTTAGGCAGTCAGTGTGGTGTACCACAGAAATCACTTCGCTCTAACACTTCCCGTGATGAAGACAGCAGAGGTACCTGCTGAAAGTATCCGACTGAAAATCCGTCTAACGTAGCCTATGGTGACCATTCGTGATGTTTTGCTTCAATAATTGATTGGAAACGATGATTCCATTGTTCTAAACCAGAAAAAACAGAAAACAAATCAAACGTAGGGCATCACATGTGATAAGCTACGTGACGGGAGAGTACTCTCCGCTTCTTCGTAGGCAGTCGGCGTATACGTCGTGGTGTACCACAGAAAGTATCTGGCCTATGGTGAAGATTCGTGACTTTTTGCGTGAATAGTTGAGTGGAAACGATCTTCCCAATCTCCTCTGTTTTGCATTGTTTATAAACTGATTTTTCAATTTGCTATCTGAGTACTGCATGGAAAAAAATGTCACCGATTCCACATCATCATTCTTCTTGCTGTAATAATAATTTTCGTGTTGTTTTGACGACCTGTTGATAGACTGTCTTAATGGTTACACTTTCCGCTGAATCACGGATCGTCCTAGTATGTGCCACACGAACAGAGCAAAACTTTGGCAGAGCTGAATATTACCACACCGGCCCTGTGACCCACACCCAGACCGAGCGAGGTGGGTCAACGGTTAACGCTCTGACCTCGCATTCGGAAGAACGTCGGTTCGAATCCGGGTCTAGGCATGCAGATTTGGGTTTTCCATGGTCTCCCAAATCACTCCACGTGAATGCTTCCTTCAAAAGACCATCGCCTAATTCCTTCCCGTTCCTTGTTCCCAGTCCTTTCCCGCATTTGACGTCAACGAGGCATAAAGCCATAAGCAAAAAAAATAGTAATGGGTGAATCGGAAGTTTGGCACCAATTTTATTGTTTTGTGTTTGCTGCTCCCTTGCGCTCTTTCGCAGAAACACTTAAAACGTTTGTCTACGATTGTGGGTGAAAGGTGAGTGCGCTGTGAAAAATTCTCAGCCTCGACCGTCACACCATGGCGATGCCTTTGCCAAATTGTGAAATATGAAATTCGTCTGAAGTCGAATAGTCTTAATCCTCTAACAACACGCTACAAAATTTCAGTAATTACACCTACATACAGACAAAGGGGTTATATAAAATGAGCGTAAGTTGTACAATTCGGGTATAAATGAAAGTCTTGATGCTTTTAAAAAACGACCAAGTTGTTTTTCGTGTATGCAAATACTCGATACGTGTGTTCTCCGTCACTTTATTGTTGGTCATGTCAAAGCATTCCTGGAGATGAGGTTACATCGTTGGGCGCTGTGTAAAACAATTTCTGAAGAGCTACGGGGGCCGTTTGCTTCCGAAACTTTGCGAGGTGCGTTCTAGTCTTTGTGGGCGTACGTTGAATGTAGAAACTGCAAAACATTTATTCCTTTCTGAATAATTAACAAAGGCTTCGTCATTTTAAAATATTACATTAAAAAATAATACTTATGTGTGTTGAATAAAACTGAGTTTTCGTATCGTGCCGGTGCTTTAATCCTAACAGCTTCTTAAGTAATGATTTTGTGACTATGGAACTGAATTTCAAGCTACGTGTTCGAATTGATGGAATAAATAAAAGATATTATTGGTGTGAACAAGTGGCCTTATATATTCCAACAGGAATGGTTCCTTCAGGCATCGACGCCAGTGATGCGTAAAGTCATTAAAAAAAAAAAAAGGTTCAAATCCAGATTTCCACTCTCCATAATTTCCCAGATTCGCTCCAAACAATTGATGCAATTGTTCTTTCAAAGAGCCACTGCCGAATTAGTTCCAGTTTCTTTTATATATATACACATATATATATATATATATGTATATAATAATAATAATAATAGAAAACGATTGTCAGTCATTAGGGACTGCCGGCAGAAATGAAAACTTAAACTATAAATATCATATGCGAAACACGTCATACTTACAGCTACAGATATACTAAATAATAAAAATAATTCCGTGTGGTTGTAATGACCTTTTTTTACAGGATTTCTACTGGCTGCGCATTCTGCCCCTGTCTAAGCCGCCTTAACCTAACACGATAGTGCCACCAGATACAGGGGACCTACAGTTTAACGTGGAATCCGAACCAGGGAAGCGTTCTGCCATGATACAGATTATACAGCAAGCTGTGCCAGAGGTGAAAGTCGGGTTAAGGGTGTATGAAAATCCCCGGTAACTTTTCGTTCCCCAGTCAGACACCTTAACAGCTGAACCACCAGACCGCTCAGATATACTGTCAACATTAGCATGTCGGTGACGCGAACTCATAAGATTATACCCATCCAAAAATCGCCCAACGCGCCTGAAGAAGTTTTCACTTCAAAAACTAAAAATCGAATTTAATCCACAACGTGAACGTCGCTCCGTCGAATTTGCCTGAAGGAGATGTACCAAGCTAGTCAGAGGCAGGAAGACCAATTCCTTTCCTCAGGGGCCTACAATGTAACGAGGAATCAGAACCACGGAACCTGACCGCATTCCTTCAGTGGGGACAGTCCGCCCCGTGCCAGCGGTGCGAGAAGTATAGAGCGTGTGTGTGCGTGTATGCATGGAAGGATAACACTATTATTTGATAATAAGTTCAGACAGGTTTTGTTTTTCTTGTTTCACGCTTAAACTCTCGTTTTGAGGGGAACATTGCAGCTGGCCAGTGATACTGTTCCAAAGCAAGTGCTCGTCCAGTGTAATCACAGTGCGACGGTTGAAGTTTGTTTTGTGTGTGTTGTGCACAGAAATTCCAAAAGCACGGACAGCGCTGATTTCAATATAGACATCAACCATATGGTAATTACACAATTTTTATATTCCGCCAGAACAAACCGAGTCAAAGTGTGGCGCATTGTACCCGAAAGCGAAAACCTGTAGAGAATTGTGCTCTCTGATTTTATTTTGAGTTAGTCGGATTTTGTTCATGATCTGTCATTTCGTTGTTTATTTAATCAATTTTATTATATACTGTAGATTTAATTCTTGTTTTATGTGTTAGTCAATGCAAATCATCTTTTCTTATATTGATAACAATAAATGCAAGTGTCAGTAGATAAAATTAATATAATTTTCCTTGTAATAAAACAAATAATTTCTAAATGTTTATTGAAAATTCTGGAAGGACTCCTTCCAAGGCGCCCAGGCAAAATTGAACAAGGTATTTTATATATACAAAATTTTAATGATAGAGAGTTGGCAATCCTTACTCCCGGGTACACTACAAGGTACACAGTTAACATTAGCGAGTTGGTGACGCGAACTAAGATTTTATCGATCCAAAAAGCGTCCGACACGCATGTCATACGCGCAACACGTAATAGCGTGACGGTGACGGGAAGTCGCGAACTAGTGCGAGTAGATTTACCCCCGTCCATACATCGCGTAACGTGCATTTACAAGTTTACACTTCAAAAAATGAAAGAAAACTCCTCCAATGGGCTGAGAATTGTTAAATGCGAGACTGCCTTTGTTTTAGCTGTTTTATTGTTTGACGCGGTTCTGTTTGTCAGAGCCAGGTAGGCGGGTATGTAACATGTGTGGCGAGACAGTGTTCCCAGTGTGCCGGGGCATCAGGACGTGTGCCCGCAGCCGCTCATAACATATTTAGTTGCATTGTGATGCTTTATGAGCGGAGTTAATAGTGTATTCTCGGCCGTAAAGTGTTACGCGACAGTAAAAGTATGTGTGTACGGCTGCGGACCAGCCGTAAAGCCGCGCGCCCTATTCGCGCCCATCAAAGTAATTGAGGGTCGCGTTTAGTGGCCGCTCGATTAGCCGACGCCAGTGCTGTGCGTGCCGGCGACCGGCGGCCGAAACGTCTCCTCCAGTCGAGGCTTATAAATACTGCGAGTAATGCAGCACGCAGCGGGCCTGCCACTCTCGAGGACCCGGTTCGAATCCCGCCCGGCCTTTCGGTTTTCCGTATTCATGGTTTCCTGAAATAACTCCATCCGAATGCCGGGATGGTTCCTTCTAAAGGCCTTGGCTGAATTTCTTCCCGTTCCTTGCCTCCACCGAGCTCGGTGGGTGAGTGGTAACATTAGAAACTGGCATTCGGTAAGACACGGGTTCGAATCCCCGTCCGGCCATTCAATTTGGGAGCTTCCATGAACTACGTAGCTCCATCATGGCCGCCTCTGAAACCCGCTTCCCCTTACGTAGCCTGACGTAGCTTTTGTCTCTACTCTCCCCCCCCCCTTCCTCCGCGTGCCACGTAGCTTTTTCCCCTATTAATTCCAGAAGACATTTTGTACTTTTTTCTCTTGTCAGATTACATAAGGAGAAAATTTAATGAAGGAAATAAATATTCACATTCTAACAGCCCTCAAACTTAGACTTTATAGGAAATTGTATTTTATGCAGCATTCGTAACAAGCTAGTGTTTGATTGAGTATGATTTTGTATATTTGTCTTGCAATTTACTGTAAATCAGTGTAAATGAAATTATGTAAATACTATTTAATATGTTTAAGGACAGAACTATGAAAGAGAATTGCTTAAATGTTTGTAATTCCAAGTATAAAGGTGAGATACGATGTTTAAAGGATGATTTACTACAGTTTAAAATTATTTATGTGAATAATTTTGTTTTTAAATGTCTTTAATTTTCATTTATGATTATTTTGTTTTGATTGTTTTTAATATGTTTTTAACTGTTTAAGTATTGTTTAAGTTCGAGAAATATCTGTCGGAAGCCTTTGTAATGTTCTAGAACTTTCGATGAAGGGAACACAAGAGACAGATTTTCGGACATGTTTTATGGACAGAGTTTTGAGCGAACAGTTTTGCGTGTACTGTATTGTCTTTGGAAGAAGTGTTGAATGTCATCTCTGGAGTTTTTGCATACATGTGACCAGTATCTATGAAGTTCGATGTTTTATTGAAAATAAAAATAGTTAAAATTTGAACTGTATCGTGGACTAATTATTTCATATTAATTAAACCACGAGAAACCTAATAACATGCTGTTGTGTGTTTTGTTCCTTGTTTTAACTGTGACAGATAATATGGATGAAAAGCTATGTGACTTGACTTGGAACCCCCTCCCCTCTACGTAGCCCAGCATAGCTTTATATCCAACCCCCCTTCCCCTTAAGCCGCGTTCCCACGATCTCTTGTAACGGAGGTGAGACGGGACGGGACCTCATTAGCCGAAGTGTAGGGACGAGCACGCGCCGCTGGTTAGTCCTAGCTTACCTCGCCGTCACCTCCCCACCACGTTGCCTAGTGTCGTTTGGTACAGGGCACTATACAGCAACAGAAGGGGTGCGCACCGCTGCTGCAAACCGATGACAACAGCGCTCCACTACACACGCCTGTGCTGTTTACCGGCACAGAGTGGGTAGCTGCGTCTCATCTCCGCTAGCAGAGGCGGCCCTGTTCCCATGGCGTGTGGTCGAGTATTCGTCCCGTCCCGCTTCCGTTACAAGAGGTCGTGGGAACGCGGCTTTAGATCGAGCCTCGTAGTTTATATACGCTCCCCTATTGGTTTGACATTGTTTCCAGAAACCGATACAGACGAACGCCGGGTTGGTTCCTTCAAAACGCCATGAACGAATTTCTCGCCTTTCCTTGCCTCTCCTCCCCAATTCCTTTCCTGTCTCTGATGACTTCTATATCAACGAAGCTAAAGCAAAAGCAAAAAAAACTTCCTTCTCGCCCTGCAGATGAGAAACTGGACTTTGACTGTGGAGCTGTTCTGTCGTCAGTTCCTTACTTCGGCACCCGGGCAGAGCTGATACATTCCAGCGCCTCGATAGGCAAAGGGTTCGATTCCCGTTCGGCCATCCGGATTTCGATTTTCCAAGGTTTTCCGAAATCGCTCTACGCCAGGGGTGGGCAATTGTTTTGTTTCGAAGACTACATCGAGCATGGTGGGTGAGTGGTTAACGCTCTGGCCTCGCATGCGGATTGACGGCGTTTCGAATCCCCGTCCGGGCATCAAGATTTGGGTTTTCCATGGTTTACCCAAATCACTCCAGACGAATGCCAGGATGCTTCCTTCAGAAAGGCCATGACAGAATTCCTTCCCGTTCCTTGTCCGCAGTCCCATCCCGCCTCTCATGACGTTTATGTCGACGAAACGTAAAGCCATAAGTAAAAAAAAAAGATGGCCGCTTTGTGGAAGCGAAGCTTCGCGGAGGACCGTACCTTTTAAAGTTATTGTATTCATTAGTATTTCATAAAAGTTATAAACAGTACCGTAGACCTAATTTTTCTGTGAATGATCCTACATGCTTCCACATTTCATGTGCAAACAATCCTTTTCCCTGCAAACACACATTAATTTCATTCAATTTCTCAAATACAATCAGCTACAAACAAAGTAAATTTTTCTAACTGTCTTCGAGGTCGGAAAAAAAAACAAAAACAAAAAAACTCTTAGCGGACCGCCGATATTTGCCCACCCCTGTTGTAGGCAAAAGTCGTGTAATGTCCTTCAGAAGGCCGTGACTGAATCCCTTCCCGTACCTTTTATCCTCTCCCGTCGCTAATGACCTCGATGTTGTCTAGGCGAAAAGCCCTAAGTAAAAAATAAAAAAAAAGATCTTCGCACGCTGATGCCTCCGTCCATCTGGGTTATGGTGTTTGGAGCTCGTGAAATACTGCAGCGTCGATCAGTCAGTCATCCACCATCAGCTCTATGTCTAATGATGTCTTCCGTGATCTTGCGTCTTTACAAACCCGTTCTCATTTCCTTAAACCATCCCGTGGTGCTTCTTAATTTAGAAATGTAGGCCTAGTTAAATATTTTCTTGCTGATCCTACAGGTGTCCAATGTCTGTAATTATCCGTAAAATTTAAATAATTTTTTGTTTTCTTCTTCTCCTTTTTCTTATTATAGCTGTGTTTCCCTTTATGTTCTTGTATAAAACTCATTTTTCCTCTTTTCTCCAAAAGTTATCTTTTTTTTGCGTTAAAGTGTTGATAAGTATTTCCGTTTTGCTTGTCATTGTGTCCTCCCTCTTTTATTCGGTGTCAGGGATTCTGATGCGTACAGCGCCTTCGATTTAATCCCTACCGAGCGTGGTGGGTGAGTGATTAATGCTCTGACCTCGCAGGAGTATGTGGGTTCGAATCCCCGTCCGGGCATCCAGGTTTGGATTGTCCATGGTTTCCCACAAATCACTCCAGGCGAATGCCGGGATACTTTCTACAAAAGGCCATGGCCGAATTCCTTCCCGTTCGTTGTACCCAGTCCTTTGACGCCTCTAATGAGCTCGACGTCGACGAGGCGTAAAGCCATAATAAAAAAAAAGATTTAATTACTGTAGCATACTGTCAGATTTTTGTCTGGACTGATATTTGTTGTGTGTCAGTTCTGTCTTCCTCTTGTATTTGTCCGCCGACTCCTCTCGTTGCTTCGGAGTTTATTCGCCGTCCTCGTGACGTACAGTCTGAACCCTCGTTGATCGCCCCTAATGACGGCCATTAGGCTGCCCGCCCAGCGAGCACCGTGTGTCATTGTAATGTGCCTAACCCGCAGGCGAGTCACTAATCCACGCAGACCGCTTCGGCGAACTTTACTTTTTCTTTTGGTGGTTGGTGAAGTAACAGGAAACTGTTACTAATATACATGTCACGTGATCACTTGACGGCAGAATTGCACGTTTATTAAACTGTGTTGTGGGTTGCTCTCGAGCGTCATAAAATGCACGTAATGACGAAACCGCTCTGTTCTGAATGTTGCAACAGAATTGGTAGATGACAGTGGGAACGCCTAAGCGGACAGCTTTGATACTGTTCATACTTAGTACTTCTAATTAGTAGCAGTAAACAGTTCAAACATAGTAAACACAATTCACATTAAAAAAATTAATGATTCGTTCTGTGAAAGTGCTTTTATAAACCAAACAAAACAAATATAATTGGGCTTAGAAAACTGTTGAAACTGTTAAGAAATTATTTTGATGCCATATTATCCAATTAATGAAATTCTCTGTCGAATGATATATAAGACTTTTTGCAGCAAAACGTATCTTAAAATTTGGGTTCGGATCTATATGACCAAAAAATGTAGAAATATGCAGGCAAATATGACCTAAAAAAGGTGACCTAAAAATGAAAAAACATCACCAAACATTTAAATTTACTATACTTCAAAACTTAACTATATATCATTTATTTTAGCTACGAGTGGCGCTTTCACGTAAACAGTTTGATTTGCTTCCGTGCACTCACTGCACCATTTTTAAATCGCTTTGTTAAAGTCACTTTAATTTCACATAATAATAACTCTTTCGTCTGCACTAAAATACTCCTTTCCAAATTATTTACGTAACTCCATAACATAGCACATTCAGAAAAAAAAATATTCTGCATTGAGATACTGACTAATACACTGCAGATTTAACACTGACTTAGGATTATTTTGAAAAGTATTTCCCCGAGACACTGATTGACGCGGATCGACACAGGCATGCTGCTGCTGCATTGTCGAGATTGAAAGGAGAGCGCAACATTAACGTTTAGAGAGTGACAATAACGCATATCTTCAAATCCTGACATGAATTCTGACCAATTAAGTGAAAATCAGTTTTTGTTTTTTATTCCAGTGTATTATAGGAGCACAGTTCTGCGAATAATTATCTTAATTTCTTCCATTTATCACTTCTAGTGAATTCCCCGCATTAATAAATGTTGCCAGATTTTTTCCTCAAAATATGACCATACGATCAGAAATATTATTGTAATATGACCAAAACTAGGAAAATGGTCTGAATATGCATTTATATGATATATATATAATACATTAAAAAAATACAACCAGAAACGTTTAATCACTGCTTAATTCAGCTTTACAGCTCAAAAGGAAGGTAGGAAAAACATATCACTTGTCCCAAACATCCGAACCCTCCTTATAATCAATAATTTTCTGAAATTATTCATTTAATTACTTTCCAACATCCATGAACTCCTGAAAGATTGCTACATTTTTCCTGTTATCTTTAGAAGGCTACGCATCACTGTTACAGTAGTTTTGAACGAATTTTCGCGTCGGTATTAGGAAATTCTGTTTTTCTTATGATTTTGCCAAGAACTCTCCTTCAAATTGTAGAATACAATTAAAAATCATACCGTTCCCAGAGTCGGCCAGATTCCAGCTCTCATTTGTTATCCGTCAATATTTTCTAAGTAAAACGTCCACCTCGAAAACATTCTGCAGTTATTTTCCCACTCATGGTAGTCATACTAAGGTTATTAAGAACTGCCACAGCGGAAGACGAGCGGACGAATGAGCGAATCACGGAGCGTGGTGAGTGAGCGGTAATGCTGTGACCTCGCATTCGGAAGGACGCCGTTTCGAATCCCTGTCCTGCTATTCAGATCTGGGTTTACATGGTTTTTCCAAATCACTCTGGTAGAATGCCGCAATGGTTCCTTCAAAAGGACATGGCCCAATTCCTTCCCATTTCTTGCTCCCACTCATTTCCCGCCTCAAATAACCTCGACATCTATGAAGCATAAAGTCAAAAAAAAGAGGAGGATACGGGTGAAAAAAATTAGGACTAGTGTATGGAATTGAAGAGATGACGAAGCACTCGATTTCAGGTGTAAGGGAGTAATTTGTAGGAAATTACCAATGTAAGTGCTGAATAGTTTACCAAAAACGCTGAAACAATTTAACATTCGTAAAGGACGAAAGGAGGTGAGTGGAGAAATTAGACTCAAAGAATTTTTGCTAAAAACACAAGAATGGGTTAAATAGGTGTTTGTGTGTGTGTGTGGAGGGGGGGGGGGCATATTCGTATCAGAGTACGCGCTCGATAGCAGTTAAATTTGATTGAAGCAGAATATAAATGAAGACCTTGTCTTAACATGTACGGACAACTGCCTGCAATTAGCTTTCTTGCCGATATCTGGGCCGTAGACGAAGAATCTATTATATCAATGACGACATTTCAAAATTGGGAGGTGAACTGTTTTGAGTGTTGCCTCATTTAAAGGAACGAACCCCAATATTCTTCTGGAATATTTTCGAAAAATTATGTGAAATCAAAAAGTTAGTGGCTAGTTCCGGAGCTCCATTTGAAGGAAGGGTCCTGATGTTCTTCTTGAAAATTTTCTGGAAATTATGAGAAATTGAAATTTTACTAGTTTTGGCTAGTTTCGAATTTTCATTTAAAGGAAGGATTCTGATATTGTTCAGGCTATTATTTGATAAATTTATAAAAAAAATATTGAAATGTTAGTGGCTTGTTTCGCATCTTCATTTAGAGGAGGAATCGTAATATTGCTAGGGCGTATTTTCGGAAATTGATGAAAAAAAATCGAAATTTTAGTGGCTAGTTTCATATCTTCATTCTAAAGAACGGTCCATATGTTCGTCTTGAATATTCTCGGTAAAATATGAGAGATCGAAATTGTAGTGGCTAGTTCTGGATCTTCGTTTAAAGCAACTATCCTTATATTCGTCTGCAACGTTTTCGTGAAATTATGAGAAATCGAAATGTTAGTGGCTAGTTTCGGAACTACATTTAAAGGATCGGTCGCGATGTTCTTATTGAATATTTTCGCGATATTATGAAAAACTGAAATTTTATTGGCTAGTTTGGGATCTTCATTTAAGTGAATGGTCCGAATATTGTTCGGGCTATTTTCGGAAATTTATAAAAAATCTGAAATGTTAGCGGCTAGTTTCGGACCTTCATTTAAAAGAACGGTCCCGGAGTTCTTCTCAAACACTTTCGAGAAATTATGAAAAATCGAAATGTTATTGGCTAGCGTTGGATCTTATTTAAAGAAACGATCCCGAAATTCTTCTGGAATATTTTCGCTAAATTATGAGAAATTGGAATGGTACTGGCTAGTTTCCGATCTTCATTTAAAGGAACGGTCGCTATGTTCTTCTTGAATATTTTCAGTAAATTATGAAAAATTGAAATGTTAGTGGCTAGTTTCCGATTTTCATTTAAAGGAACGATCCCTATGTTCTTCTTTAATATTTTCGGTAAATTATGTTGTGGGACTGGTTTAATGGGCTGCAGTGACTGTGGAGCTGTCTGTTGCTGATGGCCTCGTGTACCTTGTGAAGCCAGTGCGCTCGCTGCGTGGTGTTGCAGGGAGCCTCGCAGTGTTACGGGGTAGTCCTCCCCGCCTCTTCCTCCCCCGCTTCTTACTCCCCTGTCGCCTCGTTCCTTCACTGCTTTAAAAATAAAACGACTGATGGAGCCGCAGGCAAATTCGGGGTTTTTATCCCTTCGAGGCTTAATCCATCAATTACGCTTTAAAAAATGTGTCATGGCAATGAAAATGAACGCGAGTGCGTCTCCGCCGTGGGGTGGAAGCCGCGCCATTGTGTCTGCCCCGCTACAGGTGTAGTCGCTCAGCAGGGCGGGAGGGTGCATTACCCTCCGACAGCCAGCACAGTAAAGCACCTGCTCACAGCACTGCCTAACCTAACCATGTAATTATAACCGGTTTAACGTGGAATCCGAACCACGGAAGCCTTCTGCCGTACTTTACATTGGACAGGAAGGTTTGACAGAGCTGAAGGTTGGGTTAAGGACCTTCGAAAATCCGCGACAGGGATTCGAACTGGGGACATTTCGATCTCCAGTCAGACGGGTTAGAGCACCCAACCATAATAACATATATTTATATATATTATTATTATTATTATTATTTGCGGATAAGTCCATTAGGACTACGAAAAGTACTCAGAAGATTTTTTTCGCTTTCCTTTGTACCCATATTTCCTTCATACGCTTTCTGTGGGCTTCTTTTCTCTCATCTGACCATGTTGTTCCTGGTCTTTAATCTTTCCTCCGGGTCAACTTGCCACTTGTGAATTTTTGATTTAAATATGTCTCTGTTTTCGATATCATCTGGAACAATTCCTGCTAATTTGAGGTCTTTCTTGATTTCTCCAACCCATTTCATTGTATCCGATACTAATTTACTTCGGTTTTCATAGAATTCAACTATTTGTCTTGTCAGTCTGTTAGAGTTTATTCTTTTGATGTGTCCATAAAAGTTTTAGTCGGCGTTTCCTAATATCACTGTGAATGTCTGCATATTGTAGTATTTCCTGATTACTTTTGAGTCTGTACTGGTCTCCTATGAGTCTTGGGTCCAAAATTTTCCTTATAATTTTGCGCTCTTTTTTTCTCAATATTTTCTATATCTTTTTTTCTGTTCAAAATAATATATATATATAAAACCAGCAAATGTAAAATTTTTCGGATTATATCAAAGATGAGTTAGTAAGTTATAAATACAAAGTGTAAATTTCAAAAGCAGATTCGTCGATAAAGATTTCGTGATGAGAGGTAAAGTGCGCGAGAGAATAATAATAATAATTAAAAAAAGGTTGCATTGGTTGCAGGGCCGCAATTACGCATAGGCTACCTAGGCTGTAGCCTAGGGGCCCCCATCACATAGGGGTCCGTACCACATGCAAAAATAAAAATAAATAAAAATTATATTAGTCGCTGTCGTCCTGTTGACAGGCGTTGTAATTAATTAATACTGCGTTTTTAATCTTTATATATTGCGTGCTACCAAGGGTGGTGGTTTAACGGATAGCGTTCTGGCCTCGCATTCGGGTGGACGTGGGTTCGAATCCCCGTCCGGGCATCCAGATTTTGGTTTTCTATGGTTTCCCATATCACTCCAGGTGAATGCCGGGATGCTTCCTTCAAAAGGCCATGGCCGAATTCCTTCCCATTCCTTGCCCCCCCCCATCCTTTCCCGTCTCTAAAGACCTCGCTGTTAGAGAGACGTTAAGCAGATTAAAAAAAAATATATTGCGCGCTTTGATGATGTTTATAATCTTTTATCGTTTGTCTTATTTTAATGTGTAGGCCTACTGTTTCATATTGTTACTAAAATTTGACAGTTTGTAATTTTGGGGGCTTTTGCTGAGTGAGTTTAGTTACAACAACAGCAGAAAAATAGGCAGCACCTTATCCATCGATCATCAGTCAACAAATTGAATGTGAGGGCATCTCTTGCTAACACGTTTCGAACTTTCGATTCTTCAGTAAGTTGTCCTCGTATCTTTTTACTATTTTTGCATTAAAAGGTTTATTAATTTAATAATAAGTAATCGATATTGCTTTATAAGGGCTCGCACCACAGCTTTAGCTTAGGGTCCTACACAGCCTAAATTCGCACCTGATTGGCTGTCTTTGTTTAAAAATTTGTTCGTGCGTTCCCATTTCCTTAGTTTGCGTTTAAAATCTTATTCTCTTTTCAACCTGAACCTGTAACTCGGATTCTAGACATTGTTTCTTGGTCTTGTATCTTCACCTTCTAGGTTGGGAAAAGGGCAATATGCTTGTCTTGACCGGGCGGCAGAGTACAGCTATTAACCAACCGATTGTGTAAAAATGTACTCAAGACAATCGACTGAACTGAAACAACGTACTTATCGGTTGGTTTCTTGTCGTCAGAATTATTTAACCCTTTGACTACCATTTTTGTTTTCTTAAAAATTAAAACAAATTCCCTCATATACATTTTTTAGGCTTTGTAAAAGTAGTTCCTGCATGGTTATACTCAAATTAGGTGATTAGGTGGGGGGGGGGGATTTTTGGGGGCTAGAACATATATGTCCCACTGGTATTACTAGTTGGGACAAATATGTCCCAGTGGTAGACTAGCCATGAAATGAAAAGAGAAATAATAGTTTAGAAAATTTTTGTTTTGGCAAAATATACAAAGAGTGTACTTATGAGAAAGTTCCAATGAAGTTATTTGTGAAATGGTGTGAAACATTGTTTGCAGAGTGGTAATTGACACTTGGTACAAACAGTTTTTATCTTTTCGATTTTCTTCTGCACGCATCGTGTAGTACCTTCGATGGGCAAGTGGTCACCTGCATTAAGCATTAGCTTAGTGTTGGTAAGAGACTGATAATTTTCAAGTGAACCTTCGGAAGAATTTTTATCTTCACTCTCATCAGAGTTGTTGTCCTGATCAGGCTGGTATTCTTCGTTTGGTGAATCGTCCCAGTCGGATTCCTACAATATCCGCTACAATTCTGCGTCATAGAGTTTTCTTTTATTGCTCATTTCAAGGGCCTAAAAATATGAGCCATCCTGATCTGGGTTTTCCATGGTTTTGCCAGATCACTCCACGCGAATGCAGGGATGGTTCCTCACAATAGCCCATGGGCGCCTCCTGCCATATCCCTTCCAAACCATAACCCTTTTCGTTAGGTGCAATGCACCCTCCGCTACACACTTTTAGTGAATCGCGGAGTAATAATAATAATAATGTAAAAAACTATGGTATGAGCCAGTTTTATTGTGGGCGTAAAAGTATGCGTAACAACCGTGGTAAAACAAACTTGAGGATGAAGTAAAACTTCTGCCCGGTACCGGTGGGACATATATATCCCACCACGAATATTGATGAAATTATTATATAATAGTATTATATATTTACCAAGTTCTGTTTGGACAAAAGTAATACACTTGGAGACGAATAATTGACAATTATTTTACAAAACAACACGAAATAAACACAGTACGGTGTCTCTGCACGACCACTGAAAAGCACCTGGCGAGAAACAATTGTTTTACTTCTCAGTACAATATAACTGATGCCATCAATGGACAGAATTCGGAACTAAATGTCTGATGCTCACTTCTATACTAGTTGGACAGCAACTTATAACTTTCAGAATCACTATTGCCCCCGTCGTTTCTGAATGTCATTTCATGGGACATATATGTCCCGTTGGTAGTCAAAGGGTTAACTGAGCGGTGATGCTCTGGCCTCCCATTCGGGAGGACGCTGTTTCGAATCTCCCCTGCGGCCGTCAAGTTTTTCCATAATTTCCCCATATCACTCCAGGAGAATGCAGGGTTGGGTCCTCCAAAAGGTTTCTATCCTTTTATTGACGTCGACCAGGAGTAAAGCAATAAAAAAAGGGGGGAGCGAGATTTTCACACGTGGTGTTACCAATGCAAGGAGACATCTATTAGTTATGAGAGCTAAAATAGGGGGATCCAGCAAAAACCCATTTAAAGGTTGGGAAGGGGGAAGTTCAATAAAAATGTGTTTAGTGGAATCAAGCAAAATATTACTTATTTGAGTATTTAAAAATTAAAACTACAGGGTTAATCTCACGTGAGCGGGGAGGGGAAGAAGGTGTTGTATTTTTTGTATGTTCTTACTGTCGGTCTTATCGGTATCGGACTTTATATTTTCTTTTTTTGTATAGCTTTGATTCCGGTCGCCAGGGACAAATGTCCCGTTTTTAACTCGTTCTTAACTTTATTCATTTTATCTTTTCTATTTAAATAATAAAAAAGGGGATGGGGAGGGGGCGAGATTTGTACACGTAGTGTTACCAACACGAGGAGACATATGATTCATTGAGATTTGTTCCAGTTGCCTTTCATTAATAGGTATCCGAAGAATACAAGGTCCTTTGCTCGCAGTAACTATCATCAACTCAAAGGCACACACTAACTTTCGCTCTCCCTTGCTCTCTCTCGTTACTCTGGTCGTTACCATAGCTACAAATTTCTCCCAGAGTAACCTTCAGACTTTTATAATTTCTCTAAGAAACTCGTTATGCCACAAAGTGTCACGTTACAGTAGGCTGGCCCTCATTCAGTTAATTAACATTTTTTAACATTAAATTTATATTATGTATTGCCAAGGATCGAATGCTATGTGTATCTGTGACTTGCGATACTTACGGATCGATTAATCGATCAGTGTGTGGAGTCGAGCGGGAGAAGAACTTTGGTTGGTAACATGTCGCCGTGTTCGCTGTAGCTCGATGTAAGTCTTGGCAGGAAATTAATAGTTGGTTTGTGTCAAAGTGTCTAGGTTCCCGTGAGATAATAATTACAGGCTTCCGCGACGGTAAACCGATCACTAACAGAAGAAACTACGAGATTTCATTGAGTGGCGGAGTGTTGGTGAACTGTGTTGGTATAAACAGCTACGTGAAAGTGAATGTGTTGCTTTTCACACTTAAGGACCTGCATCTACGGATTATAGTTCCTACCATTGACTTGTATGTACTTTAATTATAATTATTTTTTTCCATTGGTGCAGAACAAAAAACTGTGAATAAATCTTTGACTTGTGTCCATCATACACGTGGGGTTTATTTGAAGAAACATTTCAATGTATTTGTATTAATTGTACCTTAGCAAGCCAATGGTGGCGGCCGAAATTTAATTAAGTAAAACGAAGTCTGATTGTCCTTCCATTACGTCATCGATATACAAACTTTAAATGTGATTAATTTGTGGGTCGGAAGCAAGAAGAACTATTATTTATCAGTCTCATATAAATATGGATCCGACAAAGGATCCCTCACCGAATGGGGTAGGTGAACGGTTAACGTTCTGGCCTCGCATTCGGGAGGACGTGGGTTCGAATCCCCGTCCGGGTATCCAGATTTGGGTTTTCCATGGTTTCCCCAAATCACTCCAGGCGAATGTCGGAATGCTTCCTTCAAAAAGTCCATGACCGAATTCCTTCCCGTTCCTTGCACCAATCCCATCTCGCCTCTAATAACCTCGCTGTCGGCGAGGCGTAAATCCCAAGCAAAAAAAAAGGTCCCACCACATGTTACCAAATCTCGTCACGGCGGAGGGGATTCAAATTTAAGAAAAAAAGCACCTCACGTAAGTAATAAAACAGTATAAATTTGCACCCTAGCAGCAGTTCAGGCAGTTGGTCGATTCGCCCATCACACTTGAGGCGGGGAGCTGGCTGTCCGTGTGGGTGTCGTGCCAAGTGTTGCGTGCACACGCGTGCGGACTGCCCCACCTGCCCGTATTGTGTTCCTTATTAGTCCACACAGGCTGGCCACTCTGCGCGCTCCAAATTTAACAGCTCCAGTGCAGGGACAAAAGCCAAACACCTTTACTGTATTGCTTAAGCATGAATGAAATAAATAGGTTAAAAAAGTGAACACAATTTGAGTATAATGTGTAATACAACTGCTAATTTAAGCTTATTATTATTTTTTAACGTTATGTGATATTGCTGAAGGGGCCTGGAGGCTTATTAGCAGAAGAATTTTTTAGGTACTTATATCACTTATTTAGTGGGTGACCATCTTGCATTTTTTTTTTTTTTTTTTTTTTTTTGTTGAGTTTACATCTGTTATTTTATTTAATTGTCACGGAGCGTATGCCTAGTTCACTGTAACGATGACATATAATACAGGGAAATGTAAAATGTATTTCAGTTATTTTGTAGAGGAAAAGTATGTAGTTGTTAGGTTGGTACGCTGTGCGCGGGCTCCAGAGATAAAGAGTATCTCTGGAAGTTGTGAGATGGTGGGCGTAAAATATTGGTGTTTGTGTTGCAGATCACCCTTGTTTCAAAGAGGACATTAATTGTGTGGTTAATCAGAAGAGCAGTATGAGGGACTAATAAGTATGTGATTTTTTTGAATAGTGTCAACTTGTGAAGTGTTCTGTGAAAGGGATTTATGTCAGATAATGGATACAAGAATGAAAGGAAGTATTTGACTTTGTTTTGTTGGAGTGTAATGTGACTGTATAGTTATGTTATTATTATTATTCTCGTGTCAAAAACATCAAAATACACAGTTAAATACAATTTGTAAATCAACAACTTTAAACACACTTGGCCCAGTACTTCGCAACCTCAATCGCATTGTGTGTTGCTTGAAACAGGTCTTCGTTGTTGCAGTATGATGGGCACATAGGGCACTCGAGCATATGATTTATAGTTTGGTCTTCTCCACATTCACATTTAATACTGGTAGTATCAGTATAACCCCATCTCATTAGGTTTTCCTTGGACCTGCCCACTCCTGTTCGCAATCGATTTAAAGACCGCCAGACGTTCCAGTCTTCTTCATGACCAGGTGGCAAGCGCTCTGCAACTGTCAGTGGTCCCGAGATGTTGGGAACCCTCATTTTCCATAACTGTACTCTTGCCTTTTCAGGTGACCAAATTAGTTCCCGTGATGTTATGAGGAAGCTTTTCCTGGATTTGAGTCTCTGGGCTGGTGGTATATGGCCGTGCAGTGGATGAGCGCTTTCCCGTTCTACTTTGGTCCTCTCCTTGTTCGCAGCCACTTCTCTCCGGATACTGGGTAGTGCAATGCCCGAAATCTGGTAAAGCCTATCAACTGGGGTAGGCTTTAGGGAACCTGTCACTAGCCTACAGGTGTTATTGAGGGCTACATCCACCTGTTTGGTATGAGATGATGAGTACCAAACTGGGCATGCATATGTGAACTGATACGAATAAACGTGAAATAAAAGGAGAGTAACTTGTTTAACTTGATTCGGAATAGGACGAACTAACCGCTTTATCTTGTAGCAAACGGAATGAGGCAAACAATAGAAACAGGAATTAATTTGGTCTTGGTTCTGAGGTGATTTGTACGACCCGAAGCATATCCAGGAACTTATAAATACTATCATTACTGATTTTCGTAATAACAATATATTATTTCTTAATTTACTACCTCAGGACATAGAGTATAAGAAAACATCTACATCGGCTGGTTATAAATAAACAAAAATAACTAGTATTCCTCGAGTTCTCGTTTGGCTCCAAGACAAGTTCTCGACGAGTAAATGAATATATATATATATATACCGTCATCTTATAGTGTGCCTTTATTCCGTATTTGGTAATGGTTCTGAAAAGAAAATGAGACTTCTGAATAATGGGTAAAATATCGCGCTATGAAAGTATAATTTGTTAGAAAAATTAACGCAAATAAAGAAAAAAGGGTGCACATAATTCATCGTCGTTTTCAACACCACGCGAGTACGGGTTTGGCCGAAATTTTTGTGTGTTGTGTTCGATTTTTCTTGTTCGTCCGCGGCCTCCTGCCTTAATCTTTTGTCAATTACTGGTTTCACTCCGTACCTTATGTTACTATACAGCTCGATAATTTCTTCAAAATACTCATCACTCCCTTCAAACTCGAAACTAATTCTTCTAATTTTGGACAGCAGAACTGAAAAGTCAAATAAAGGTCCAGTTTGTATTTCAGCAAGGTCAGTTCACATGGATCTTTCGTTCTAAAAACTTTTTTGGCGATTTTTATGCCCTTTGCATAGCGTTTTTTTGGTTTAATTCTCCCTAAAGTTCAACATTAATCAGTAGGGTTCGGATCATTATGGCCAAAAACTAGAGAAATATGCAGGCAAATATGACCTTAAAAATGTGTACATATGACCTAAAAATGACAGAATATGACGAACTATTTAAGTTTACTACACATCAAAACATGCTCAATCATACATCATTTATTTCATCTAGTAGTGTCGCCTTCATGCAAACAGCATAATTTGCTTCCGTTTACTCACTGCACCATTGAGAAATTAACTTTTAAATCATTTTGTTGAAGTCACTTTAATTTCATATAATTTACAAAATAGAACTCCTTCATCTGTACTAAAACTCTGCTCTCTAAATTTCCTTACGTAACTTCGCACTTTCAAAAAAAATTATTTTTGGCACGGCGGTAGGTCTACTCCCTGATCCACTGCAGATTTAACGGTGACTGAGGATATTTCATTGAGATTGACGAGGATCGACACAGGCATGCTGCTGCTGCTGCATTGTCGTGACTAAAAGGTGGGCGGAATATTACATTTAGAGAGTGACAATAATGTATAACTTTAATTCTTGACTGGTGAATTCCGACCACAGTGAAAATTAATTTTTTTCCCACCTATATAGCAGAACTACATTTCTGTGAACAATTATCTTAATTTCTTCTCATCTGTATCTAGTGAATTCCCGGTATTATTAAAAAAAAACTACTATATTTTTCCTCAAAATATGACCATAAATATTATCGAAATATGACCAAAACTAGGAAAATGGTCTTAATATGCATTTATATGCTACATAAATTACATTTAAATACGATCAAAAACGTTGAATCGGTGGTTAATTCAGCATTTCAGCTCAAAAAGATGTCAGGGGAAAAAATATGACTTGTCCTAAAGATCCGACCCTATTAATCAGATTCTAGAAATAGATCTGACCAGATCACGAGGTCATGACTGTGATCCTAGATAATCATGTTTTGTCCCTAAAAACGCCCCAGCTTCATTATTGCCAAAGTGATGAGTGGGTTTATCAAAGGTAAGAATGTGTTTATTCCACACATCATCCTTCGAATACTCGGATGGAAAGGAGTCACTTCTCTGTCATGTTGGTATTTGCCATAACAGTTAACTGTACCCAGGAGCAGATCATGTGCAGACAAGGCACTTACCTACCTGGATCTGTTTCCCAACTGGAAATTGTTCCAAACCCGCGACCATACCAAAAACATTGTCACGTCTTTACACCTGGCATATGTGCATATACCTCTGTGAGTGTGGAATCGGATGGAAGAAAATTTTACCCAACGTTTGTGATAAAATTAACTTCTGAAGTTTTGGTTCTGTCATGCTAAAACAATTAACACTTATATCAAGTGTAACGAAATTCCTGATTCATCAGGGTTATCACAGCATATATGTTGATTATGTTACATAAATGAAATGAAGATTAGAAATTTACGAAAAAAATGCATTGCTCTGAATAATTTGATTTAATTGCGATGCTCCATCGATGCTCTCCAGTGGCAATTTCCCTACACACTCATCTTCCCCCTTTCCTGCACCTATCTACATTTGTCCTCTACAAATTACATCTTTAAATTCTTTAAATGTTTTGGGCAAAATTATTCATCATTTCTCTTCGCAACTTATTCCAATCTCTGACACCCTTACCTAAAAAAGAGACTCTTCTCATATCCTTGTGCCTGAAATCGAGTGCCAGCTTGAGGTCGTTGTCATCTTTTCCCTTCCATGCACTACTTTTCATACCTACACTAATATCTTTCCATGCCTCATCACCAATATACTCCTCGTACACTCCCATCACCCTCTTCACCCTCCTCCTGTCTTCCAACGAATTCCATTCCAGCTCTTTTATCATATCTGTTACTGATTGCGTTCTGCGGTAATTTCCAGAAACATATCTAGCAGCCCTTCTTTGCACCATCGCCAACTCCTGTATTTGAGACCCAAAATGTGGGTCCCATAAATTATAATCCGTGTTCAGTTTTTTTTAGTAAAAAATTTTGAATTACTTTTTCAAGCCATCAGGTAGATTACGAACGAGTACTAAAACTACTTAAGAATCGTTATTTGTAATTACTGCACTCGTCGTAGGGTGTATTAAACAATTGTTAATTGTGCATGAATTTTTCTAGAAGCCAATATCGCAGTTCTTCTGCTCAACTTGAATTGTAGGAAGTTCCAAAGCTTTAACTGGTTCCTATACATTTCCTATATCTTGGAGGTGGCCTCGGTTCAGGATTCTCGTCCACAGCATTTGATTCTACATCAGATTAATTTTTATTGCTTTTAAGGCTTAAAAGTTTCAAAGTAATGTAGTCGTCTTTCCCGTTAGTTGTAAAACCGAAGCCACCTCCTATCGTCGTTTTATGCGCATGTGAGAGCCATTTTTCATTTTCTTTTTTATGCCTTTTGTATTAGAGATAATACCACACTACCTGTCACGCCTCTGTTTTGAATAAAAGAAAAGAAGAACAAACTTAGGCAGCTCGCGTCTAAAGTATTAAATTTTCGTTGCGTGTCGTGTTAGTGTGAACCAGATCGGGGTTCTACAAGCGAGGGACGCCTCATAAAACAGGCGATTTATATCTTAAATCTTCCGCCGAGCACATTATCACCCATCTCGCTCCTTTATTTTGTCCGGGACGCCGTTGAATTTGCAGCTGGCTTCAGGAATGCGCGCGCCGGACCTTTTGTTATATTGTTCCGTGGGTGGACAATGGAAGACACTCTCGATACCATCACCTCACCGCGGTGAATATGGGCGGACCCGTGCCGAATATGTGGCGACCGTGATCAGGACGTTCAGCGACGAACCAACCACTCACCCACGTGAGTTTTCTCATTCGTCGTTGTTCTTTCCGGTAAATTTCATGAAAGACTTTACACCTTCAGCTTTTGGCAATTTCTTAATTTTAATGTAGCAGCTACGCCCTACGTTTTTTGTCATCAGTCTCTCGACTATCTTCATGTTGGCTTATATTCAGCTTACGCCATCATCACAATGTACCGCTTATTGCGTACGTCATCAGTTATCTGATCCGCGTCCGGGAATCCAGATTTGGGTTTTCCGTGGTTTCTCCAAATCACTCCAGGTGAATGCCGGGATGCGTCCTTCAAAAAGGCCATGGCCGAATTCCTTCCAGTTCCTTGTCCATAGTTCATACTCCGCCTCTAAGGGGGCATCCATAAATTACGCGAGGTGTTTTTCCAGATTTATGCCCCCCTCCCCCCCACCTCTGGTGAGATCTGGTCCATGAGATCTCCCCTAGAAATCGCCCTCATAGCTTTTTGAGACCTTTTCTTTAGCTTTTTTAAAAAAGCTCTACAGTCCAACAAAAATTTCCAAAACCTCAAGTGAGATTCCGTTGACCCCCCCCCCCCCCGTCCCCCTTTGCTTTGAGCAAACATTTTCAGATTGTACCAAGAGTTGCCAACCTATTTATGGAAGAGAAAAATAAAAAGTATTTGAAACAAGAATAGTATTTTAATTTAAATTCAGGTTTTTAGAGTCTTGAGTATATATTTTTTCCCGCTTATGGAACTAGATATTCATTTTTGGTTTCCTTTGAAAGTATGATATCTCATATCACAATCCAAGAACGCGGTGTTTCCCTCTTGATACCATTTTGCATTCATCATTCTTTCGGTGAAAACTGAAATGGCGGAAACCGGAGCATATTTTTGTAGTTGATAAAAATTGTCACGTGGAGTGACTTCAGAAATAACCGATTCAAGAACATAAGTTCCTTTTCCTTTTGTCATAAGTTATAAATCGTTTGAGAATTAACTACAAACAAGAACGCTCAGTTTCATGAATTGTGTATATTACTTGAAAGTATTTCCTTTTAGGCTTAAGTATACCGAACAAAAGTAAATCATGATTATTTATTACAAAGTAATGGGTAGTAGACTTAAGAAGTTCCCTTAGATTCTTTAGTTCCGAATATGGCTTGAAATTGTCGTGAAATAAACTCATATGAGAATCGCGTTTTAAGTTTTACAAACCACCAGTCGATGGCACTATTGAGATGTGTGTGACATTTATATTGTAAAATTTATCCTTCCTTATCGTGAAAACAGCGGTAGCTCAGAAATTTGGCGAGTAGTTTGTCTACAGTGAGCGTTAAAAAATTGTTAAAAATTGAACCGAATCCAACAAAAGTGGCTCGTTAGCAAAGCACTTCCAAGAATGTGGTCACCTGTTTCTTTCTCTATTCTGGACATATCGCGACCATTGGTTTAGAGCAGGGTTTGTCAAACTCATAGCTCCATGCACCCCTATGAAATTTCCCAAACAATGGCGAACCCCTTAAAAAAAATTAGAATTCATTTAAAAAAAAAAAAAAAAAAAAAAAAAAAAAAAGAAGATATATGACTAAAAATGTAATACAGTTACAAATAGCAATACGTTATTAATTAATTTGGTGGATGGGTTTGTAATAGTGGGGTACGCGAACCCCTATGGGTTCACCAATTGAACTTGTAGAGTCCGTGACAAGATTTACGTTATGATGGCTTAGTCAGCCGTCATAACGTAAATCTGTGTCGAGCTTGCAACACGCATCATGGTGAACTGAGATCGAAAATTAGCAAAATTGCTCATAAAATCGACTCAACTTGCAACAAGAAACAAGCCCATCCATCAGATTAATTAATAACATACTGCACTATTTCTTTTTTTAGTTAAAAAAAAAAATAATCCAGTTATTTTAGGGGTTTCGCTATTGTTTGGGAAATTTCATCGGAGTACGTGGAGCTATGAGTTTAGAGGATCTAAGAACAGTTACTGCTGAATGGTACACAACACTTTGTTTGCCGGAAGTCATCGATGCAATCGGAAAAGCAACCCAAAACGTCGCATCATTCTTCATCATGACAGTGCCACCTCTCACCCGGCACGTCAAACAGTTGATTATTTGACGCACAAAAACATAGAATTAATGCCTCATTGCACGTATCCGCTTGATTTATCGCCTAACGATTTCTTTTTCTTCTCGAATGTCAAACAAAAAATGGGAGGACAGCTATTTTCATCACCTCAAGTAGCCGTTGAATCCTTCCGAAACCATGTTTTTGACTTACCAAAATCATAGTGGATAAAATGTTTCAAGAATTGGTCGCTCTGATCCCGCATTCGGGAGGACGCCGGTTCGAATCCCAGTCCGGGAATCCAGATTCACTACAGGCGAATGCCGGGATGCTTCCTTCAAAAGGCAATTGCCGAATTCCTTCCCGTTCTTTGCCGCCGCTCCTTTCCCTCCGCTAATGACCTCGACGTCAACAATGCGTAAAGCCAAAAGAGGAAAAAAAAAATCAAGAATTGGTTCGAACGCGTGCAAAAGTGTGTAAAGTGAATATTTTGACAAACAATAAAATTATTTGTACCAAAAAAATTTTGCTTTCATTATTTCTGCAAAGCGACCCTCGTATTAGCGGGTGTGCGTGTTATAGTGCGGCATAAGGCGGGCTAATGACGTGGGGCTATTGTTTCGGCGGTGACAGACTGCCGAGTCACGGCCACACAACAGGTGCGGGCGGGCGGCCCAACAAGGCGGGAGGCTCTCAATTCCGGTAGCTGCCCGGCCCTGCCCACATCATTACCAAGCCCCGGCTTCCATGCAGTCGAGCACATTACTATGTCGCTCGGAGCATTATTAAACTTCTAATACTGCAGGTTCATCTGCTCATCAAGTGAATATTACTCCGACTAGAGGTTTTAAACCAAGCGTGGTTGGTGAGGGGTAACGCATTCCGGAGGCTGCAGGTGCGAATCCCCGTCCGGCCATCCAGATTTCTGTGTCATATGGTCTCCCGAAAACACTCCCGGTGAACGCTGGGAAGTTTCCATCAAAACGACATGAACGAATTCCTTCCCGTTCCTTTCCCGCCTTTCCCACTCCCTTACGCCTGGTCATGCACGGCTCATCATTTATTGTGTTTCGCCAATATCTGTCCTCGCCCTATCACGAACAAACACCTTGTACATTCTCAGCACTCTCTCCACCCTCCTTCTAGCTGTAGTGAACTCCAGTCCAGGTTACTGAATGTGTCATTTCCACAGGCAAATGTAGCTACCCTTCCTCCCACTCCAATTGGACACCCATCACAGGCGTCTCATATTAATCAAACAAACTTCACAAACACGATAGGAAAACGGCCGCTTACTTACTTACTTTACTTTACGTGTCCAGAAAAAACTATCTCAGATTCTCCTCTCCCAAAATTCAGTGCCGTTAATCGCCTTGTCATTTGCTTCAGTCAGGTCTTCGTTCGAGCAGACTGTTCCCATGATGTCGCATCTGAGCAGGTGTTCATGATCCTACACCTTCCCGCTGTCACATCTGCCATCGTCCTCGTATCCTCATTTCACCATATTAGATTTACACTTGGAGACCCCAGATCTCAATCGCTTCAGTGTCCGCCAGGTGGTGTATTTTAATTTGTCGCCTGCAGGTAGCTCTTCCTGGGGGCAATTATTCTGATGGTGAAGAGTGTCCCTCCACAATTCCATACGGCGCGTCTCGGGTTGGTTCTCCAAAGGTGCTGTTCTTTATAGTAAACTGTTCCTACGCTTGAGGCGAGTTACAGGAATTTCTTGGCCGTGCATCAGGTGTCTGGGGTCGGACATTTGTTTTGTTCTTTCTTTCTGTCCTATTACTCTTCGTCTGATTCTTGGTGGATCCCGCTCCACTGTCTCAGTTTCCGAACATAATGCATACTTCTGCCCAGCTACAGACTACCTGCATCTCGCCACGGATTTTTCAATCACTCGATTATAATTTTCTAGAAGCTGCAAAGTTTTTGACACAGAGTCTCAGACTCGACATATGAAAACTATTACTGGTAAATACTAGTCCAGGAGGAATGTATGATGGGAGCTGATTCTCGTTCCAGTTGTTCATCAAACTCTATTTAATCAGTGTCCCACGAATCATTAGTTATCTCACGACTTTTATCCGTTATGTTACTTGTACGTCATTGTTATCTTAAGGGTAACGTCGACATATAAACAGGAAACACAAATTGTTCTCAGGAATTGTTACATCGGTGTCTTCCTATGTGGAAGGGAACCTTGTGACTTGAACGCTGGTGTAAGACAGGAACACTTCTTATCTTGCAGCTAAATACTTGGAAACGACGGAATCTTGTATCTGTCGACATGTATTGTGGAAATTGAAGGGTTCGGTAACATTACGTAGAGACGGTATGATTTTTTTTTTTTAATATGTTATAATTTCGATGGAGCGCCCGCTTAGGTGGGAATGTCCCTACACACCTATCTTTCTCCTTTTCCTCTTCCCACTTACTTTGCCCACTACTAATTTGAACTTTAAATTCCTTCAGTTTTTTTTTTTTTTTTTTTTTGTTATTCATCATTTCTCTTGGTAATTTATTCCAATTACTCTTATGCCCGAAATCAAGTGCCAGCTTGAGGTCATGGTCAGCTTTACCCTTCTTAACACCTCTCTTAATTCTCCCACCAATATGTTTCCACGCCTCATCGCCAGTATACGCCTTTTAGACTCCCATGACTCTCTTCACCCTTCTTTTATCTTCTAACGAATCCCACCCTAGCTCCTTTATCATATTAGTTACCGATTGTGTTCCAGGGTAATTTCCAGAAACAAATCTAGCAGCCCTTTTTTGTACCCTCTCCAACTCCTGTATTTGATACCCAAAATGTGGGTCCCATACTACACCACTGCATTTAAGCATTGGTCAACCAATGTTTTGTAACCCAATTTCCTTACTTCTCTCGTACATCCTCTCATCACACTTTACAACAGGTGAAGGATTTTGAACGCTTTTCCTACCGCCTGTCCAATGTGTCCTGCCCAGTTAAGTTTGTTATCAAAAATTATGCCCAGATATTAACATTTCCTTCCCCACTTTATAATCATAATCAACCTCCATCTTTTTATCTGTGTACCTAATATGCTGACTCTTCTTTGCATTTATCTACACCCCATGTTGATTCACCCGGATAGATATCCAATCTAGATCACCCTGCATCTTTTTACTGTCTTCTACCGTTTTGATCCTATTATATAACATTGTTTCATCTGCAAACAATCTAACTTCTGATAGTAAATCATTAACACAATCATTCATCAACGCTTGAAATCAAGAAAACCACCATGGCGCACAGCAATCAACCTTACAGAGTCCTCTTTTAACATCAATAAGCTGTGGACAACTCAATGGGAGCAGTCATCAGTAGCCAATAAAAATCTAGTTGAGGATCCCTCAGTAAGGTTACAAGGTTTCGATCTCCCCAGGCGGCAGTGGAGAATCATCAATCGAATTCGAACAGGACAAGGCAGATGCGACTACTTATTATTACAAATGAGGCTGGGTAGATTCTGCAAATTGTGACTGTGGAGCCACCTTAAGCCTCGTATCCACTTGAGCACACTCAGGCGAATGAGCCGCTCATTCATTTGAGCGCGCTCGTTCGAGCGTGCTCAGGGAAAAATAAATTTTGGTCGAACGAGCCTGGTGCCAGTGCTCAGGAAACGCTCGGCTATTGACGTGTCTTCACGCGTAACTGCGGCCTTTATTATTATCCATACGATGTCAAAACAGAGAAGAAAATTACCAAGTTGATGGATTAGAGAAAGTCATCGTCTGCGAAGAAATTATCTTAATAATTTAATTCGCGAATTTACTTTAGAAGATGACAATGAGCTATTTCAAAACTTTACGAGATCGATTTCGAACATTTGCTGTCATTAGTTGTACCTCGTACTAAAATGCACGATACGCCTATGCGTGAGGCGACCCCACCAGAAGATAAAATTTGTAATAACTTTAAGATTCCTAGCCTCAGGAAGTCCCTACACAAGCCTGCAGATATGTTCAAAGTATATAAACAAAGCATCATCAGTTTAGTACGGGTAGTCTGTGATGGCACTATTCAATCACTCCTAAATTATATGAAGGCTGGTACCTATTTTTAATTTGTGTTTACAAATATAGATTTAAAGGTTATTTTTACGTTTTTTTAAGTATGGCATTGATTTCAAGTTTTTAATAAAATTGGTAAAACAATTATATTGCCTGGCACAAAATCAATATGATTTTAGGCACTTAGGATCTGAATTTCGTAACACCAAATTCAATCAAAATCCGTTCAGCTGTGAGAAATACTATTAAAAAAGACTTACCACTTCCCGTTATAGAAGTTCTCTTCTGTTTTGATCGTTTTCTCCTGAATGACCCTAGCTGGCTTGTTATTTTTTTCTTTACATCATCAATACTAATGTTTAATATCTCGCTGATTTCACGCCATGCACCTTATTTTTTAATTCAATTATAATACTGGAGCTATCCCATAACACCCTCTTTGATTCATACGCATCAATTAGAGTTAAGCAAGTTTCATTGTCCCACGTGCTCGCGCTCATTGTAGAAACCGCCAAATACCATCCACACTGAGCGCCGAACAAACACTGGCTCGCCTTTGAGCATTCCAAAATACCGACAACCGATCGGCTCGACCCGAGCGCGCTCCCTGTCGTTCTTTGCGAGCGTGCTCAGGCGTCCACACTTGAGCCGCTCGCTTCTCTGAGCGGCTCATTCGCCTGAGCGTGCTCAAGTGGATACGAGGCCTTAGAGACAATCAATCACATCGTTTCTGACTGTCCTCTTCGGTCATACAAGGGAACAATGGCGGAAATGCATGATGCGTCGATCAGTGCAGTTGACTGGAATAAAACATTAGATCTCGAGATATGAAACTGTACAAGCTTGTGATATGTAAATTTCCTGTTGTGTACCTTGTTAATCATACGATAAATAAATAAATTAGAATAACAATAGCAATGGTCCTAATACACTATCCTGTGTAACTCTCATGTTCACTCCTACTTCTTCTGATACTGCAGTTGCTACTCCTACTTCTTTTGATACTCTTTTTCCTACCCTTACATGAAACCGACGTAATCCGCTATTTACCTACAAAAAATCTCCAAAAACATTCTTTTACGTTACCCATAATTTTATTTATTTATTTGTTTAAAGGTTTATTTATCCTGGTTAGAGTGGGTCTACGAAGCCCCCTCTTCCATCATTCCAGTTGATTATGAAACATAATTTACTCTATGCAAAAATTAACAATATACGACAGTTATTTCACATTTTGCTTAAATTAAGTTAATAACTAAAATACGAATAAATAAATATGGCCTAAGCAATTGAATATTTGTTCGTTTACTTACTTTCCTAACGTATTTCGCTTCTTAACTGAAGCATCTTCAGCGGTTTTCCTGTTGATTGTGTATACCTGTTACAATATTGTTATGTTTTACATTTTGGATATTCAAGTTATTACTTACACTTTTTGACATAATGTTCTGTTTATCCACCGTTCTGACAGTCAACAGAAAAACTGCTGAAGATGCTTCAGTTAAGAAGCGAAACGCGTTCGGAAAGCAAATAAACAAACAAATATTCAATTTCTTGAGCTGTATTTATTTATTAATATTAGCAGTAATTGAAGAAAATGATCCACAAGGTCCAGATACTAAAATACTAACCAAAGTTTTTTTTACCTATGGCTTTACACCTCGTCGACGTCAAGGTCATTAGAGGCGGGATTGGACTGGGAACAAGGAACGGGAAGGAATTCGACCTTGGCCTTTTGAAGGAAGCATCCCGGCATTCGCCTGGAGTGATTTGAAACCATGGAAAACCCAAATCTGGATGCCCGGACGGGGATTCGAACTGCCGTCCTCCCGAATGCGAGGCCAGAGCGTTAACCGCTCACCCACCACGCTCGGTACCAAAGTCTTAATAACGTTGATTTTTAACTGGTGAATGAGGAAGTACTGTGAAACAGACATTGGAGGCGGACGTTTCGGTTTTGGTGTGGTGAATATTTTCCAGTTGATCACGTTACTGCCGCCTGTGCGACACCGCCTGGTCCACGCACAGTGGCCGCGGACCACCCAGGGGGCCGTAATGACATCGTCTTTTTGTCATTAGCGCGTCCCTCGCCGCCAGCTCCCGTCTGTGTGCTTTACACTGCCTGCTGCTCGGCTGGGCTTCGCCTCCTTCAGACCCCAAGACACAAACGAAACTCCGACGGCTGAGCACTGTGCACTGAATTGGACGTGAACTGACTAGTTAGGATCACCCTACAATTCACATCTTCTTCTCCTCCTGAAGTTTCCTTTTCCTCCAGTACTCCTTCATACATGTACTCTGCTCATTCAGCCAAGACTGGAGTCTTTGCGATTCTTTCCACTTGGAACGCTTCCAGATTACTGATGAATAGGATTCGGATCTTTATGACCAAAAAAATAGAGAAATATGCAGGCAGATATGACCTTAAAAGTGGGTAAATATGACCTAAAAATGGCAACATATGACCAAACATTTAAATTTACTATACATCAAAACATGCTCAATTTTACATCATTTATTTTATCTAGTAGTGTCGCATTTATATAGACAGCACAATTTCCTTCCGTTCACTAGCTGCACCATTGAATATGCAATTATATGTTATATAAAATACATTTAAATACAATCAGAAACATTGAATCAGTGTTTAATTCAGCATTTCAGCTTAAAAGGAAGGCAGGAAAAAAATATGACTTGTCCTAAAAATCCGAATCCTACTGATGAAGTTTCGAAACGTATTACTATTTAACCTCCGCGATGTTCCACCTTTCCAGATCTTTACCAGTTTCCTTCATCCACGTCGTAGTTGTCCTCCTCCTCCAAATATTGCTCCGGAGTTACTAGTCTGGATTGGTTTCATGATTTTCCGGTGGATTCTTGTTCCTAGGACCTCCAGCTTTTCCAACTTGTAGTTCCTGGAGATGCTTTTTCCGGTATACACGCGTTACGTTTTGGCTTAAGTATTGTACTGCTTTATTTTGGCGCTCCAGGAGCAGAACTTTGATAGGTATATCGTGTTAAAATGAAATAACTAATCAAAGAAGACTCAGATTCAGATTTGTTTATCAGACTGCAAAGATACTAGGTGCAAACGAAAACAGATGCTCCAGAGATTATAACGTTCAAACAACTACTACTCACAATATCTTGAGTACTAAAATTCGTCTCTGCCGATCATTTATATATATTTCATAGAAAATTCCAGAATATTTCAAAGACTTTCGACAGATGTTTCTCGAACTCTAACAATAGTTAAACAATTAAAATCGCATTAAAAACAATCAGAATTAATACAAAATCATTCACAATCATTATGAAATGCATAGAAATGACAATTAAAGATATTTAAACACAAAATTATCCACATAAATAAGTCCAAACTGTCGCAAATTGTCCTATGAACATCATAGATCACTTCAGTACTTAGAATTACAAACTTTTAAGTGAATTTGTGAAAATGTCTTATGGGAAGAAACTATTTACATGTTATAATATACGTTAAAGGACAGTGCTATGCAAGAAGCATTAGTTAAAAGTTTGTAATTCTAAGTATTGAAGTGAGCTACGATGTCTAGAGGACAATTTGCGACAGTTTGGACTTATTTATGTGAATAATTTTGTGTGTAAATATCTTTAATTTTCATTTCTGTGCGTTTCATAATTATTGTGAATGATTTTGTATTAATTCTAATTGTTTTAATGCGATTTTAATTGTTTAAGTACTGTTTGAATTCCAGAAACGTCGGTCGGAAGTCTTTGAATTATTCTGGAATTTTCTGTAAAACGTATATTAGTAATCGGCAGTGAAGAGTTTTCAGTATTCAGTTTTTCAGAGTATTGTGAGTAATTGTTTATTGAACGTTATAATCGCTGATGCATGTGTTTACGTTTGCACCTAGTATCTTTGGAGTGTGATGTCTTAAAGGAAAATAAACAAATTTGAATCTTCTTGGACTCATTATTTCATTTTAAAACGAGATACCTGCCGACCCCGGCAGCGTAGGGGTAGCGTGCTTGCTTTGCGTTGCAGGGGTCGCCGGTTCGAGTCCGGCCGAGGGTGGTTGTGTTCGTGTTGTGTTCGTCTTGTGTCGTCCTTACAAAAGAGAGAAAACAATCACACTTGAATGAAATATATACATGTAAAAACACATTGAGCTGGCTGAATGGCTAACATAGCCGAATGCCATTAAAAAAAAAAAAAAAAAAAAAAAAAAAAAAAAAAAAAAAAAAAAAAGAAAAGAAAAAAGAGATACCTATCAATAACCATATGTAATGTAAATTGGATTTTGTCGAATGGTCGGAAGCAAATATTGTTAGAAATTCGTATAAGATGGACATTTCCTGAATACCACTGTGCACGTATGAATTGTAGTAGCCCACTAGTTCTGAACACTGGTCTGGTTATCGCGCTCAGGGAAATCTGAAGACGAGATGTCTGTGTGTGTGATTACAATAGCACGGCGTGTTTGAGGGCGAGACAAAGGCCGGAGCGACCCACAAGCCGCGTTAATTATGATTACTCTTTTTCGAATGCCACTCCATTCTCTGTTTCTCTGCCCGCGGTCATTTATATTTCTCAGGAATGTCTTTAGATTAAGTTAATTAAGCTACTGAAAACTGACTTCTCGTCCGACGGAGGAAGAAGGAATAAAAAAAAAAAAAAAGTGGAGAGGGAAGGAAAAAAAGGGAGAAGAATTGGAGGTGCGGAGAGGGAAAATAGTCGAGCGCCGGCCGTGCTATGTATTTCGCATCGTCAGATTTAGTACAAAAGCTCATCATGCATTTGATGCGGGTGTAGCGTTTTCTTTTGAAGTCGCCTTAATGAAAGTTCTCTGTATAGAGAGCTTGATGATGTTTCTAACTACACGGCGGCGGTTTCATTAAGCTAGAAAAAGACTCCCGGGTTATTCTCTTCATTTTTTCTCACCTGCCGTCTTTTTCTTCTCCGGATCAGTTATTAGAGCCTGTACTCCGAAGACACAACCACTCCTAATTGCGGCGTTGCCAAGTCACAACAACACTTTCCGCACTCTTCGCGGTTTGCGGTCAGTCGAAACTAGAGTTGTAACCAGTGCTAGAAGTTCGTTTATAAATCCAGGCGTATTTGTTACTCCTAACTTTCAGACTCTGCAGTAAAATGAAAATGTTCAGGCGTAATTATATTATAATTATGAAAATACAGATTTTATAGCTTACAATCTACTCCAACACAATTTAAATCTGTAAATAGGTCTAATTGGAATGAGAATGATGAATAATTTACCGAAAACGTTGAAAGAATTTAAAGATAAAATTTGTAGAGGGCAAATGTAGGCGGGTGCGTGATAGGGGGAAGATGGGGGTGTTGGGAAATTGCCACCGGAGCATGTGCTCCATTGCAATTAAATTAAATTAAAAGTGCCTATATAATTTATACCATAACTGTGAAATAGGTTAATATAATTCTTGATTTTATTGTATTTATTAAAATAATTTTTTAATTTTAGACAATGATCTTCATCTTCAGTAGGCATGGTAACTGAAGAGTTACTAAGTGTTTCTGGTCGTTTACTTGCTTGCTGGCCCCCTGGATTGCGTGAAGTCGGAACAGGCCTATTGGTTGCTGAAGAGCCTGATGATTGGTCCCATTTTCTGGGATTCCTCGTTTACCTCTGCTTGTAATACTTTTGTCACCACTACTTGCCTTTACAACTGTAATTAATTAGTAATTTTCCGAGACATCTTCATTTCCTTCGTTAAAGGAAAAAAGCACGAACTAGAATTGTCTTTTACTTCACGGTACTTACCCTACACTGTTGCCACATCTTCTGAAATTCAGAAACGTATTATTCGAAACTCTGAAACAGATCGACAACGCGACAGGAATTATAATTGAAATTAATTATTAGAATTAAACCTTGAATATGCAAAACTGAAAACGCAGTCCTGAATTTTTTATTTTTTTTACAGTTTTGATGTTAAATAGGCATATTTTCCACTGCTTTTACGGAGATTGCAGGCGTAAAATAAAAAAATGGAGGCGTAATTACGCCTAACGCCCGGTCAAATTCGAGCACTGATTGTAACGGAGCTCACTTTGCGGATGCGGATGTACAATGCTTGACATCCGCGAAAGCGGAAAAATAAATTTACAATTGTTTAGATTTTAAAATTTTATCAAAAATAAACTTAAAATCAAAATAAATATATAGTTTATCCCTCATTCTACATTTTTTTGTAACCAGCCGTATTAATTTATTTTTAGCCTCATCATTCAACAACAAGAAATGGGAGATGGTTTCACAAGTGAATTAAGTTACTTGCATGACTACGCATGCGTCTAAAAATCAATCTTTGCCATGTGGACTTTGCGGAGTTTGTGGCTTGACTAATTCTAGCGTGAAGCACAAGGAAACGCCACCGCAGATCTTCCCGCCTGTCCATCGCTCTAGAGGCCCATTCACAGTCCAACTTGTTGGTCCTGCAGTGATCCGATTTTCCAATAAAGGAATCTTGATGGGACTTCCAGACAAACACCATTCCTCGTCTTCCAATAATCTATGGCGTTGGATAGTGATTGGAGGAAACAGTCTACGAGTTTGCGATAAGGACACTGGTGTGCGGCGAGAAAGTACGAGTGGAAAGGACTGCTTGGCACATTTTGTTGGACCCCTTCTATTAGCGCGAATAGAGAGCTATCGCCTATTGCTCAAATGAATCAAGCTTAGTGAAGAGCAAAGCTTCTTCCATTCCTAGGTTTGATTAGAACAATAGGTGTGTTTAAATTTTGCGGCGTTATTTAATTTTATTTTTGGAAAAGTACTATCGCAATATATTTGTTACTACATTTCCGCAATTCTGTATCGATTCATAGGCCTATATTTGATTTTTATATTGAAATAAATCAAGAACAAATTTAATAAAATTACTGTATTAAATATTTCTATATATCCACAAACTCCAGAACTATCATCATCATATATATTATTTTTATAAGTTGTTTTTTTGATTGTTACAAGTCATTAACCCCCGTAATACCTAACCGAAATCGATAAACTAGTTACCATTTTAAATATTAAGGTATCCGCTTTGGTCACATCATGTTTTAAGAAAATAGTTTTTCCATATTCGACCCATAAAACGCAAAAATGTCAACATTTCTAAAATGCAATTTTTGGTACAATGAACCATTTATCTCCCTGTATTCCTAAAAGAAATTGATAAAATAACTATCATTTTTAAGATCTACATCTACATCTACATATATACTCTGCAATTCACAAAATTGTGGGTGGCAGAGGGTGCTCAGCACCAAAGCTAATCTCTTTGCTGTGCATTCCAATCCCTAATGGTACGAGGGAAAAAAAGAATTCATATAAGAATCAGTCCGGCACCTTATTTCTCTAATTTTATCTTTCCTGTCCTTCCGACTCAAATAGGTTGGTGGAAGAAGTATTTCACTACACTCATGAGTGAAAGTTGGAGTACGCATGTTTTCCAATAAGTTTAAACGAAACGTGTGTCGTCTATCTACCAGAGACTCCCAACCTAATCTACTAATCAGTTCTGTGACGCTTTCATAAGGACTGTAGCAAGCGGTCACGAATCGAGCGGCTCTTCTCTGTACTTTCTCTATACTTTCGATCAATCCCTTACGAAACGGGTCCCAAATGGCACAACAATAATCCAAATGTGGACGCACAAGAGATTTGTACGCTATCTCCTTTGTTTGTTCATTACAATTTTTCAAGATTCTACCTATGAATCGCAGCCTAGAATTTGCTCTACCTACTAAAGAATTAATGTGTATGTCCCATTTCATGTTCCTTTGTACTGTTACTCCCAAATATTTAATAGAATCGACCATATCAATAACTGTATTGTTTAACTCGTATTTCTGAACAATCGGATTCTTTTTGTTAGTTATGCTCATTGTCTTGCACTTTTTACAGTTTAGAGTAAGTTGCCACTCAGCGCACCAAGCCAAAATAACATCCAGATCGCGCTGAATTTCTAAGCAATCGGCCAAAGTTCTTACTTCCCTATAAATAACCGCATCATCAGCAAACAATCTAAAAAGGCTTTTCACTGTGTCTCCGAGATCGTTTATAAAAATTAAGAAAAGAAGTGGTCCTATTACACTTCCTTGAGGTACACCTGATGTAACATCTAGATTAGAAGAACTTTCTCCTTCAACGACAACATACTGCGACCGACCAGTTAGAAAATCCTTTATCCATTCACAAAGCTGATCCGATATACCGTACGCTCGAAGCTTTAGGACTCCGCTTTGGTGACATCATATATTAAGAAAGAAATTTTTCGGAATTCGACCTTTAAAGACCAAAAGTATCAATATTTCTACCACGCTTTTTTGTGTCACGAGCCATTTATCTCCCTTTATATCTAACCGAAATCGATAAATCATTCAAATGATTAAGGTCTCCACTTAGACAACATTGTAAATTAAGAAGGAAAGTTTTGGGAATTTGACCCTTGAAGGACAAAAGCAATAACTGTGAAAGTCGCGCGTATGAGACAGTTCAGAGCCAAGCCACTAGATAGCAGCAGCACATATCACAGAGATATTAATAAACTGCTTCACTGTCGTCGACTTCTGTTATGTACCTGTTACACTAAACAAATAAACAATTGAAACAAAAGAGGCGGTTCTTCTTTCGTCGTATTACAAACCATCAACCTGACTATTCATCTATTCGCGAAATTTTCGCACGGATCATCTAGTTGTTATAATTTTTCTGCAGTATTTGGAATAGTACAGATCACAGTAAATTATGAAATGATTTTTTGGTATGTTTTTGGAATTGGGATTAGATTTTTTCTGGGTTTTCGAGAAAATCAATAAAACACTATGTGAGTCAGTGTGTTGCCAGTTTGCATACGATACTTAGGAAAGTATTTTATTGAGCTCTTTTATCATATCTGTTATTGATTGCATTCTGCGATAGTTTCCAGAAACAAATCTAGCAGCCCTTTTTTGCACCCTCCCCAACTCATGTATTTGATACTCAAAATGTGGGTCCCATACTACACTACCATATTCGAGCAATGGTCTGACCAAAGTTTTGTAGCCCAATTCCTTTACTTCTTTCGTACATCCCCTCAACAATCTCTCCAACAAGAGCAGAATTTTGAAACCTTTTCCTAGCACCTGTCCAATGTGTTCTGCCCAGTTGAGCTTGTTATCAATTGTAATGCCAAGATATCTACATTTCAAGTCTTCAACAAGCCTCATTCATTAATCATTATATTAGCATTTTTTGTTTTTATGGTATGCATTTGGTTTAAATCTACCTGTTAATTACGAAGAGGCTTTAGTAATTGGACGAGGTGGAGTTGAAATATGTAAGACATTACATGATTACACTATAAAGGTTTTCAGCGTTATATGTCATTATTGTAGGCCACTTCTTTCACAGTTACTTGTTAAACTAATTATTATTTAGTAAATACGCCAGTACAACTGTTGTTGGATATTATTTACTTCACGGACGCGTGCAGCGTACAGTAATATATATCACATATTACATATTGCAGAAAAACTGTACGCTGAAGATACCTCGACGAAAGACGGAATGAGTCCGTGAAATAAATAATATCCAACAACAGTTGTACTGTCGAATTTATTACATAATAATTATTATTTTTCAGTATTATTTACTCGTATTTAGCTAAGCAACTGCAAAGAAATGAAATGCAAGAACATTATTTAATATGTCATTATTGACGAGCTTAGAGGCTGTTTATATTCGATGTATGTGTTCTGTGTGGATAAGCGTATCGCCAGGACACTTGGCAGGTGGAGTATTCGGACGCGGCGGTGCGTGTCGAGGTTTTCCCCAGCGCTGACATCACGCCCTGCCGACGACATTAGCCGGCCGGCCGGCCACTAATTACATCTGCCCGCCGCCGGAATCTAAATTACATTAGTCGTCAGCACACCTGAGTTTCTTTGAGTCGACGCTGTCTAATGAGCGACCCGCCAGATGCGGACACAAAGCGCGCTGCGGCCGTGTTTATTTACACGCGCGGCCACTGGCTGCCCCGACTGACACGTGCTTACAGCCGCTAATACGCTCTCTGATTGGGGAACTCGGCCCAGCATTCCACAGCCCCGGCAGCACTACACGACAGTATCGCATCCAAACTGTTACACTGTAAATATTATCAGTACAGGGATAATTTAAACCTGTACACCTATCGCTTACATATTGAAGGTTTTCGTGCGATATGACTGCTGTTTAATCAAATATTCCACTTAATTTTGTGGGATTCGCGCTGCTTTCATAGATGTTTTACTTCCGACGTTTCGACACCCAACATGGGGCCATCATCAGGGCTGTTTGGAAGAGAAGTATCACTTCTGACGGTTGTCACACCACTCCGTCGTTTATCTTCACGCCGAAACGTCGGAAGTAAAAAATCGATCAAAGCAGCCCGAATCCCGCAAAAAGTAACTGGAATATTCGATTAATATGGCGCCTACTAAAAGCGTAAAGTATTGTAGTAAGACTGCTGTTTTTTCTCTAATAGCCTCTAAGGCCGTAAATGAACGCAATATTCTTGAAATTAATTTTTCGAACTTTGGTAGTATAACAGCAGTGTTCCAGGGACTTGACGCCCCCCCCTCCCCCCCTAATAAACCAACCACCCAGCATCCGCCCCGATCGCCCTTCCCGCCATTACAGCAAGGCGCGTTTCGCCATCCAATTAAGGGTGCCCACGGGGAGACGCGCGGATGCAACGCCAGGCACGAACCAGGCCGAAGAGAAAACCTGGCCGGGTAGCATAAAGCCTCTCACTACAGCGACAAGTTTGGAGAGAGAATACAACAAGTGATCTGCATCGAACATAAAAACTTTCTAAGCCCGTCAAAAATGAAGGATCGCACGCAATATTCTGGCAGTTAATTTCTTCGCAGTTGATTAGCTAAATGGAATTGTTATTGAATACTGCTGGAAATGTTGTACACATTTCAATTTCACTTTGTTCAGTTACACAAGTCTCTTCACAAAAACCGCCCAGGAAAGTAATAAGTACAATTCTAGGAAAGCCGGATATCAAGATTACCCCTCCAGAAAAACATAATTGTTTAGTATGAATCCTAAGCCATTCAGTGCAGGATATTTTGCAGAAGACATCCCCGAACTTGGAAGAATACCTATCAATGCTCAAAATAAAACAATGCAGTCTAAAGAATACTGCGAAATATAAAATAAAATTCGGAGGCTATCTGGATGAGATACTTGTTCAGTCTGCCAGTAAAGGCCCCTGCCACGCAGACCTCACACACAACGCGCCTGCACGCCGGGATACATATACGACTCCAAACGGGCGCAGAGGCTTCAAAACAAACCAGGAAAACAAATAGAATCATCTAGAAGCTAAGTGGGACTATTTCTTACAGAGGTCGCCGTACTACCACACAACGGAATTCCTGCGCCAGGCCGCCTATATAAGCGTAGCCGGCCGCTCCACCGCCAGTTCCAGTCTGACCGCTGAACCAGCGTCAACTACAGAAGACCACCGGAAGTTCGCGAGAAGTAGAAGCCGTCACTCTACCCCGGATCAGGACCAGGCTGAAATTCTCGACGGTCTCTGATAACTGTACCCACATTTGTTTATGGTTTACCTGTTGTATTGTGTACCGAGTAATAAACTTCAAGGAACTGTTAAGTGTAGTTCACTTCACATACTCAACGACAGAAAGAACACCAGCCAAAGCAACAAGACGATAAAAAAGAAATAAAATAAAAGCCTCAGAGTCGATACACCTGGTTACATAATTAAATACTGAAAAAAATTCCTTGTAAATGAACGACACTAATGTATTTTCATGTTTTCGACGAATGAATGACAAGAAAAGGGCTACCGTTCGTGGATGCGCCACGTCATCGGACAAGGGAGAAAAACAAGAGCTGACCAGCCGAAGAAGGTATCTTTTGACTCGCACTTCATTCTATTCGATCTCCGCAACAACTTCGTCTTCAGTCTCCCAGAAGGGTAGAGTGGATTTCAACTTCGACCCTGCGTGAGGCAAGACCACGTTTTCTGCAGCATGCTTTGGGTCCTGCACTGCATAATCCTTCAAATGTTCCGTTAATAGTTAATATGCTTGAGAGTTGTTTACACACTGATGAAATTTGTCATATCTCGTAGAGGAATGTATGTGGTGTACCCTGAATAAATGCAACTTTTAACAAACCAAAAAAAACAAAAAAAAAAGAAGCACTTTAAACGAGATAAATGTTACCTTTCCTTATTGCTGTTTCCAAATTTAACCAAATTTAAAGAGAAAAATATTGAACCACTAGAAAAGCATCTTTCAACTTATGATGAAAACATGAGCATCAAACGAATATAAAAATGCTACTAATAATTAATGTGGATTTTAACGCAATACTTACTTTGAGACAAGGTTGTGTAAGAAAAGGTTGTAGTTTATCCCCGTTAATATTCCACTTGTATGTAGAAGAAGCAATGAAGAAAGTCAAAGAAAAAATTCCATGTGGCATAAGTTTTCAGGGAGAAAAAATCAGTATGCTACGATTTGCTGATGGCATTGTCTTGTTAACAGAGACGGCTGAGGATATTGAGAAGTTACTGAATGGCATGAACAAAATACTGAAGGAAGATTTTGGACTGAATATAAATCAAAGCAAGACAAAAGTGATGAAATGTATCAGAAATGATGCCAATACTAGTAGATTAAATATAAAAATAGGATCGGATGCTATAGGAGAAGTAAGTGAATTCTCTTACTTGGGAAGTAAAATTACAACCGATGGCCGAAGCAGGAATGATGTTAAAAGCAGAATAGCACTAGCAAAAAGATCCTTCATGAGAAAGATAAACCTTTTAGTTTCAAATATTGATCTAGGAATTAGAAAGAACTTTTTAAAACTCTATGTATGGAGCTCAGCACTTTATGGTAGCGAAACATGGACTTTAGGAATACCGGAAAGAAAGAAAATTGAAGCATTTGAAATGTGGTGCTACAGAAGAATGCTGAAAATTAAGTGGACAGACAAAGTAAGAAATGAACGAGTTTTGGAAATGATGGGTGAGAAAAGAAGTTGGTGGAAGAAGCTTACGGAAAGAAGAGACAGGCTGGATTGGTTAATTTGTTAGTGGAGGGAACCGTCGAAGGTAATAACTGTAGAGGAAGACAGAGATTAGAATATATGAAACAGATAATTGAAGACGTTGGCTGTAAGGGGTATGTAGAAATGAAGAGGTTAGCACAGGATAGGAAATGATGGAGGATTGCATCAAACCAGTCGAAAGACTGACGACAGCAAAAAAAAAAAAGAAAATACTTTATTATTATTATTATTATTATTACTCCGCGATTCACTAAAAGTGTGTGGCGGAGGGTGCATAGCACCTATCGAGAAGGGTTATGGTTTGGAAGGGTTATAAGGGATATGGCAGGAGGCGCCCATGGGCTATTGTGAGGAACCATCCCCGCATTCGCGTGGAGTGATCTGGGAAAACCATGGAAAACCCAGATCAGGATGGCTGGAGTGCTTTATCGAAAGCTACTCCTGTCGGATTTTAAGTTTACTCGCCCGGTAAATCCTTTCTATTCCATTCCCTAATCGCTCGTGGGAAAAATGAGTACAGAAATGAATCGGTTCTGGCCCTGATTTCTCTTATCTTGTTTTCATGGTCATTTCGAGATATGAATGTTGCTGGTAGCAATATTTGCTGACTGTCATTCCGAAATACATCTGTCGTGAATTTTTCAATTAGCTTCCGTCGAGAGCAACGCCTTCGGTGTTCCAGGTCTTCCCAACCTAACTCCTTCAACATCGCACTTACGCTTTCCCTCCAACTATATATACCTGTCACGAATCGGGCGGCTCTTCTTTGGACCTTCTCTAAAGCCTCCATTAACCCCTTTTGATGGGGACCCCATACAGAACAACAATACTCTAAGTGAGGACGTACTAGTGACTTGTATACAATCGATTTAACTTCCTGAGTGCATTGATTTAAATTACGACCTAGAAATCGGAGTATACGATTTGCTTTCCCCATTACATTCTCAATATGCTCATTCCACGACAAATTATTACGAATTGTTACCCCTAGGTATTTAGCGGAATCTATCGTTCTAAGGACAGTGTCATTAATCGTATATTCATAGTTAAATGGTGTCACCTTTTTACTCACACGCATGACTTGGCACTTTTTAGCGTTTAACTCCAACTGCCAATCTTTACACCACGCAATTATTTTCGTAATATCGTCTTGTAACAAAGCGCAGTCGTCCAGGGTTTTGATTTCGCGATAAATTATAGCATCATCGGCAAATAATCTTTTCATTCCCCCTATTATGTCGCATAGATCATTGATGTATATGAGAAACAACAGAGGCCCTAACACGCTTCCCTGGGGAACTCCAGACCCCACTTCAGTAAGTGATGAACGCTCACCATCGAGAACTACACACTGTGTTCTGCCCTTCAGGAAGTCTGCAACCCAGTCGCATATTTGTCTAGATATGCCGTAACCGCGAAGTTTCCTAAGTAACCTAGTGTGAGGCACAGTGTCGAAAGCTTTTTTAAAGTCTAATAGAACCAAATCAACCTGGGATTGCTCATCTATAATTCGGCACAAGTCGTGAATTAGAAGTGCAAGTTGTGTTTCGCAGCATCGGCCTTTTCTGAATCCATGTTGATTTGGATTTAAAAGCTCACCTTCATCCAAGAACCGCATGACATTCGAATAGATGATATGTTCTAAAATCCTGCAAAATATTGAAGTTAACGAGATCGGCCTATAATTCTGAGGATCATTAACATTCCCATTTTTAAACACTGGAGTTACGATAGCGGTCTTCCATTCGGCTGGTATTTTTCCTTGATCCAGAGAGACGGTATACAATTTCATCAAATACGGTGCAATTTCCTTTGCGTATCTTGAGTAGAATCTTGTAGGAATACCGTCTGGTCCGGGAGCCTTATTGGTTTTTACATTCATAAGCAGTTTAGTTATTCCCTCGACATCAAGAACGAGATCATTCATAATTTTGTCGGTACGATTGTTAAATATCGGTATCTCCTCTGAGTTTTCTATCGTGAAAGCCTTTTTAAATATATCATTCAAAATTTCTGCTTTCTCTACGCTTGTTTCTGATAATTCACCGTTTTCTTTAATCAGCGACGGCATAACCTTACGAGAGCCTCTTATTACTTTGATATACGACCAGAACTTTTTTGGATTAGTAATCAGATCTTCGGATAAATTCCTGGCTTGGAATTCTTTAAACGCATCGCGCATTGCCTTACGCACTTCCGCACGCAACTGGACTAATTCAGCACGATTAGATGAGTCCCCCGATTTTTTTCACCGCGGCATGTAAACGCCTTTGCCTCCTGAGCAAACGTTTCACTTCCCTATTGAACCAAGGGAAGTTATTACTGACCTTAATACACTTCTTAGGAACAAACTTGTTTAAACCGGTCCATATTAGTTCTTTTAAATTAAACCAAAGTTCCTCAACATTTGTATTTAGCGTGTACGTTTCAAAATTCTTCGCAAAATGGTCAACCATACCCGCATCGTTTGCCTTATCGAAGCAAAACACGAGTTTCTCTTTGTCATGCTTCAGACTCAGACTGGAGTTTAACATTACCACAACCGCCTTGTGATCACTTATACCGTCTTCTATACAAACTTTATCTACAATATCAGGATTGCTAATTAGAAAAAGATCCAAAATGGACGAGGAATCTTTGTGGCACCGTGTTGGCTCTTCGACCATCTGTTCAAGAGATCTTTCTGCAAATGATTCTAGGAACGTTTCGGTTACTAACCTATCTCTTCCACCCAACCTGAACGTGTATGTGTCCCACCTAACCGACGGTAGGTTAAAGTCACCACCCACGATCAATATATGTCCTTGAAATTTTTGTAAATGTTATTAAGCGACTCCCTGAAGTATTCCGCGTTAGCTAAATCAGAATCCGGAGGTCGATAAAATGACCCGAGTATGAACTTTAAATTTTTGCCAATTTTTACCTTGACCCATATTAACTCGCAAAAATTTTCCGTTTCAGTTACGACAGAGCAATTAACGGTTTTACTTACGGCCACGAACACACCCCCGCCCATTGAGACAGTTCTGTCCTTCCGAAAAACATTGAAATGAGGGCCAAATACTTCGCTAGATTCAACTTCAGGCGTCAACCAGCTCTCGGTTCCAAGTATTATATCGACATCATTAGTCGCATCTGAGGCGTGAAAATCCGCTACTTTCCCTCTAATACTCCGACAATTTAGTACCATTATCCTTAGCTGCTTCGTATTGTTATTTGTGGAGTCTAAAATAGCATTTTTCATACTCGCACTCTGACGGTAAACGGGTGAAGTAATTGGAGCTGTAATATTAAAATTATTCCCTACCGGGACCAGCTGATTTGGAATTTGAAACGTATTGAACCCTCACAGACACGTAAACAGGTAACCTAATTTCTTAGTTTGTTATAACCTGTGGTCAGAATGTAGAAGTATCACAAGCCGTTGTTAGCTCGCCAACGAAGGCCGGGAGCGTGACGTCACAGCTTGACTGGCACGGTGACCAAGTAACCTTCTGTTAACAGTGGTATATAAATTTGTAGCGGGCTGTGTGTCTCTGTTTGTCTGAAATGACAACAGGCAGAAAGTTTCAGACATGTATTTAACGTATTTGTATTGTTTTAAGCTTGGTAAATTTGCAATATTGAGAAATAATTACTGTTGAGCCGTATTACTACTTAATGCCGCATATTGTCAGAAAAATTGCAGATTTATGCTCATTTTACTATGCCTGCAATGCAGCCTTCCTAGCAGCATTTTGTTCTGAAGGGCTTCACGTCTCGTCTTGTCGAAGTTGGGGTGATTAGAGGTAGGGCAGTTTGAGGACAAGCAGTGGGAAGGAATTCTGCCACTGCGTTTTGATGGAGCCATCCCAGTATTCGCTTCAGTTTCTTCGGAAAACCGAAATCTGGATCTCTGGACGTGGATTTGAACCCCTCCGTCTCCCCTCCCCCGAGTACCAGGTCAGAATGTCACAGCTCACCCCCACGATCGTCAAGGCGCTTGGTTACAAAACCGGAAATCTCGCGTTAGGCCCTCGGTGGGAACACTATTCTTGTTCAGTAATGACAAAATTTTCATTTTTTGCTTGGATTATTTCAAATGTGTGCTGATGTACCTTACAGTCAATATTTGATCCGGTAATATTTTGCTCTGGTAGCTCAGTGGTTAAAGCGCTTCCTTTCAAAAAGTTCGCTGCCCCTGTCCCAGGTTCAAATCCCGGCAGGCGCAGGAATTTTTAAGAGTTGTTTGATCATATGAGCTATGCCAGGCCGTTCTGTGGTTCGGACTCCACGTTAAACTGTAGGTCCCAGAGGAAAGGAACTGGTCGTCCTACCTGTGACACAATGGCTTGATATGCCTCTTTCGAGAGGTTCCAACCGACCTTCGGGTTGTGGACTAAGTTAGTTTTTATTATGGTGTTATTACCCAGTTTGGAGTTGGCTGGTGGATTTTTTGTACGTGTAAACAAGTAGAAGAATCGGGCATGTGATCAACATTTAACTTTTTATGCGCAAATATATTACAGAGGACGCATCAACTGTCATAATGTGTGCTGTGGGAGGATCGGAGAGTAATAAAGTAAATTTTCTCATAATTGATTGTATAAAACTTAACGATACTAAAAGTTGTTCATTCACGTTTGTTTGAAATATACTACAAACTTTGATAGTAATAATGAAAATGGATTAAAGTAGCAATTTCGATTAACTTCTACTTTATTTAAATAATACCTGTTTGGATAGGAACTGTGACCTTCGCTATTTTTTGTCAAGCTCATTATCGATCGCGGTATGAAACGACACTTATTAGACATGATTCAGTCCAGGCTCTACTGACTTGAGCAAAATACATGGAATGAAGATAAATGCCAACAAGAGTCAGCTTATTGGGTACACAGATAAAAAAAAACTAAAGATTGTTTATGATTTTATGGTCGGGTCAGAATTTCTTGTTGAAGGCTTGAAATATAAATAAGTTTGTATTATGTTTAATAATAAACTCAACTGGGCAGACCACACTGGGCAGGTAGTAAGAAAAATTTACAAAATCCGTCATTTACTGGAGAGGGTGATTAGAGGATGCACCAGAAAAGTTAGGGAATTGGTTACAAAACTATGGGCAGACCATTGGTTCAGTATGGTGTGAACTTTGGGACCCACAGTTTTGGGCATCAAATAGAGGGAGTCGGAGGGTGTGCAAAGAAGAGCAGCTAGATTTGTTTGTGCAAATTATCGCAGGAGCCAGTCAGTAACTGATATGATTAGGGAGTCATTGGTTGGTAGGAGGAGGGTGAAGGTTTTTATTTATTTATTGATTGATTTAGGCCTCGTCGACGGCAGAGGTCATTAGAGGCGGGATGGGACTGGGGAAAAGGAACGGAAGGAATTCAGACATTCCCTTTTTGAAGGAAGCATCCCGGCATTCGCCTGGAGTGATTTGGGGAAGCCATGGAAAACCCAAATCTGGATTCCAGGACGGGGATTTGAACCCGCGTCCTCCCGAATGCGAGGCCAGAACGTTAACCGTTCACCCAACACGCTCGGTTGGGTGAAGGGAGTGCTGGGAATTTACAGGGCATACGTTGGGGATGGTGCTTAGAGGTGAAACTGGTCAAAGAATTAGGAGTAGTGTATGGAAGGGGAAAGACGACCATGACCTCAAGCTGGCACTAGTTCTCGTGCATAAGGGAGTGAGAAAGTTTTCTTTCGTGGGTAAGGGTGTCACGGATTGGAACAAATAACCAAGCGAAGTGATGAATAATTTACCAAAAACGCTGAAGGAATTTATAATTAAAATTTTTAAATCTCAAAAGTAGATGGGGAGGAATTTAACACACAAATTATATAATACAAAACAAATAAAAAGAGGTAATCAGATGATTAAGGGAATTGGCTCCGGAACGTCTGCTCCATCGCAATTAAATTACAAATTTTCAGCTAGGGAGATCTTTTTTTTTTTTTATCTTTTAGTGTTGGTGAGTGGCTGTGCTTAAAAGAGTTAAAATCTTTCAAATACATGTCTGACACTAATAATAATAATTTCGTGTTGTATTTAGTATGTGTTCGACAGACTTTCTTACCGACTGCGCAGTTCGCCTCTGTCGTAGCCGTCTGTCCTAACCCGGTATATTATCACCTACTCGTTGATACTGAGCGTGGTGGTGTAACGGTTAGCGTTCTGGCCTCGCATTCCGGAGGACGGCGGTTCAAATCCCCGTCCGGGCATCCAGATTTGGGTTTTCCATGGTTTCCAAAATCACTCCAGGCAAATGCCGGGATGCTTCCTTCAAAAGGCCATGGCCGAATTCCTTCCCATTCCTTGCCCCCCATCCTTTCCCGTCTCTAATGACCTCACTGTTAGAGAGACGTTAAGCAAATAAAAAAAAATAAAAAATACTCGTTGATATATTTCATGGTGTGAGTGAGCATTCTCTGGTTATATCAAGTAATATCTGTGGACAGAGAATACAGCGAAATCATCTTCGGGTGTTATCAGCTCTATCAAGATGGCCGAACGCCCTGACACATGACATGACCAATCTGGACTTTTCTTATATAGATTGTACCTTTTCCTCTCTCCCCGAAGGTTGTGATAAGAAAAAGACTGAAAAATGTATAGAATGGCCGTCAAAGTTGTTGATAACGGGCTATTTTTGCTACCGAGTCTATCTCAGAAACGATATTTCCTAAGAACTTAGCTCCAATTTCGATTATAGCCTACAGTTTATCGATAAATACCAAAGATACTTACATCTGATATTCTAACTAGCGAGAAAAATATGTAAAAGTCTTTGTTTTAAGGTTATTTTGCGAAAAGTTAATACTATTTTACCCAAATTATTGTTAATTCGGAGTGCACTGCATTGCATCGCAGTGTACTTGTAATACTGTTCGGTGTACCTGAACGATTGGATTAATGGAATCCGCTACCCGAGCTCTGAGCTGCCTCATACGGTAAATCTGTTCAGTTAATTACAGTACAGAATACTGAGGATCCACTCGCACTTGTCTGGTTCTCCCCCCCCCCCCCCCCCCCGGTCTTAATTTGCTAAGGTCTCTTATTTCCGGCGTCTGATGAACACAACTTTTCTTAATTAACAGTTTTTACTGAACTTTCCAGACAGATTACTGCGCGGCGATGGAAGCCGAGGCTAACTATTAGCGTCTGTAATGGTTATGTTTAATTGACTCTCAGTTATTCTGGTTTTCTCGGAATGAAAGCCTTCTCGCTGTTGTTTGGCCTGGTAATGTCTTATTCACCTGCTGAAGTTGGCGTAGCTTGTTGTCGGAACTTTGTTGTGTTTTATTGATAGCTAGGTAAGACTAGATATCGACAAATGCGCGTATTGTAGATGTTTAAATTTTAGAGCGAAGGTTGTGGTTATGTTGAAATTTAGCCTGGACCAGAATGAGAAATACCATTCTGTCTTTCAGAATGAGACTAGATGCAGTTAGTTTTTAATCGTTTAAGTTGACTTCACGAGCGCCTAGTTATGGACGTCATCTTTGTCCTCGTAATTAACCCGGAGTAGCGATGAACGTCACGCAACAAGTTTCCACGCTTCTCGCTACTTTCATACGTCGGGTGTTCTCCCATCTCCCTGAAACGTTCAGTTTACGTTTTCCGTATATTTTTTAGTACTATATATCAGAAAACTGAGGAAATAAATAACTAAAGTTACATAACCGACAAAAATATTAACAAAATCCAAAGATTGCTGTGTTTATCGTTGATGTAATGCTGTATTTAGCGTCTGTATGTACAAGTTACGAATAGATTATGATTTAAAGACCCAAACATTGTTCACGTAGTTATTGGCCATACCGCAGTTCGAATAAAAACCATCCTAACCGTTTAGGTATTTTTGGCTGAACACCTTAACAAAGATATTTCTAGGCGACCTCTGTTTGCAGAGTTATAATTATTCAGTGTATGATGATACACAGGGAACATGATAAGGTAGTGGTTTCTACTCGAAACCATTGTTACGGAATATTGAATAATCCTCATCAGTGTAGGTTTTCTGGATGAAAACCTCTTTATCTGGAAATCAAAATGTAACCGGGTACGCTTTCCCCTATATAAGATACTGTGCTTTAAATTTTAGCTAGTGAGAACAAGTGACTTTTGGCTTACACTTCCTAGTAAGCTCTAGACCCGACCCTCACACTGGGTTAGCTGGTTCGAATCCTGGCGAAGGAAGAAGTTTTCATTTGGAGGACTTGGCCTGCGATATACAAGAGGTGGCGCCCTGGAACAGGTGGCGGTGTACAATCTTCTCTGTTTTACGTATGGAGTGAGGGGATACGTCACTGCTGATGGCGATCCGTACGTGGAGTGGGGATGTTTAGCTTGGCGATCCTCTCTGTGTCTTTGGAAGAGTCTGCCTAATGTGCAGGCACTGAGTGTCAACCTCTTCTTTCTTCCATTCATTCAAAATACACGACACTGAACATCCACGCATGACAGTCAGCCGCCACACAGAACAATAAACACTTAACTGGGAAGGAGATCGGAGAGATCCTAGGAATTATCGACCCATAGCTGTTTGCAGTAGTATTCTGGAGCATGTCATATGCTCTAACGTTATGAAGTTTATAGATGACAACGAGTTACTTACAGCAAACCAACACGGATTTCGGAAGAACAGATCGTGTGAAACGCAACTGACCCTATCTTCGCATAACGTAATGAAAGTTATCGATGCAGGTTCACAAGTTGGTGCAATTTTCTTGGATTTTCAGAAAGCTTTTGAATCTGTACCCTACAACCGATTTTTTACGAAGATTTGAGGTTACGGTATATCAGATCAGATTTGCGAATGGATACGCGATTTTCTAACTGGTCGGTCACAGTATGTCGTTGTTGAGAGGGAAGCCTCTTCTAAGATAAATGTTACTTCGGGCGTGCCTCAAGGAAGTGTAGTAGGGCCACTTCTTTTCCTAATTTCTGTAAACGATCTCGGTGACAACGTTAATTGCAGGATGCGATTGTTTGCTGATAATGCACTTATATATAGGTGCTCTTACGATAGCTTAGAAATTCAGCGCTATCTGTATGTTTTTTCGGAATGGTGCCATGAATGGCAGCTTACACTAAACTGCAAAAAGTGCAAGGCAATGCATATAACTAATAAAAAGACCCCGTTTGCTCACGAGTACAAAGTTAACAATTTATTTGTTGACACGATGGATTCCCTGAAGAACCTAGAAGTAACAGTGCAAAGCAACATGAAATGGGACTTGCACATAACTTCCGTCGTAGGCAAAGCTAATTCTAAACTACGATGTATAGGTCGTATTTTGAGAAGTTGTAATATTCATACAGAGAAAATTGCCTACAATACACTAGTGCGTCCGCATTTGGATTACTGTTGTGGATTTTGGGATCCGTATCGCAAGGGATTGATTGACACGTTAGAGAAAGTACAGAAGAGAGCCGCTCGATTCGTGACTGCTAGTTACAGTCCTTATGAAAGTGTCACAGAGTTGATACGTGGGTTGGGATTGTTTGGTGGAAAGACGACGTAGTTTTCGTTTGAATTTGTTGGAGAATATGCGGAAATAGTTAATTTACGAGTGCAATGAAATACTTCTTCCGCCAACCTATTTAGGTCGCAATGACCGGAGGGAAAATATTAGAGAAATAAGGTGCCGTACTAACAATTCTATGTATTCTTTCTTTCCTCGTTCTGTTCGGGATTGGAATGCACAGAATTAGGATTGATGCTTAGCCCCCACTGTCACTCACAATATTTGTGAATTGCAGATTGTAGATGTAGAAGGCACTATGACATCGACTTTTCAATTTCTGTGCAAGTCTGGGAAGATATTCACATTTTGCTCTACTTATCCCTTCAATATTAAGTTGACAGATGTGTAGAGATGGTCCAGTTCTATGAGCTTGTGGGTTCTGAAAAGGACGTTCTGGCTCGTTTTTGGGTATCCTTTGACCGAGACAGTTCGGTCTCATCGCTGTTGCTTTCTTAGCTCCACCCAGGGGTCACGTGTAGGGCAACTGAGGTTATACCTACGGACGTGAAGCAACTTACAAAGTCCTCTTTCAACATTAGCAAGCAGTGGAACACTCAATAGGAGCAGCAGTCATCGGTAGTCAATAAAAATCTAGTTCAGAACCCTTCAGTACGGTTGCAAGGATTCGATCTGTCCAGGCGGCAATGGAGAATCATCAATCGGATTCGAGCAGAACAAGGCTGATGCGGCTACTTGTTACGCAAATGGGGCTGGGTCAGTTCTGCAAATTGTGACTGTGGAGCCACCTTACAGACAATCCACCGCATCGTTTCTGACTGTCTTCTTCGGACCTACAAGGGAACAATAGCGGAGATAAACGAGGCGTCGATCAGTGCATTTAATTTGATATAAAACCATTAGATACAGAGATACGAAATTGTACAAGCTTGTGATATGCACATTTGTCCTTACCTACTGTGTAAAAACTAAGTTAGTCCACAACGCGAAGGTTGTTTGCATCCTCCCGAAGGAGGCATACTAAGCCATTGTGTCAGAGGTAGGATGACCAGTTCCTTTTTTTTAAAAAAAAACTGCTTTACGTCTCTCAACAGCGAGGTCTTTAGAGACGGGAAAGGAAGGGGGGCAAGGATGGGGGCAAGGAATGGGAAGGAATTCGGCCATGGCCTTTTGAAGGAAGCATCCCGGCATTTGCCTGGACTAATTTGGGAAACCATGGAAACCCCAAATTTGGATGCCCGGACGGGGATTCGAACCGCCGTCCTCCCGAATGCGAGGCGAGAACGCTAACCGTTCCTTTCCTCTGGGACCTACAGTTTAACGTGGAATCCGAACCACGGAGCGACCTGGCTCATATGATCAAACAGAATTCTTAGAAATTCCTACGCCAGCCGGGAATCGAACCCGGGACCGGAGCAAGAAACTTTTTGAAAGCAAGCGCCTTAACCACTGAGCTATTGTTTATCTTATTAAATATCATACGATAAATAAATTAGAGGGAAGACACATGGAAAGCGCCCTAGTTTAATTTCCAATCACTCGTGCCCGTCAGTGTTATGGTTTAAGGTGGAGATGCCACTTGCGTGACTGTTGCAGTGGTACGCGTGCGGGCAGCTCGCGGAGCACGCGAGGCGCACCTTCCAGCAGCAGAGTGTGGACGAGGAGACGGAGGCCTTCCTGCAGCAGGCCTCCCACAAGTCCGACTGGGTCTTCACGCAGATGTGGTACTCCATCGCCAGGTCCGTGCTCAGCATCTTCCTGTCGCAGACCTCATCAACGGGTGAGTAACCATGCCTTACTCACGTGCTCGACCAACAAGTATGTGTGCATTTAAACCTCATTCAAGAACGCCTGTGTTTCGGTGTACACGAAGGCCGATGAAGATCAGCCGAAACCTCAATATTTAATACTATGACGCGCCACCATACCGGCTGAATGGAAAATATTTATTCTGACAGCGGAAGAGCCATCAATTGAATTCTGTATTTTTTTTATAAAACGTCGTGCACTTTACCAGGTCTTCCCTGAGGAATATTCATCGACAAAATTGTTCTTTTCTACAATCATAACATAAAAACTCAGTCATCAAATTTAAATGTTTTTCAGACTCCATTGCTTGTACCATTAATAAAGAATTTATATTTTAAGAAGTTACAGGTTTTTAACTCATAAACTTATCCGGTGCCATATTCTGTTAAAAAAAATAAAGATTTTCTGCTGATCTACAGTATATGTGATTGAAACCTGGCGAACGTCTTTTGAATAAAATCTTGGCTCTGAATATATTTCTCCCATTTTGATATGGTTATCTGCTTCTTTTAAAACAAGACAAAGGACAGAATATCTACTTGGAATGAAGATACGAAGACAGCCCGTGATTTGGACCAAGTAAGGCAATGAAGAAAACATAATGCTGGCGTTCAGCTTGTTGTGAATGTTTATGAAATAATATTTATCTATTGCTATAAACTAATATGTTGAAACATGTACATATTCTAAATATAGCTTGTTGATCATACGCGTAAATGAGTGGGCAGTTGAATAGTGCCAACTTTATACCAAAGCAGCTTCTAACCCCGTGAAAATGGCAGGTTGAACAGGGTACTCTGTCAATTCATTTTTTTGCGGTTGCTTAAATGAATACAGATATTAAATTACGATCGTATTGTTAGAAATGATGTAATGTCGTATGTATTCGTTAGCTTACTATAAAAGTGGAATACATGGACAGAGAATATGAGGAAACATCTACACTGAACGTATGTAGATAAACAAAAGCAGCTAAAAATTAGTATGTGGAATTAAGCAAAATTTGTACCAATTTGTGTTTTTTTTTTTTGGCATTTTAAAACATATTTAACAATAAAAAACGTGAATAGATAACCTAACTTATTAGCAGCGTTAGAACAGAGTGAAAATATCTCTGGCCTTTGTTACCCCACCAACAAAGGCCGGGTGCGTGACGTCACAGCATTATGGACACGATGACGCAGTGACAAAGCCAGCTTTTTGTTAATATTGATGATAACTATTTGCCCTTAGAATGTGGTGGCGATCTTTTTATAACATTCTGGGTTAAATTAGGGTAACTCTGGGATAGTTGGACCATGTTTTTTTAAGGTAATTTTTTTCAGAAACTTTGCAATGTCTATGATTTGTTATATATTTTTATAATATGTGCATGTGACCTTAAACAATTGTATACACTCTTCAGCTGTTACATTGATCACACTTGAAGTTATGATTTTTTCTTTTTTTTACTCGGTGGTCCGTCTATACCGAGGGTACTCGGGTTAGATGGACCACCTCCTAGGGATTGATGGACCTTTAGTATACGTTCCTAAATCATGTTGTAACACAAGAAATACAAGTTATCAAAGGTATAACATTGTTTATTTTCAAATATGAAGTTATAAACTGCTTGAAAAGTGATAAGTATAGGCGGATAAACTATTTGAAAAAGGATAAGTAAATTTGATAGTCAACATACATAGAAAATATAGAATGTCTAATTTATTTTCACATGATTAAGAAGATTTAATCATTCTGCAGTCATTTTCTTTCGAGAATCTCGCTTCCCACAGTAATTGCATTTATTTTTTAATCTTGTGCAGCCTTCATGTGTCCAGTTAGAGCATGACAAACACACTTAATCCAATCTTCATCTAGTTTTGTTTTACTGTAGTTCTCATTACACCAGTCACTTTCATAAAGGTTATCGTCGCAATTTTTTTATTGCTTTACGCCTCGCCAATGGCTAAGGTCATTAGAGGTGGGACAACGTACGGTATGGGCAAGAATTCGGCCATGGACTTTTTGAAGGATGCATCCTGGCATTCGCCTGCAGTGATTTGGGGAAACTATGGAAAACCCAAATCTGGATGCCCGGACGGGGATTCGAACCCACGTCCTCCCGAATGCGAGGCCAGAACGTTAACCGTTCACCCACTACGCTCGGTCGTTGCAAATTGTATTAATATCGATATTTTCAGATTCTGAGGATGACATAAGTTCTTTCTTCTTTTCCGTTCTCGTCCTTTTTTTAATCTCCCTTTAACTTCTTTTTCTTCTTCCCTGTCTTCTCTTCCTCCCTGACATTTCTTTCCTTTTTCTTACATTTCTTTCTTCTTTTATGCTTCTTTATTCTATTTTGCTGCAGCATTAATTCCCATTTCCTTATTCTCAACAGCTTTGACTGCATTTTTCATACTGTCTTCGGACCATTCTCCTTCCCCCGACGTGCCTTTTCTTTTATAAAAAGTAGGCATTTTTAAGTAAAAGAAAAAATCCCAACTTATCAGTATATGCTTTTATAATTAAATAAGTTTTTTATACGTATTATTTCATTTATATAGAAATTATATCCCTAATAGGAGAAATGGTCCGACTATCCCAGGTTTTTATTAAGTGGTCCAACTATCCCAAATTTCACTGTTCCATCTATCCCTAATAGATGGACCAGCTCCGCGTTCAGACAAACAACGCTACCGGCACGTCATTTTGGGTTAAGATTGTACCGAAGTATACACTTAGGTTATTACATTGTTCTTACGTTGAAGACATTTAAACTAACTTAACCACTTAACAAAGAAATCTCGTATAAAATATTTTTCAACTCACCAAAAGAAATAAACGAAGTTTTCTTCTAAAATACATATGAAACTTCCGAGCAAAACTAAGCGTGGGTCCATCTACTCAAGAATAATAATTCCAGACACTGACTGCTGCGGCAGACCAGCCAAATATTCGAATGGTCCGTGTATCCCAGTGGTCCATCTAACTCGGACTTACTCTATTCTAAGCGAAGATGAGACTGCACTTCAGTGCTTAAAGTAATAGTGTGCGCTGTACTCTTGATATTTGGAATCATACTTTTTTTTTGCATCAGAGATATGTCTGATTGGAACATTTGCCTGTACTACTTTGACTATTACAGTCTGGCTGAGCTGATAGGTCACTTTCAGTCCATTCACAGTGCATGTTGCCGAAAGTTTGGAACGGCAGGATTATCTGTTCATGTATCCTGGCGGATAAATATGTAGTTCCGTTTTTTTGTTAAAGTGCAAACTAAGTCAGAATTGATCAAGTCATAGCCGTGCGTTCAGACTATCGACTAACGGTCTAGGTGACAATTAAATGCTGGTTGCGATTGTTTGCCGACGATTCAGTTATCTATAGGGAAATAAGGTGCTCTGGCGATTGCTTAGAAATTCAGCGCGAATTTGATGCTATTTCCGAATGCTGCCGTAAATGGCAATGTGAATAAGTAACAAAAAGAATCAGTTTGATCACGAGTACAAAATAAACAATTCATTTGTTGACACGATTGATTCCCTGAAGTATCTGGGTGTAATAGTACAAAGCAACATGAAATGGGACTTGCACATAACTTCCGTCGTAGGCAAAGCTAATTCTAAATTACGATTCATAGGTCGTATTCCGAGGAATTGTAATGCTCATACAAAGGAGATAGCGTATAGAACACTAGTGCGTCCGCATCTGGATTACTGTTGTGGAGTTTGGGATCCGTGTCGCAAGGGCCTGATTGACTCAATGGAGAGGGTACAGAGGAGAGCCTCTCGATTCGTGACTGGTTGCTACAGCCCTTATGAAAGCGTCACAGATTTGATACATAGATTGGGCTGGGATCGTTGGGAAGACAGATGACGTCATTTGTGTTTGAATTTATTGGGGAATATGGGAAATTCTATGACCTACGAGTGCAGTGAGATACTTCTTCCGTCAACCTAGTTGGGTCGCAATAAACGGAGGGATAAGATTCGAGAAATAAGATGCTATACTAATGCTTTTATGTATTCTTTCTTTCCTCGCGCTATTCGGGATTGGAATGCGCGGAATTAAGATTGGTGCTTAGCACCCTCTGCCACCCACAATATTTGTGAATTGCAGACTGATGTAGATGTAGATGTAGACTATGCCTAGTGCCTCTAGGATTGCAAGGTCCCCTGTCCGTGCTGATCCGGTCACATTTGGAGGCCATACATATATATGTCTACCTGCAGCTCCGTCGCAACCGTCTGCTCCTGGCGTGACAGTCTGCGAAATTGGCGCATTCCCAACGGCTGCATCAGAAATTGCACAACCACTGGCGCCGTATAACTCTTCATGAATTTCTATTGCCCTTAAACTTTCATTTAAAGCGTCCACTTTTATTTCTCGTCGTACATAGATTATGCATGAGCGACGGTGCATCCGATGTAATGTCCGCCCGACACGCGATCCAGACGTCTTATTAACCAGCGCTGCGACTTTTGTTCCACGGGAAGCGACTCCGTGTGCTACCGCACGTCACCCAGCGGAAAAAAACGTACTTCATACTGCCTACGACTTTCCTACGCAGTCCCCGACTTCAGCACAAAGATGGGCTGCTAGATTTGTTTCTGGAAATTACCGCAGAATGCAATCAGTAACAGATATGATAAAATAGCTGGAATGGGATTCATTGGAAGACTGGAGGAGGGTGAAGAGGGTCATGGGAGTGTACAAGGCGTATATTGGTGATGAGGCGTGGAAAGATATTGGTATAGGTATGAAAAGTAGTGCATGGAAGGGAAAAGATGACCATGACCACAAGCTGACACTCGATTTCAGGCACAAGGGTGTGGGAATATTCTCTTTTTTGTGTAAGGGTGTCAGGGGTTGGAATAAGTTACCAAGAGAAGTGATGAATAATTTACCAAAAAAATTGAAGGAATTAAAAGTTGAAATTTGTAGAGAGCAAATGTAGGTGGGTGCAGGAAAGGGGAAGATGGATGTGAAGGGAAATTTCCACCTGGACGTGCGCTCCATCGTAATTTAACTAGATATTTTTTAGTTCTATTGTATTAGTCTATAATATTAGTCTGACACTTAGGGATAGGTTGTCTATCGTGCTGCACACTAAAAGCCTTCATCGTGAGCTCACTATTGGATTTTAGAATATACAATGGACAGTACTGAGAATAACCTGGACCAGTAACCGAGGAGAGCTCTCATCAATAACATAAACATAATAATAAAGAAGGATGACAAAATTACATTGCTATATGAATCACCGAAATCAAGGTTGAAGTCAAGCAAGCATTTAGCAGACCACAATTGCTCTATGTCATATATATATAATATATATATATATATATATATGTGTGTGTGTGTGTGTGTGTGTTTATGAGACGGATAGACGAAATAAAGGAGGACCGTGAGAAAAAGGGAGAGAGATTATAGGAAGATCTGCGTTGCCCTCACTTCAGCTACAAGCGCCGGTGGCAGTAACAAATCAAAACGGAAAAAAAAAATATATAATAATGGTGACAATTATCTGAAGTACGGTAGAAAGAAGAGAAATAGGCTCAAATTAGAAAATGATTTGATTATTTGTGTCTCAAAAATACAACCGCGATTTGACAGTTTATTAAAAAAACATACAGGAGCAGGGTTCTCACTGATTTTTTTTTTTTTTTTTTTTTTTTTTTTTTTTTTTTTTTGTATCTTTATTGCATTGTAAGACCTACGACGCTTGCTTTCTACATTTACCTGGCTTGCGGCCGTGACCTCACAGCAAGACTTGGCGACTTTCCTGAGGGTCGCGACCCTCAGGTTGGTAAACACTGCTGTAGACAACACGTGACGAATACAGTACTTAATTAACACCACAGATCAGATTCTAACCGCAACCCTCGGTTCGAGAGGCATCGTGCTGCCCCTTCGCTACCATTAATTACGTGAGGTGTTTTTCCAGAATTTCGGACCCCTCCCTCCCCCTAACATGACGTGAGATTTTGACGGAACCCCCGTCCCCTGCTGATCGACCTCGTAGTTTTTTTATGTATTTTTTTTAGCTCTCCTGCTTTTTAGCCTCCACAAAGGCTATATCCGCTTCCTTTCTAGACCTAATCCCCCCCTCCCACCTGTAAAGTCAACATCCAAGTCGTTTGTGGACTTTTTTTAAAGCTCCGCTCTCCTTCAACAAATTCAAAAGCTCACGTGAGATTTCCGTCGACCCCCCTCCTATCTCTTGGTGAGACTGGGTGAAATTTCACCGGAACCCCCCCCCCCCCAATTTTACATTCACTTAATTACGGAATTTATTTGATTTTTACCAACAACTATAAAAAGGTGGATGTTAATAACGCTCATTCAGAACAAGTAGAGAAGCTTCTTAATTTAAATAACTACTTGGTAATCAATGTTAGGGCTAGCATAATTCCTTTCATGGAGTCCAGTGGTGTGCCGAAACTGTAGTGAGTGGCATTCGGGCTGTCGCGGGTTCGAATCCCCGTCCGGCCTTCCAGATATCGGTTTTAGACGGGTTCCCGAAATCACTCCAGGCGAATATTCTTACTTATGAATATTCTCTCATTTGTCTTGTCATAGAACATTTTAAACTGTTTACGTCTAATGCACAGGAACACAATTTCAATACAAGAAACAGAAATAACTTGCACAAAACACAAACATCTCTGTCATTATTACAAAAAGGAGTTAATTATTCTGGGACACATCTGCTTAATAAATTTCCCAAGGGTATAAAACAGTTTGCAGAAAATAAAAATATATTTAAACAAAACCTGAGAGATTATCCTATTAGCAATTGCTTCTACTCCATTCAAGAATTTGAACAAAGTAATTGTTTTCAATTTGACCTTTTACAAACCTCAGTTCTAGAAACTAATGTTTAGTTTTATTCTGTTTATTTGTTTTTGTAACGTATAATTGTTTTCACTATGATTATGACTTGTATGTATGTGTATTAACCATGACGTGTGAATCCCAGGGGTACTTCCTCAACAGGTATCCTTGGAACAAGATTGTAATTTAATTAAAATAAATAAATAAAAATGCCGGTATGGTTCTTTTTTTAAAAAAAAAAAGAAAAAAAAAAGCCACGTCTCAATTCCGTTCCTTTCCCGTCTCTACTTACGAGGCACTGTTTTAAATGAGTGACGGCGATTTTATATTGGTTGCGCCCTCTGACGTCCGCACTTGTGTGATCGTTGTGACGTGGCACAGTAGTTCTGTAGGACTACTTCCGCTGGTACGAGCTGCGGCATGACGCTCCTCCCAGTTGATTAATCGTCTTCCGCGGACGAAAGTAATAAAACTAAGAGCACCTCGTCATTGCTAGAAATATGAGTATTTACCGAGCACGCCCCTAAATCCTGAACTCCACCAGCCGTCCAAATACCCAATTAGCGCGCCTAAGACAGACGCAGGAATTCTATAAATCAGCCGCGTCGCGAGTTATTTAATTAGAGGTACGGCGGGAACGTTACCCGGACACCGTTTAACGAGATCTGATTGGCCCGCGAGATGAGATGGCGATAAGCGTTTATTTATAAGGACCCCGTCCGCCGCACGCAACGCAGGAGACCAACTGAAGCGCTCGAAACTTCTCCGAACGGAAGGGCAGGCCCTGTGTCATCTGCCCACGTAGTTCACAGGCTCCATTCCCCGTCATTCAGTGGTAGTCCCAAATAAATCCTCGCGAATATCAGTAAGGTTCATCTGTAGTAGATGTAAACCAATGACCGTGTTTTGGGGATGCTCACAGGTCTAGATTACCTCCCAGCTGGCAGACGGATTCAGGTAGGTAATTTGTCCAGAGTCTGCCCTCCTTAATTGCCATGACTGAGGGGTAACGCTGCCTCGAAAGTTCATTTTTAATCGGCACCAATACATGAAAATCATATCAGGGCTGTAGGAGCGAAGTGAGCACTTTTTCAACCATAAAAATCGGACTTCTCGTTTGGATGAGCCACTTGCAGCAGTTGCCATGGTTACTGACTATTTATTTATCGTATGCCGAAAAATACGCAACATATTGTGAAAAATATAATTCATATAAATAAACAGATATTGAATTTTTACTAACATATATATCTAAGTTTCTGAACTAGCTGGTAGATTTCCTTTAGGATGTTCTTTTGTATGCGATGTACGCTCTAAATTTGCATCATCATCTACATCTCATACTACGTAGCAGGAGCGTTTCTCTACCTCTTGAATACTTCCAAGTCCCTCAAACTCATCAGCAATTATACAAATTTTGGTGAGCGAATTGTTAGAGTTATTAGAGGTGAAGACCGTATGAGGTCCAGTAACGTTAAAACTATTTCGTTAATAAAACAATTTTTACTAAAAAAAATCAATTATTACTTTTTATGACATTAAACTACGTGATCTGGGAAGTATTCTATACCACATCCAAAATACGGTCCGCCTATTTCTTCTACAATGTGACAGCTGGTGTACCTCTAGACACTGCAGTCGCACTGAAGAAAAAAGTGAATCGGCAGATCTTCCACTACCTAGTCGTTCTGGACCAGGCGTGGTGGGAAATCTGAAGGAAGCGCGTTCGTATACCCGTCCGGCCATCTAAATTTCGGTTTTCTATAGTCCCCCAAAATCACTGCAGGCAAATGCCGGGATAGTTCCTTCAGAATGCGTCGGCCCTATTCCTTCGCGTTCCTTGCCTCCAATCCTTTCCGTCCCTAACGATCTCGACGATACGAGATGCAAAGCCACAAGAAAAAAAATTGTTCTGTCGAGAGCCGCGGAAGATGGAAGCGCGGCGATGTATGATACAGGACATGTGATTTGGTGACTGTGACTTTTGCATCCATTCTCTCCACAAAATGCGGAACGTGGTGACGTTACGTTCTTGGTTGTCATTTACGGTTTTCATGGAAGATGTTCTGGAGTGAAGCTTCTTTATGCTTACATCAGTGATATCGCAATATATTGGCAATTGCTGTTTTTTAAATAATTTTTCGATTTTTGTTTTAACTAATAACAGTTGATCACTCGATTCTGATATCGATATATTCATATCGATCTTAAAACAATGTTGCCTACTAACAGTCGATTACTCGATTTTGGTATCTACATATTAATCGATCTATTCTAATATCCTTGTCTAATGACAGTCGATTACTCGATTCCATTATCGATATATTAAGATCGATCTTAAAACAATGTTGCGTATTAACAGTCGATTACTCGATTTTGGTATCGATATATTAAGATCGATATTATAACGTTTTTGTCTAATGACGGTCGATTTCTCGATTCTGGTATCGCTATATTAACATCGATTTTAAAACAGTATTGTCTACTAACAATCGATTACTCGATTTCGCTATCGATTTATTAAGCTCGATCTTAAAATAATGTTGCCTACTAACAATCAATTACTCGATTTATTAAGCCCGGTATTCTTAGAGTGTTGCCTAATGACAGTCTGTTACTCGATTTCGATTTATCAAGGTTGAACTTCAGTGTTATTACCAGGGTTTATCATACAGTGCGGTGTTTGGACAGAGTTGAGTGACTTACCTCTCGACTGGCTGCCGTCGTTGTCTTGCCGAGCGCTGCTGCAGATGCGTCGAGCTACCTGCTCTGCTCTGCTCTGTTTTTGTTGCCCGTCTGTCCCGTTCATTTCCTGCGCGCCAATTGTTCCGTATCTCTGCGGCCGGCGAGCAGCCTTTGTCTGTTAGGATTCCCTGTTTTAATGGCCGCCCTCTTTTACACAGTCGCGGGTCAGTTCATAAAACTCTATCATAATGGCGTGGCTCGCAACAAAGCCCGGCGACTCCTCTGGGGTCGTTATTTAGCTGTTAAAATATTTTTTATTAGCCGCAGACGCTACTGTTTGCTCTTCTCTCCTGAGGAACATAATTGGCTTCGCTTGTAGAGCCCTGAAACGCTGTTATTTTAATTGCACCATATTCCTCTGCCCCACAGCTCTTCTACATACCTTCTCAACCCACTACATATGCAGCTATCTGCCTCCACCCCTTCGCCCTCTGCCTTATCATATCCTCCTGAACGTCATAAGGGTGCGTCCATAAACCACGTAGCTCCATTTGGCCTCCTGTTAAACCCCCCCCCCCACGAAGCACGTAGCCTTTTTTTCCTTTTGATTCCAGAAGACATTTTGTACTGTTTTCTCTTGTCATTCTATTGTAAATTACATACGGAGAAAATTAACTGATGGAAATAAATATTCACGTGCTGTTGTGAGTTCTATTCCTCATTTTAACTGTGAAAAATGTTATGAAAGGAAAGCTACGTGGCCTGGCTTGGAACCTCCCCCCTCCCCCCACGTAGCCCAGCGTAGCCTTCCACCTATCCCCTCCCCCCCCCCCCTGGTCTGAGCCACGTAGTTTGTGCACGGTCCCTAAGTGCATACTTTTTTCGATACCAATGTTCCTGTTTTCCTCGATAATCTTCCGACCTGTCGCGACATCGTGATCTACATATATCGCTGCATCGAAAACCTCGATAATTATGATGTATCGAACTGGTGTGATGTATCTTCAAACTGTAACACCGATTTATTTCATTTGGTGTATCGAACAAAAAGTTATCAATCAGCTGCGTGGAAGTAAGTGGGCACTCGTTATGTTAAGTTAGCGGCATTCGTTACGATGCTTACATGCACACCGATTAATCAGCCCAGCGGAGAGAGATAACACTTTACGGACAATTTTCTTTAAGCAAATTCTACGTAAAGAATATCATTGTGCCAGAGGTGATTCTAAACATGCTGTACTTGGTAAGTGTCAGAATACACTTAAAAGTAGTTTCGACGAAAGAAACAGTCATTCTTCAGACAGTGGCAATGGCTAAAAACTTGTTTCAAACCGTTTTTACCTGATAGTGATCCTCTACTTTTATTATAGCCATCTGATTTTTATATAGATAATAAACTATTGCACTATCTCGATATTTTAGATCTGACTTATTTCAAAATTTTAATGTCTTGGTCAATCTAACATTGTCAAAACACGTTTCAAATGATATAAACGTATTGTTTTTCTTGATGCTCCCTTCCAATATTAATATTAAAGACACAACTTTTTTTTATCGCACCTCGATATCACCTAATCCCATACTTATGTTCACCTAATATCTTTTGCATCTTACCCATTCTGTCCTTATATATATTATTGTAGTCAGTAACTTGTTGTGCTGTGATTTTGACACTTGTTTGCTCGTTCTTCCTTCGTGAGTGAGAAGATGTACCGTTAACAAATGACCCAGAAATTTTCCCATACCGTTTCAAAGTGGAAAACTTTTTTTATTAATTAATTATTAACGGCTCGTCGACGTAGAGTTTATTAGAGCCGGCAGACGAATTGAGACAAGGGACGGGAAGGAATTCGTCCAATACGTTTCGACGGAACCAGCCCGGCATTAGCGTGGGATGATTTCGGAAAACCGCGGAAAACTGGAATCTGGATTAACCGCTCAGCTACAATAGTTGATAGCCCGAAAGTCATCAAATCTTGTTGCAAAGCATTTAATGGTCTTGAATGAATGTTCTGATGTACTGGTAACTACTAAACCTTGAGTCTATTAGGGTTTAAATTTAAATGCGTTGGAGCGCAAGCTCAGATGGCAATTTCTCTACACACCTATTTCTCCACTATCCTGTACCCACCTACTTACGCCCTCTACAAATTTCAACTTCAAATTCTTTCAACGTTTTTGGTAAATTATTAATCATTTCTCTTGGTAACTTGTTCCATTCGCTGAACCCCCACCTCCGATAGAATATCTTCTCTGAAATAAAGTGCCCGCTTGTGGTGATGGTCATCTTTTCGTTTGCAAGTGTTTCTCTTAATTCTTACACCAATATCTTTCCATGCCTCATCGCTAGTATACGCCTTGTACACTCCCATGACTCTCTTCACTCTCCTCCTGTCTTCCAATGTATCAAATCTAGCTCTTTTATCACATCGGTTATTGATTGTGTTCTGCGATAATTTAGAGTGACAAATCTAGCAGCCTTTATTTGCACCCCCTCAAACTGATGTATTTCATACCCAAAATGTGGATCCCATACTACACCACCATATTGAAGCAATAGTCTGACCAAAGTTTGGTAACCCAATTCTTTTACTTAGCTGTTACATCCACTCACCAATGTCTCCAACAAGTGCAGAATTTTAAAAACTATTCCATCTACCTGTCCAATGTGTCCTGCCCAGTTGAGCTTGTTATCAAATGTTATGCCAAGACACATACAAGTGTTGTGACACATTGTAGAAACGTTTTTTATCTACCAAGAGTCAAGATACTGTAACAGTACAGTAGCAATGGTACTGTAACGTGAGGGTTCCTAATGTTTGTATGTACATTCAAAGATAACTATAGATGTCTGTGAAATCGTGCAGTGTCTGATGGGAAAGAAACAGTCGTGAAATGACAGCTGAATGGTGATGGTTCGTGGTAGTAGTGCAAATTATGACCTCAGTCAGAGTGAGGAGTGAGTGTTTCTCTTCCACGGACTCTGCAACCTACTGGTGAAGAAGTATGATTTTGGTTGGGGACTCCTGTGAGGGAATCTTTTATTGGAATTAGAAAAATAAATCGTGTTTTACCTTAACTGTGGATGTGCTTTGGGCGGCGGTGATTATAAACCTTATACGCCGTTATATCCTCCTCACAAACAGAGTTTACCACCTGGCGACCGTAAATCACATATACATTTCTATATAAATATATATTTGACGTGCAAGATTTTAATAATTACGCGTGAAAATATAGAGACAGAACTTAAGTTACTAGCTTACAATACTGCTAAGTCAAATTTCCGACACAGGTCAACACATGAGTCGCAAGTTCACTGTCTTTAGTGTACTCGAGTTTTATTCCTGCCGGCCCTGGCAGTGTAGGGGCTAGCACGCTGGCCTCGCATTGCAAGGGCCGCCGGTTTGAATCCGGCTGCGGGCATGGGTGGTTTTAATTAAGTGTTGTGTCCGTCCTGTGTTGTCCTCACTGTAGTGTCTACAAGATCATAATTAATTAAAAGCCTGATACAATAGTTGGAACAAAATCAAATTGGTGCCTCGCTAGATGGTCGCAAAGACCGAAAGCCATATTTAAAAAAAAAAAAAAAAAGTTTTATTCCTTGCCCACTGATCGAATTCCCCGTTTCCTGTCGCTTCACTTTGTACCTGCTGGATGCACATATCTTTTCGTGACAGTAGTGTTTATCGATGCTGTGGAGTCTCGGCCGTACAGAAGCAGTTTTCGATAGTCTTGAAGCGCCAGATAGACGTGGTGATTGGCGCAGCTGGTTTGGATTCCGGTGGCGGTTGTGCTGGGCGTGCGATTAGCATGTTGCATTGTCTCTGCTCAAGTGGTCCTAACTCGGCTGTAATTATATTATTGTGGCCGGACCGCTGGTTGCCCGTGACGCGTGTTCCCACGTCAGCCGGCGACTGATTACCGGCATCCGCTGGGAACGTGCTCACACACACACGCACACACACACACACACGCCTCATTATCGAAAACAAGGCGATCAGTTCCGGCGGGGCGACCATGAGAACCACAAGTCGCTCCTCGCTTCCGGCACTCATTCCAACTCCAGAACCACATTCCTCCAACGGCATCAATTGAAAAGGGCTGAGAAGGAAGAGAAATCAAGACATGTTGGAAGACGGTTTTTGTTTTGTTTCATGTGTTATGGAAAACACCGGGCATTGATATCTACGTCTGAGCCAACACATCCATATCTGTTTAAAACACAGGTCTCTAAAAGTGCATAAATTGCTGTACAAGACCGCCACATCTGGATATAT
>CM061920.1:18973422-19138301 GCA_031002005.1 Vandiemenella viatica | reverse complement strand
AACTGCCATAGGTCGACCACTTTCAACCCTCATTTCTCCCATACCCCCATAGCTACCGACATCTAACAACCATAGTGCACTACATGAGATACGATTCTACTACCAACACAAACACCAATGCTCAATGCTATGTAGTTGTGGCAGAAAAGTGACATATGCGTAGACAGTCGAAATGCGAAAATATCCTTGGTCGGCCACTTACAACCACCATATCTACCACAGTACCACAGTTTCTGAAATTCGGCCGCTGTTGTGATCGAAAGGTGACTCTGTGCTACTACTACACACAAACGCCAGTTATCTGTGACCTATAGTTTTCGCTGAAAAGTGATACACCATGACACTTTTGTCTTTGGCAGAAGTATGAAATTGCCACAGGTCGACCACTTTCAACCCTCATATCTCCCACATCCCCATAGCTACCGACATCTAAGAACCATAGTGCACTACATGAGATACGATTCTACTACCAAACACAAACACCAATGCTCTATGCTATGTAGTTGTGGCAGAAAAGTTACATATGCGGAGACAGTCGAAATTCGAAAATATCCTTGGTCGGCCACTTACAACCACCATATCTACCACTGTACCACAGTTTCTGAAATTCGGCCGCTGTTGTGATCGAAACGTAACTCTGTGCTACTACTACACACAAACGCCAGTTATCTGTGACCTATAGTTTTCGCTGAAAAGTGATACACCATGACACTTTTGTCTTTGGCAGAAGTATGAAATTGCCACAGGTCGACCACTTTCAACCCCATATCTCCCACATCCCCATAGCTACCGACATCTAACAACCATAGTGCACTACATGAGATACGATTCTACTACCAAACACAAATACCAATGCTCTATGCTATGTAGTTGTGGCAGAAAAGTGACATATGCGGAGACAGTCGAAATATGAAAATATCCATGGTCGGCCACTTACAACCACCATATCTACTACAGTACCACAGTTTCTGAAATTCGGCCGCTGTTGTGATCGAAAGGTGACTCTGTGCTACTACTACACACAAACGCCAGTTATCTGTGACCTATAGTTTTCGCTGAAAAGTGATACACCATGACACTTTTGTCTTTGGCAGAAGTATGAAATTGCCACAGGTCGACCACTTTCAACCCCCATATCTCCCACATCCCCATAGCTACCGACATCTAATAACCATAGTGCACTACATGAGATACGATTCTACTACCAAACACAAACACCAATGCTCTATGCTATCTAGTTGTGGCAGAAAAGTTACATATGCGGAGACAGTCGAAATTCGAAAATATCCTTGGTCGGCCACTTACAACCACCATATCTACCACTGTACCACAGTTTCTGAAATTCGGCCGCTGTTGTGATCGAAAGGTACTCTGTGCTACTACTACACACAAACGCCAGTTATCTGTGACCTATAGTTTTCGCTGAAAAGTGATACACCATGACACTTTTGTCTTTGGCAGAAGTATGAAATTGCCACAGGTCGACCACTTTCAACCCCCATATCTCCCACATCCCCATAGCTACCGACATCTAACAACCATAGTGCACTACATGAGATACGATTCTACTACCAAACACAAATACCAATGCTCTATGCTATGTAGTTGTGGCAGAAAAGTGTCATATGCGGAGACAGTCGAAATATGAAAATATCCATGGTCGGCCACTTACAACCACCATATCTACTACAGTACCACAGTTTCTGAAATTCGGCCGCTGTTGTGATCGAAAGGTGACTCTGTGCTACTACTACACACAAACGCCAGTTATCTGTGATCTATAGTTTTCGCTGAAAAGTGATACACCATGACACTTTTGTCTTTGGCAGAAGTATGAAACTGCCATAGGTCGACTACTTTCAACCCTCATTTCTCCCATACCCCCATAGCTACCGACATCTAACAACCATAGTGCACTACATGAGATACGATTCTACTACCAAACACAAACACCAATGCTCTATGCTATGTAGTTGTGGCAGAAAAGTGACATATGCGTAGACAGTCGAAATGCGAAAATATCCTTGGTCGGCCACTTACAACCACCATATCTACCACAGTACCACAGTTTCTGAAATTCGGCCGCTGTTGTGATCGAAAGGTGACTCTGTGCTACTACTACACACAAACGCCAGTTATCTGTGACCTATAGTTTTCGCTGAAAAGTGATACACCATGACACTTTTGTTTTTGGCAGAAGTATGAAATTGCCACAGGTCGACCACTTTCAACCCCCATATCTCCCACATCCCCATAGCTACCGACATCTAACAACCATAGTGCACTACATGAGATACGATTCTACTACCAAACTCAAACACCAATGCTCTATGCTATGTAGTTGTGGCAGAAAAGTGACATATGCGTAGACAGTCGAAATGCGAAAATATCCTTGGTCGGCCACTTACAACCACCATATCTACCACAGTACCACAGTTTCTGAAATTCGGCCGCTGTTGTGATCGAAAGGTGACTCTGTGCTACTACTACACACAAACGCCAGTTATCTGTGACCTATAGTTTTCGCTGAAAAGTGATACACCATGACACTTTTGTTTTTGGCAGAAGTATGAAATTGCCACAGGTCGACCACTTTCAACCCCCATATCTCCCACATCCCCATAGCTACCGACATCTCACAACCATAGTGCACTACATGAGATACGATTCTACTACCAAACACAAACACCAATGCTCTATGCTATGTAGTTGTGGCAGAAAAGTGACATATGCGGAGACAGTCGAAATGCGAAAATATCCTTGGTCGGCCACTTACAACCACCATATCTACCACAGTACCACAGTTTCTGAAATTCGGCCGCTGTTGTGATCGAAAGGTGACTCTGTGCTACTACTACACACAAACGCCAGTTATCCGTGACCTATAGTTTTCGCTGAAAAGTGATACACCATGACACTTTTGTCTTTGGCAGAAGTATGAAATTGCCACAGGTCGACCACTTTCAACCCCCATATCTCCCACATCCCCATAGCTACCGACATCTAACAACCATAGTGCACGACAGGAAAGACGATTCTACTACCACACACAAACACCAAAAGTCTATGTTATGTAGTTGTGGCAGGAAAGAGAAGTATACGTAGATACGAATTTTTGGTCGAAATATGAAAACGCCCTGCGCTGACCAACTTTAATCATTATATCTCCCACATCCCCACAGCTATCGGCATTCGGCCAACGTTGTGCACGACAGGAAACTCCATGCTACTTCCACCCACAAACATCAGTGATCTATGCTAGGTAGTGGTGGCTGAAAAGTGAAATATAGGAAAAAACACGTCTTTTTTTATATATATATAAGATTATTAGTTGCTTTTATTACTGCATCAGACACATTTAAATATTTCCAGTAAATCAAATTTAGATCGCAATACATTGAATGTTTTCGTACCCGGGTAATAGCATCAGTGAATTTTGAACAGCAATATTAGTAGAAGTTGTGGTTATATCGCAATACAGATTAAACCAGACATCGTGATTTACAGACTAAATCACGATGAATTTAATTTAATAAATAATTTAAGCTGCTTTCATAAGCTCCAAGTTACCTACTAAAGTTATGGTATTTTTATAGGGATGGAAGTAGTTCCGTATTAATCATGTTGAATGAGACCTGGACCAGGAATATAACCAATATCACGCGCTATAACATAAGGTTTTAGGATTCCTAATTTATTTTTAAATTAATTGGTTCCGTAATTCTGACATCATTCATTCAGTAGAACTTCCATCTGTATCGCTGTGTAAACTACAACAGAAATATATACCAATTACAAAGTAAGGTCATGACTCATGAGCATTAGATAACAACAATTTTATTTGTTCAGGCAACTGTAGAGAAATGAATTGTTAGAACACTCCATTAAACCCGTCATTTTGACGGGCTTGGAGGCTAGCTAATTAACCGGTAAGAGATAGTTCATTTCCTATGTAAGGCGTATTTAGTAGAGACGTTATCTGCAGGAATATAGATGACTCTTGCAAGATGTATTTTTGGCATGTGTCAGATGCGTGTTGGAAATATGACTGCAGGAGGTTGTATTGTGTTGGTCGAGCTGGAGCACGTGGCTTTTAAGGTCGGCGCGCAGGAAATGCCACGCGTGGGGTCGCGTGTTCGATCCCGCGCGGTGACATTTCAGGCTAATGCGCCCTGCCCGCCTCATTAGGCTCGTGGCGCCAGCGGCGGCACTAATCACAACTAAACTCTCTTTATTCGATACCACAGTCAGCAGTTAGACTCTGTCCACGTCAGTGTTATATGTTTTGCTGTGATGAGTGTATCGACTGGTTAGATAATCTTTTCATCTCAGCATACCCATCACCACCTTCCTCCTCGATTATCTGCTACGTATCTTGTGAATTTGACTTCATATGCAGTTCTTTCCTTCGACTGTTCCCTCCACTAAGAAATTGACCAACCCCGCATGTCTTAAAATGTGACACCCCCCACCCTCTTCTTTCCATGAGTCTCTTCCACAATCTTCTTTCCTTACCCATCATTTATAAAACAAATTCATCTCATTCTTTATCTGTCCACTTAATTTTGAGCATTCAGTGCGGTGAAATACTTCGTTCACCAACGCATTTGTGTGGCAATGACAGCAAAGATAAGGTTGGAGAAATAAGGTGCCGCACTCATGCTTATATGAGTTCTTTTTGCCCTCGTATCATTCGTGATTGGAGTGCATACAGATAGATTAGTTTTGGTGCTGAGAACCCTCTGCCATCCACGATTTTGTGAATTGCAGAATATATATGTAGATCCTTCTATAACAAATGCTGTAGTTTTATTTATTTCTAGTATTCCTAAAGTTCAAGCTTCAATACCTTAAACTGCTGTGCTCCACACATAGAATTTTATAAAGTTCGTTCTAGATCAGTATCTGTAACAAAAAAAAAAAAAATACTTTTTCAAGTTGGTTCTTTTGGCAGTGATATTCTTCTTTTAACATCTTTGTCACTTCTACCACCAGTTAAAATTCTACTCGCTAATGTACAGAATTCACTCGCTTCTTCTACTATAGCTGTCATTAAAAAAAACAAAAAAAAAACAAAAAACTCTAGCGTTATTGCTGTCTGTAAATTTTAATGATCTTCGTCTTGCTTTTGGTTTGTATTTAGCCCCAATTATTCTGTAAGTATTGTTTTCCTATGTTAAACCATCAACAGAAAGATGGACAGTGGAGTGGAACCACAAGTTTTTGGCCTCCACGTCAGATGGCAGTGCTATTAGCGACCTATGAGATTTTGTTGCTTCTGCCAGATGTAAGCTTTTAGTTCCAACTATTGCTCAAGGACTCGTAAAGACGTTTTTAAAACCGTATGCATCGAGCACAACACTTCATTGATGTCAAACTTAGACTTTAATAATACCAGAAAAAATGAAAATTGAAGCATTTTAAATGTGGTGTTATAGAAGGATGCTGAAAATTAAGTGGACAGATAAAGTAAAACGCTTTGCGGAAACGGTTGGCAAGGACAGAAGTCTGTGAAAGCCTCTCCAACTGAAGATACAGGTTGGCAGGCGACCGTTTAAGACACGTCGAGTTGATTAATTTGGTAATGGAAGATACTTGCCTTGTTTCTCTCACCTTAAATACTATGGTAGTGTCTTAAAGATTTGGTGAATAATTTACTAAGTATTGAAAGTCTCTTCTTAAGGTGATATTTAAAATAAAAGGTGGAGGGAAAAACACCATGTTGTTTGGCAGAAGAAATTTTAATCTTTGGAAGGGCCGTGCTTCATGTCCTTACAGTAACCTATACAAATAAAGTTTTACGATTTTATTCAGATATAGTTCCAATTAAAAAAAAAATAATGTAGGGAAGGATGTTCAGTCGAGATCTTTTCAGACCACTGATGTGTTTCTGTGATACCTAGTCGCTCAGAATTCTACGAATTGTGGTATTAACGATTATTAGACTGAATGGTAGATTAAAAAGGATAATTCTGCTAGTTTCTGTTCTAATCCGAAACAGATATAATATCATAAATTCGGTGGAGGTGGTATTGGAACCTAAACTACATATCTACAGAGCGAAACCGAGCGTGCTGGGTGAGCGGTTAACGTTCTGGCCTCGCATTCGGGAGGACGGCGGTTCGAATCCCCGTCCGCGCATACAGATTTGCGTTTTCCATGGTTTCCCCAAATCACACCAAACGAATTCCGGGATGCTTCCTTCAAAAATGCCATGGACGAGTTTCTTGCCCCCAATCATTTCGCGCCAGTGATGACCACGACGTCGACGAGGCCTAAAGCCATAATTTAATAAATATATATATATAGTTTTGCGGTATGAACTGAAACAAAGGTTCGTAGACAACAAGTCATTTACGTTTTCCGCCATCGTCCACTTCCATTTTTTGCTTTTTTTTTCAAACATCAGCAGCGGCAGATGTCCGGTACTTGGTCGTGAGCCGACCATACTGTCTGCCTATCAGGCGTTGTCAACAAACCCTCTGACTCTCGCCATTCGCCATGATCTGCTGTTGTCTTGTCTACGCGTTTACAATACTTTTTAACACATTTAGCACTCATATACCTCGACATTTTGGTAAAACACACAATTTCAACTACGATCATTCAGTTTTTTTGTTAACATAGACAGTAGTTGATAACTATAAGACAATTGAAGAACGAGTTAAAAATTCAGCCTCCATCCCGGACGTGGTGGCAGGGAAGACATCTCAGACAAATGCGGGCCGTGCATTGCCCCTTGAGGAAGGATAATGGCGGGCGGTGAATTAGTGCTGCCCGGCCCCGCACGGCAGCCCGATTGCCGGTAATGCGGCCGTATTTACGCCCCATCCGGGGAATTGCTCGTTGCGTAAGCCGCACTCCAGTTTTATTTCGCTAAGTGCTACATAAATATTTGCGTGGAATATCCAAGTACCGAGCGGGGACAATTTCCCCGTTTAATCGCGAGCGTTGTCGGCGTGTTTGCCTCGTAATTTCCGTGCAGTATTCATGTGGACGACAGTTAAGTTTCTAACTACATGTTTTCCCGCCCGTGTGCTCCTTACATGGTTCTAAATCTTACTTCAGTCTGTTGTTTTGAAGAATTTACACTTTTCGTAGCCAAGTGTAGATTACCGTTTCCGATTTCATTTTGTTCATTCGCAAAAATAGTGTCTAAAATTTTTAAAACAATTAGTGGCTTGTTAATGTTGTAATATATTGCCCTCCATCGCAATTAAATTAAAGTAGGTTATAAATAATTTTGTGTCAGGTAAAACTTGACATTACAAAGTTTTAATACTAATTAAAAATTAGAATTACTGGGATAAATGTATTAAAAGGTAAGGCATAGATCAAATGTTTAATTAATCTTCAGTCATCAAAACAAATAGTTTATTTAGAATTATTTCGAAGAGGACTTGAATTTATAGAACATGGGAATATTTCGAGATTACTGGAACAGGGCGTCTTACTATTCTTTTCATTGTTGAGAACAAGTGATGCATCTTTCATTTATCTTGTCTGCAGTGCGTGCTGATCTGGATGCATACGTTTGGGCGGGCACCGTGTGAGACTACAGCCGGTATATCGAACGTCGTCCACCGGCTGTGGGCAGGTACCAATCCCCCCCCTCCCCCAATTGTAAAGTTAATGTATCTTTGAGCAACGCTGAGTACAGCGTCCAACTGTTGACCACAAGTATACAGTTGTCCTCCTCCAAGACGGAAACATCGAGACGTAGTAACCATTGCAGCCACACAGAAAAGTAAATGTGTATGGCAGTATTGACCGGCATATCCTCGAAAGCTTACCGCGAATGCCCCTCTTGTGGCTACCATAATGTAATCCGGTGATTCTGTAGAGGACCTACACTTTAATGGAGAATCTGAACTAGGGAAGCGTTCAGGCATACTTCACGTTACACAGCAAGCAGTGCCAGAGGTGAAGTCGGGTTAAGGGCCTTTCAAAGTCCCAGCTGAAGACGGGATTCGAACCGAGTACCTTGCGGTCTCCGGTTAGACGCCTTAATCACTGAGCCACTAGGAAGCTAGTAACGCCGCAGTGATGAAGCAAGTGAGCTCGGACTTTTCCTGTTGTGTGTTGGTGGGGTACTAAGCCCCCAGTTGTGTGTTTCCGGGCTAAATCTTGCTTCCCCACACCGAGCGTGGTGGTGTAACGGCTAGCGTTCTGGCCTCGCATTCGGGAGGATGGCGGTTCGAATCCCCGTCCTGGCATCCAGATTTAGGTTTTCCATGGTTTCCCAAATCACTCCAGGCAAATGCCGGGATGCTTCCTTCAAAAGGCCATGGCCGAATTCCTTCCCATTCCTTGCCCCCATCCTTTCCCGTCTCTAAAGACCTCGCTGTTGAGAAACGTAAAGCAGTTATAAAAGAAGAAGAAAAATTGCTTCTCCACGGGCCACGAGAAACAATACACACGTTTAGTTCGAGCGAACCGTACAGAAAATGCGTCTGTGATTGGCGTAAATCACTTTGTGCATTTTCTGGTTTCAAGGCGACTAAAAACAAATATACCGGGTGGTTATAATTAAACTTTCTCTATTTAGCACATTATAACACGGAAACTAAGTACCATAAGAGTACCAAACTTGTTAGCATTAATGTCCAGAGTATGGGGTGCATGATTTCCATGCGTCACAGTGCCACCGTCCAGTTCCAACTATGGCCACCAGGTGCCGTGATCAGTCATCTTGATTTGGAAACGATCGAATTATCAGCCGATCGTTTCCAAATCTTTGCCGGCACAATAATCTGATCTAACTCCTTGTGATTTCTGGTCGTGGGGCTACCTCAAGGACAGGGTTTACCAGGGGAAAATTCACACATGTGCTGATCTGAAGCGCAGCATATTTAGAGAGGCAGCCAGACATGCTTCGTTCTGCTGTGCAGAATGCAATCCTGCGCTTTCAGACTCTTTTGGACACTGATGGGAGCCATATTGAGCCTCTTTTGTAGCAGTAATGGTACCTGTATGTAATGGTATGTTGTACCTTAGCAGCACATCAATTGAATTGATTCTGCATTATTTCTCTTCCCCATGTCCTTTACATTAATGCTACAAAGTTTGGTACTCGTACGGTTATTAGTTTCCATGTTATAACGTGTTAAATAGGGAAAGTTTAATTATAACCACCCAGTAGTTCTTGTGAATCGTGCTACGTCGTCACTGTCAAGGCTTAACGTCGGCGCTTGGCTGTTTGTTCTCGGATCGTCTTCTGCACGAAGACTTCAACACTACTCACACTTCCAGTTCCAGCTTTCAGGTCTCTGAAGGCGTTTCCATCACTGTATGCGCCAGAAGCTGCTTTGTTGTCGTTTTGGCGGAGCCGTGAGCGTTGGAGGTATATCAAAAAGTTTAAAATATTAATATTTCTTGAGGCATTGCACCTCAGAGATATTTATTTGCAGCTCTGAAGTTTGTGAAGTTTTGAGTCCGGTCACTTTGCGGCATGCAAATAACATTAACATCTACTGGAATACTTCTGCCTCAACATCTGCTGTTTGAAATTTGTTCTATAACTTCTGTTTTTTTAGAAAAGAGGTTTTAAGTATTCTTGGATTTTCTTCACTTATAAATAAATACTTCCAGATTTTTTTACTCATTAATGCGTGTATAATTCCGAAAACCGTAAATTGAATCTGTATCCAGTCTTTTTTGTGGGTTCATTATTAGGTCACATTTTACTAAGCTACATTAACAACTTATTTACCAGTGTCGGTTTGACAGAAGTAAACCAAGCGTGGTGGGTGACAGTTAACTTTCTGGCCTCGCATTCGGGAGGACGTGGGTTCGAATCCCCGTCCGGGCATCCAGATTTGGGTTTTCCATGGTTTCCCCAAATCACTCCAGGCGAATGCTGGGATGCTTCCTTCAAAAGGCCATGGCCTAATTCCTTCCCGTTCCTTGCCTCCAGGCCCTTCCCGCATCTAATGACCTCGACGTAGACGAGTCGTAAAGCCATGAGAAAAATAGTCCTTGTCCCTAGTTCCTTCCCGCCTCTAATGACTTAGACATGGACGGGCTCTCAATCCAGAAGCAAACAAAGATAATGTAATCAGTTCAAAGAATATTTTTAGGTGCGTCGAAATGGGGATATACGTAATTGCTACTCCCGAAAAAGGCGTGGTGGCTAACATTCCTCCAGTTCAGTCACTATAACCTGTGTTGACGGGGCTCGCTGTGTGTAGGGAACGCTAAGCTCTGGCATTCCAATCCCCGCGCAGCCGGCCAGATTTGAGTTAGGGCACATCCATTAATTACGTGAGGTGAAATAGGGGGGGGGGGTCCGGCGAAATCTCACCAGATCTCACCAGGGGGGATCTACGGAAATCTCACGTGAGATTTTGCGAAAAATTTGGGGACAGTAGAGCCAAAAACAAAAGGTCTACAATTTGCGCCAAAGTCGATTTTAGGAGGGTATTTCGTCAAAAAAGTTAGGGTGTGACCTAAAAAAAAAGGTGATTTCTAGGGGGGGGGTTCTCACGGACCTGATCTCACCAGAGGGGGGGGTTCCGGGCAGATCTCACGATATCTCACCAGGGGGAGGGGGGTCCAGAAATCCGGAAAAACACCTCACGTAATTTGTGGATGCCCCCTAAGTAAGTCATATTGTAATTATTGTTCTTGAAGTGTTTGACAGGTAACTGCAAGAGTAGGGCCTGTCGCTATAAATTTATTCAATGCTCGCAGTTGGATGATGTCGTTCTCAAATATTGTTGGTGTAGATTTCTAGACTTTTTTTTAGCTGTACAATCCTTCAAGATTTCCAAAACCTCATGTGAAGTTTTCTTTGACTACCCCTACCCCTCGCCCCCCGCATTTCGCCGCACGTAATTAATGTACGCCCCATCCCCTCTCGTCTCTAATGATTGACGAGTCGTAAAGCCCTAGCAGACACAGAGAGAGCTGACGGCGTCGAGGCAGTTCTTTGTGGCACCTGTTTTTGCCTGGAGGGCGTGGCCACCCCCCTCACCACGCTGGTGGCCACTGCAGCCGTGCGACGCTACGTGTCGGGCGCGACTGGGCGGCCGTCCTAAACACTCGTCATTAACCTGCATTTTGCGAGCACGCGCTCGGCTCCTCCGTGGGCGAAGACATTTTGGCCGGCAGTTACCGCATTAACGGCGCTGCCGAGTGTAATATAATGAGCCATCTTTATGTTTAGCTTCATAAAATTACCATTAGCTCTTTGTTGTCCGTAAGTGGTCGTAAAGCTTAACTGTCACTTTTTCCTGCGAGCGCCGGCTTACGGACGGAAAGTTATTTTTCCGCGCGCTCTTTGTAGCGTAGCCCTGCTGCCGGGTTCCCGCCTTTACGAGCTGATAATGTCCAGCCGCAGCAGATAGAGACCATTCTGTTACTGCTCTGTAATTTCTTAATTGCAGTGATTTCTGTGGAGTCGATACCAGTCGCAGTTGGTCAGCCTTGACCGTTCTGATTTAATTTAATTTTAATTGCGATGGGGCGCACGCTCCTGTGGCAATTTCCCTACACACCCATCTTCCCCCTTTCGTCCACCCACCAACACTAGCCCTTTCCAAATTTCAACTTTAAATTCTTTCAACGTGTTTGGTAAACTATTCATCTTTTCTCATCCCTGACACCCTTTCCTAAAAAAAAAAAAAAAAAAAAAAAAAAAAAAAAAAAAAAAAAAAAAAGAGAATCTTTGTGCCTGAAATCGAGTGCCAGCTTGTGGTCATGGTCATCTTTTCCCTTCCATGCACTACTTTTCATACCTATTGCAATATCTTTCCATGCCTCATCGCCAGTATATGCCCTGTACACTCCCATGACCCTCCTCATCCTCCTCCTGTCTTGCAATGAATCCCATTCCAGCTCCTTTATCATATCCGTCACTGATTACATTCTGCGATAATTTCCAGAAACAAATCTAGCAGTCCTTTTTTGCACCCTCTCCAACTCCTGTATTTAATACTCAAAATGTGGGTCCCATTACACTACCGTATTCAAGTGATGGTCTGACCAAAGTTTTGTATCACAATTCCTTTACTTCTCTGGTACATCCCGTCAGCACTCTCTCCAACAAGTGCAAAATTTGGAAATCTTTTTCTACCACCTGTCCAATGTTTCCTGCCCAGTTAAGCTTGTTATCAAATGTAATACCAACATATTTGCATTTCAAGTCTTCAACAAGCAATTCTTTCCCCATCTTACAATCATAATCATCCTTTATTTTTTATTTTTTTGGGTATATAATAAGCTGATTCTTCTTTGCATTTATCTTCATCTTATGTTTTTTTCTTCTTTTTTCACTTATGGCTTTACGCCTCGTCGACGTCGAGGTCATTAGAGGCAAGGAAGAAGGAGAGGACAAGGATCGGGAAAGGAATTCCGCCATGCCCTTTTGAAGGAAGTATTTGGGGAAACCATGGAAAACCCAAATCTGGAAGTTCGGACGGGGATTCGAACCCGCCTCCTCCTGAATGCGAGGCCAGAACGTTAACAGTCATCCCTAGTTTACCAACCCACTAGATATCCTGCTCATATCCCTCTGCAACTGTTTGCAGTCCTCTACCGTTTTGATCCTTTTATTTAGCATAATGTTATTTGCAAACAGTTTAATTTCTGATAGTTACACAATTATTCATTAGAATAATGAATAGCAATGGTCCAAATACTCTACCCTGTGGCACTACCATTTTTACTTCCACTTCTATTGATACTGCATTTCTTATCCTAACTTTTTAAAAATTCTTCTACTCACCAATACAGCGTTGCTATTAAGGATTGACACAAGATGTTTCACGGTATCTATACTGTTGTATTATAAACCTGTATACGAGCTGCGTGTGTCTCAGAGTTTGAACCGGCATCACGCAAAAATTACCGCAGCAATTTGGGTGGATTTTTCAAATATTGCGAGCTTATGGTCGAGATTAAAATCTGCGAAAATAGTTTATCACTTATATACACCGAGGAACAAAGCAAGAAATTATAATTATTTCGAGAGGGGAGAAATAGGACAACAGATTATTCTGTATTCGAGATGAGCATTCATTTCAAGAAATATTCACAAAATATTTCGGCTATTTATTTCTCCATTTCTCCGAAATGTAAAACATTAAAATAAACTGAATGTGTAAATTAAACATATTAAGAGTGAGTAGTATTTATAGTATATAAACGTTTTAGTGTTTTAAGATCACGCTATTGTACTACGCTTTAGATTCTGTCATAGTATTCTGCAGTTCCTTTAATTCAGTAACATAAAATAAATGGAATACGCTAATCAAACTACTACTTAATATGTGGTATAAATAGCTCCACGAGGTTCAAGCTGCGTCGAAATACTCCTTCTTCTTCTTCTTCCCATCATTTTGACCAGGCTTTAGGTCTTCCTCAGAGTCTTAGCCGCCTTCTAAGTCTGTTAGAGACTCTCAGCAGGTGGCTAAGTCCCCTGAGGAAGACCTAAGGCCTGGTCAAAATGATGGGAAGAAGAAGATGGAGCACTTCGACGCAACGTGAACCTCGTGAAGATATTTACACCAATATGACGGCTGCGGAAACGGCAAAATCTTTTACACTGGGTAATACACAGACGGAAAAAAAAATCCCAACACCAAGAAAGACTTGTGTTAGATAAACGAAATTTGGTAGGCGTGTTTATACATCTGAAAGATGACATCGATTCAAATTTCGCGCTTCGCGCATAAGTGTGGCGCTAGTAGCGCTACTCAGAGCTTGCAAATCAGGTTTGCTTTAAATACGCGCTGTAAAGTTTGTGAACGTTATTTACCGCTGAGATTTGACATAGTGAGTTGATGTTAGCCAAGAATGCCTTTAAGAAGACGAAGAAGCCATTATCAACAGCTCACCGAGTTTGAACGAGGTCGTGTAATAGGGCTACGAGAAGGTGGATTTTCTTTTCGCGATATTGCAGAAAGACTTGGCCGGAATGTATCCACTGTGCATGATTGTTGGGTGCAGTGGTCAAGGGATGGTACTGCCTCAAGAAGACCGGGTTCCGGGAGGCCACGTGGCACTACTGAGAGGGAAGACCGCCGTATTCGGCGTACAGCTGTAACGCATCGTACTGCGTCTGCGGCAGAAATTCGAGCTGCAGTTGGTACCACAGTGACACAACGAACTGTTAGAAATCGGTTACTTCAAGGACAGCTCCGAGCCAGGCGCCCTGTAGCGTGCATTCCACTGACTACAAGCCATCGCCGTTTGCGACTCCAGTGGTGTCAAGCCAGAGCTCATTGGAGGACGGAGTGGAGATCTGTTGTGTTTTCTGATGAAAGCAGGTTCTGCCTTGGTGCCAGTGATGGCCGAGTGTTGGTCAGAAGGAGGCCAGGGGAACGCCTGCAACCAAACTGTCTGCGGCCTAGACACACTGGACCTACACCTGGAGTCATGGTCTGGGGAGCAATTTCCTATGACAGCAGGAGCACTCTTGTGGTTATACCAAACACACTGACTGCAAATTTGTACGTCAGTCTGGTAATTCAACCTGTAGTGCTGCCATTCATGAACAGCATTCAAGGGGGAGTTTTTCAACAGGATAACGCTCGCCCTCATACCGCTGTTGTCTCGCAACGTGCTCTACAGAGTGTCGACATGTTACCTTGGCCTGCGAGATCACCAGATCTGTCTCCAATTGAACACGTATGGGATATCATTGGACGACAACTCCAGCATCATCCACAGCCAGCACTGACCGTCCCAGTATTGACAGCACAAGTACAACAAGCATGGAACTCCATACCACAAAGTGACATTCGAAACCTGTATGACACAATGCATTCACGTTTGCAGGCTTGCATTCAAAATTCTGGAGGTTACACCGGCTATTAATTTAACAGTATTTCACATTTGAAATGCATTTTCTTGAGCTTAAATTAACCTGTGATCTTGAAAATTTAATCAATTAAACATGTTAACTTGACAAATGCATTGTCCAAATTTCATTACTCTACAATAATTTTTTCTTGGTGTTGGGATTTTTTTTTCCGTCTGTGTAGATGCCCTTCAGAAAGTGTAACTATGTTCATGTTTAAATTTGAGGTAAAGATCCTTGTACTTAATTTCGATATGCTTGGAAAAGTAATTACAACTTTATTTTGGTAGCAATGAAAACTAGGCATTGCGCTGAGAAACATTTTTTTTATTTTGTATCAGTAGGACATAAACTGTGTTATCTCTTATATAATGAGATCGGTGTCTATCTTTAACTCCCTTAATACTAAACAGACACTCTTCAAATTTTACGGAGCGAGCCCTATGTTCGTAAATCAGCCAGATCTGATGAAGACCTTTGAACCATTCCTAAATCTGTGGTATTGTACACGCTGACGTCACGCGGCCGGCCTTCGTTGGCGGTCTAACAGCGGATAGAGACAAACAGAGGTTATAAGGAAGTGAACTGCCACAACACTTTCATCAGGTTTGATTTCCTTAGAATTTCATTTTAATTAAATAATAGATAAAAACAGATGGTAGAACTTATAAGGTTCTTTATGTGTTTAGAAATTATATGAAAATGTACTTCGTTTTCGGTTCTTCTTTACAATCTTACCTTCGTCTCTTATTTTCACCTTTAGAAGTTAATTTATACTACTTTTCCTTAAGTGTCCAGCGTCATATTAGTTCAAATAGGATCTTTATTTAACCCTCTGTGTCCACCGCTGGTTTTTCCTAGATACCACCTCTGTAAGTCAAACTACTATTAAAAGTCACACCAAATGTACTTTAAGAGTCAACTCCACTTCCTTTATTATAATCTCAACATGAAACAAAATTCCACTTATCTTATTATCCTCAAATTACAATCAGTTATCTAATACAACTTTCATGTTTCACTAGCTTTATCATTACACTAATCTCTTGTCCTCAGGCTAATATTTTCCATTGAAAATCCCGCCAGGATGTTGTACAGTTTCTCCATTAAACATTTTTCCAACCACATCTTCTCTCATTTCATTTTCTCATCAACTACTCCTTTTTTTCTTCAACTGTTCTTTTTTTACCAAGGATCTCGTATACCTCTCTTGGAACTCTGTGACCTTAAAAACTGAATGTTAGTATTTACAATCATAACTAATAAATAAAAAATTTACTAATATTAAAAAAAATCACAAATGGTGAGGTTGCTTACATCACAAACCTTACGACTGAAAAAATGATGAATGATAGAATCGAAATTGTAGTCCGCAGGTTAACATAGAATCGAAATTGTGACCGATCTCCAAAATTGTAGGGGCAGCTTTGATTTAGAATGTGAGCAGTAGTCGTTATGGCGTTATTTTGACCTTGCAGTGACTTCTTGACAGGTAAGTTGCTGGAGTGTCTGAATTCTCCGTCCGTTTTAGAGTCTACCCTGTATACAGACAAATCTTATTATTTAATGCGCTAATGCTCGAACATTTTCGGGTGAACTGAAAAATCCGAATCTTGCCCCGTACATTGTCACTGACAGAGTAGGCTGTTGCCCGACCAGCGTCAGTGTTTCTTCCTTAGTAATGTGTCACCGAGCGTAGTGGTATAATGGTTAGCGTTCTGGCCTCGCATTCGGGAGAATGACGGTTCGAATCACCGTCCGGGCATCCAGATTTAGGTTTTCCATGGTTTCCCAAATCACTTCAGACAAATGCCGGGATACTTCCTTTAAAAGGCCATGGCCGAATTCCTTCCCATTCCTTGCCCCCCCCTCATCCTTTCCCGTCTCTAAAGACCTCGCTGTTAGAGAGACGTTAAGCATATATATATATATAATAGTAATGTGACACTACAAAAACGAACAATAATTAGTACGTTTTCCTTATATTATCTTAAAATGTACTCGCACCATAATGTCACATCACGGTGTAATTCCCTCTTCGTTGTGCTGAGCATGATCCAGCGAAAATTTCTAACGCGGAGAAACGCTGTTCATGTGAATACGAGGCGGGGTTCCATTAGTCACGCTATCTGCTTTGTTCTACGAACCATTGTAAAGCAGAGTTCTGGCACACCGATCAATGTTTTTTCTGTATACCTCATTCATTTCACAACATCTGTGAGCTTAATAATGTAACAAACCCAATCTCTTCCTCGTAGTACGACATTACCTACAGCAGATTTGATTACTGCGTGAAATATCTCAAGCGAATGGGCAACGCTCGGCATGTCAGAAATTTTGATTGATTTGGTTTTTTCCCCCCTAATGGTTTTAGTTGTTGACGTCGAGGTCATTAGAAGCTGCAGAGGATTGAGAACTAGGAACGGGAAGGAATTCGGAATTTGCTTGAAGGGATTTCGGGAAACCAATAAAATCTTAAATCAGGACAGTTGGACGGAATGAACTGATGAAAAGATCTTTCTAATCATTAGCGTTCGCATCTCAATGACAAGTCATATTTTTTTCCTGCCTTCTTTACAAGCTGTAATGCTGAATTAAACATGTTGTATTTAAAACTATTTTATATAGCATATAAACACATGTTCAGACCATTTTATAGTTTTGGTCACATTTCGATAATAATGGTCATATTTTGGGGAAAAATCTGGTAATTTTTTTATGGAATCGGGAATTCACTAGAAGTTATAGATGAAAAGAAATTAACATCATTATACACATAACTGTACTCCTATGTTACGTTGGAAGAAAAACCAAACTAATTGTCACTGAATTGGCCAGACTTCACCAGTCAAGACTTAAAGTTATGCATTATTGTCACTCTCTAAATGTTAATGTTCCGCCCGCCTTTAAATCTCGACAATGCAGCAGCAGTCGATACAAGTAAATGTTGCCAATAATTCTTAAAATTATCGTCAGTGTTAAATCTGCAGTGAAAGTGAGTACCGCTATGCCGAAAATAAATATTTTCTGAAAGTGCGAAATTACTGTGTTACATAAATACATTTGGAAAGGAGTATTTTAATTCAGACGAAAGAGTTCTTTTCTGTACTATGTGATATTAAAGTGACTTGAACAAAATGATTTAAAATTTAATTTCCTAATGGAACAGCCAGCTCACGTAAGCAAAGTATGTTGTATATGAAAGCGACAAAACTAGATAAAATAAATGATTTGTAACTGAGCGTGTTTTGATATATAATAAAATTAGATGTTTTGTCATATTTTGTTATATTTGGGTCATATTTACCCATTTTTAAGGTCATATTTGCAAGCATATTTCCCTACTAATCACATTCCTCTTCTAACCCTGTTTTTATCATTTTTATACTGAATTGATACAGCGTTCAATCGTTTCCTAACTTGATGTAATCTCTTCACTTTCACATACTCAGTGCTTTATTACAACCTATGTCCTCAATTACCAGCTATACATGCTTCAAACTTCGACTTCTCCAGCTCTTTCCTTTGACTGTTCGCTGCACTAAGAAATCAAACAACCCCATGTTTGACAATGTCGTGCACCAAAAAGTGTCCTTCAAAGTTGACTTCCAGTGGATTCATAATATCCCAATTACAAACTGTGTAATTATGTGCAATAGTGCAAACAGCATGCTGGTTGAGGTCACAGGCGACCAACAACCACACCTCAAAACTGAAATGTAAATAAAACATTGTACTCTGAAGATACCTCGACGAGAGGCAAAACGCGTCCGTGAAACAAATAAGATCCAACAGTAGTTGTATTTGCTTACTTATTAGTTTAACAAGCAACTGTGAAAGAAATGGCCTACAATAATTACGTAATCCCTTGTGTTTTAAAATTTGACTTATCTCCTCTTTCATTGACTCTCATTGGAAATGTGTTCCCTGATCCATAATTTCTAAAGTGTGTCCGTTTCTGTATCATTCCTGTCGCGTGTCGACAGAGCGCAGATGACACTGCTTACCCCTAGCTTCACTGCTGCGACAGGGTTCAGTTGGTGTCTGGAAGCAACTTCAGGCAGGAAAAGAGAGACTTAGCAGAAAACGTAACCGTGGTTATGCGAATAATGCCTTGAAATGAATGCTTGAGATGTAGTAAGCTGCATTTATCAGAGAAACGGGAGGAAATGCGTACAGTGCAATGCTTGATACTCTTCAGAAGCTATGGCGGAATGCTACGCGTCTCAGAGTTGCTCCGGAGGTAAAGTCAGAAAAGGTCATAACCGGTTTCTGTGAGTATAAAGAAAAATAAACATCAAATAGATTGAGTTAAAATTGTGTGTATTGCTTAATCATGTTATGCCTCAACTTTCTTATATTCCACTTTTATCCGATAACAGAGGCAGAAGGAGTAAAAACTGAAAATTTTGAACCTATTTATAAGACATTTTTGAGGACGAACAGCTCGATATATGTTAAAAAACCTTGAATAGATCCCTGCTTGCTGGAAAAAATACTCATTAGCTATGTCCACACTTGTGCCTCTTCCCTTTCAACTTGCCCTTTCCTCTTGCCCGTTCCTCTTGCAATATGTTCATCTTGAGGTATGCGCTAGAGGCACGCCTCAGAAGGCATGCCCTTTAGTGTCCACATTCACGCCTCTTGAGGCATGCCCTCAGTGTTCCGGTGTAGCCGCAGCGAGATTGACGATTCAATTTGTCTGGCGGGCATTACAGCTGCCATTCTTATATTAGCGAAATCCCGGGGGAAAAAATCGCGGAGGAAACTGTTGGTAAAGAATTATATGAAAACTCGAAATGTGAAAATTCTCCAAGAACTGCAGTTCAATGACAATTCGCTGTTTAAAACTTAACGCGAATATCGAAGTAAAATGTTTATACTCTTCTAACAATTGTGAAACCCGCCATTCAAACGAGACACCAAATTCAGAGATGCAATACCTGCCGAAGACGTACCGTTGAAAATTCCTTCGGCCTGCTTGCTTCCGTGTTCCGAATTTTCCAAAGGCCAATTAAGTTAAAAGTTAAAAGTACGATTGTGGACATAGTCTTATGTTGCGTATATCTGCACAATTTCCTTCGTATAAAGCCAGGTTTTACTGTCCAGTGGGATCTTTGGACATTGAAGATGCCAGCAAAGGAACTACTATTCCCGGAACTTGGCGCGGAACTACCGCAAAAGACACTGGCTTCGCCCCACTTCGGAGAATTCCTCTAAGACTCTCTGAAAGCTTCCGAATGGCGGGATGAATTCGTAGAATATTTTATGTCACCGATAGGCAGCATACCATGGCAAGATAACTACTTGTAAGGAAGTTTCATCTTCAATTCTAATAATATAACAAACATTTTCAACTGGAGATGTATCTGGAAAATGTAGCTGAGTAACATACTTTCAATAAATTTAGTTTCTGTAAGAAAGAAACCTGCACATTACCTACCCGCCTTTTATCTAATACATTAGAACGAATTGCTCTTGATCCGAGAAAAATAGCATAGCAATACGTAAGTTAAGATTAAAAGGTGTTGATTAAGTTAAATAGTTGTCCATTGTGTAAGCCTCATGATGTTACAGCGCTATACCGAACTCTGCATTTGACATCATAAAAAAGTTTTGGTTTTTGCCGTAGTTATGATGTAAATAACTTAGCGAGCGTAAATCTCGCGAAGTTATTTACAACATATAAGCTGACTGACATCGACTAACATAGAAAGTATTCCCTTCCAAAGAATAATCTGAAACTTTTAACTAGAACTAGCAACTGTAAAAATGATTTTTATTTATTCACAACATTCGTTGCTACTTTCACAAATTCACGTAAATCCATCTGAATGCTTATTACAACAAATGTTGTTTACTGAATAATACGACATTTAATGCTCTTTAAATCTGCGTATTGATATACTAAGTACATGATGAAGCTTGAGCCTTCCCACCATTCGTTAAACGAGATTAAATATTTCCTACGTGAAAGTACTGTATACTGCACTCTGAATTTTAAGCATCCTGCACCGAATGTTTGTACAATAATTTCACAAAACACACAATCCTACATTGTCAAAACACTTCACAAAAATCAACCAGTGCGAAATGTTAATTAAAATGAGCATGAATTAATTATAAATGATGTGGAAAACTACTAAATATTTATTATAAGTACTGTCACTTAAATTAATATAATCTTTATTTTTGACGTCCCATAACAATGAAAATGAAAGCGTTTCGTCGTTGGAGAGCGACATATTGCAAGCGGAGACGCACGAGAATCCACTTCAGCTGGAAACGCTTGCAATACGCCGTGCCTCCCGGTTTGTTGAACGGAATGAGGATCTCGGGCATGCCCCTGACGCATGCCTTCCGAGCCTCTCCCCCGTTCAACATGACGCATGCCTTTGACGACCGAAAGTTGAACAGGTGTGGACACAGCTATATGTTACGAAAGCAATGCAAATTATTTTGGATGGTTGACGAATACCTTCACGTTCCTCCATTTCCGTGCTGCAAGTGTAACAAAATAAAACCTATAAAAGTAAAATGCTTTTCTTCTGTTGAGTAATGTGCTGATGGCACTTGTATTTTTTTGCCTTGCGCTGTCAGCCAATGCTCCGGCATTGACCCTTAGCCACTGCTGCATTTGGTGTTGACCCACGTTATAAACATTGTGTCTTCAGAACGTGTTGTCGTACAACTCACTCAGAAATCCCAGGTGTTGGTTAAATTGCGGATTGGACATTGTATTTTCTCAATTAAAGTCATAACACTGTACTTATTCCCTCAGTCCTTTCTCCTAGACCGAAACCCTAATCAATTCCTTCTTCTACTTGTTAACTACCGCATTCAAATTACCCGCAATTATTTAATTTTCCTACTCCTTCACATATCGGAATAAGTCACCAATTTTAGTATATATTTTCTCTATTTGGTCATAGGTTTCTTGTAGACATTGCGAGGTTATTGTTTAATTTATTTTTTGTTCGATGTAGCCCGCCACCAAAATGACGTACGGAAGATGCCTTGGTGCTCATAAATTATCTGCTTCACTGTAACCAATTCTTCTCACGTTTTTCAACTTAAAAACATTTATTTTCGCCACTGCATTTAACCATCTGCAATTACATTATTTTAATCATTTCATTTTAAAAAAATCTTTAGTCCTCAGATTCAACTGTTTTCCGTAACAACGAATACGCAAAAAACGTTTTTGCTAACCTCAGCGACAATCATTACATTACTGTGCTTGTTACAGGCTAGCCAACCTAATTTGCATATGCACTTATTTAATACTTATGCTGAAGCCGTTTCACCCTGTGTATTAATACCTTATTTACGCCAATGATTTCATACCTAATTATTACTAAGGCTGTTATCTCACAACATGTCCTTTTGTCTGTAGTGACTGGTGCAGGCTTAAGTTCTCCTCATCTGGCCTCGCATTCGGAAGTACGCAGTTTCGAATCCCCGTCCGGCCAAACAGATTTCGGTTTTACATGGTTTCCTGAAATCTCTCCAGGTGAATGTCGGGATGATTCTTACAAAATTCCACGGCCGAAATCTTTTCCGTTCCTTGTCCCTGGTCCTTCCGCTCCTCTATTGACCGCTTCCCTCTTCAAGCTCTCTTACCAACGTCCCTTATTCACAGTTCTAACATTCTCCTCTCCTGGTCGTAGAAAGTTTCTGCCAATTCCAACGGCTGATGTCTTAGCATTCCCCGCACAGAGATTGGACTGTGGAATTTAATTTGCCAATTTTTTAATCAGCGTTTTGATTATGTAATGTGAGAGCATTACATGACCTGAGAATACCATTTTTGTTACTGGAGGTAGTGCTTTAGAATTGTTGCTTCCCCGAGCCGTTGATCAGTTTTAATAGATCCACACACAGCGCCCATTTGTAACACCAAAGGCGAGACGGCCCTCTGGACTATTCCTTAGGAGGCCTCTGGCTGCTTTCTTCGGTCTCCAGTGGAACGACCGTGCAGTCAGGATGTACCCCGCGAAGGAGATGTCTCCTGACCTCAACGTTCGCTGCGGGGACGTTAGATTTTACAGCTGTTCTTCGAAACCCGTCTGCAGGGAACCTTTTGTGCTTGATTCTCAAAAACATTATCTGACCTTTTACAGGGTTACTGACCTTCAATCCTGGAAAAGGTTTTTACCTGTTTATTTTGTTAGAAATCTTGCACCCGATGTTTCATCAACTTCCCGGTGAAACTTTCAATGAATTCTCGTATCCGGTAGCAATATACTATTCAGTAATTTTAGTTTCTAATTTTAGCTATTTAATAAATTAATTAATGAAAATTAAGTAAATTTAATTACTTCTCGGTGGCTGTAGTTAAGTATGTGCTTTTTTATTTTTAAATATTTATTTATTCATATTGAGTATACTTGGACGTTCCATGGTTCGGAATCCAAGTAAAACTATCCGTTGATTTTACCCGGTAGAATTGCCGGTTTACTTTGATATAATCACGACAGAGGTGGATGGTGCAGCCGTTTGAAACTCTTGTCACCATGGGCCGAACAATTCTTCGGCGTATCTATGCCAATAATGTCATAGCATTTAGTTTTTACATGCTGGATCTAAAGCTAACATTTCTCTTTTTGGTGTACTCTTCCAGAACTGACTAGGAACTTTGTTCAGTAATTTTAATTTATAATTTTAGCTTCTTAATCAATTAACTAACGAATATTAAGTGACTTTATTTATTTTTCCGCTTCTGTAGATCTGTGAGTGTTCTTTTTTATTATTAAATATTTATTTATTAATATGGAGTATACTAGGACGTTCCATGGTTCAGAATCCAAGAAAAACCGTCTGTTCCTCTTACCCGGTAGACTTGCCGGATTACTTTGAAACAATCGCTACAGAGGTGGACTGCGCAGCTATTTGAAACTCTTTCGCTATGAGGTCGAACAGTCCTTCGGGGTCTCCCGGCCTATAATGCCATAGCTTTTACTTTTTACTTACGTGCAGGTTGTAAAGATAACATTTCTCATTTTGGTGTACTCTTCCACAAGTGACTAGAGAATTTGTTTGAGGGAGCGAATACTTGTGGTAATACACCTGTCTCCAACCTGGCGTGGTCCTATGTGCTCCTGATGATGTGTAATGTCGCTCAGTTTTTCGAGCCCAGCTAGGTGTTCTCGTCGCTGCCGACTCGAGTTCTTTCCCAGTGAGGTTTTGCCTTTCTCTCGGTCCTTGTGATAGAGGTGCGGCCCGCATAATCGCGGCGTTTCCGCCAGTACAAACACTCGCTTCCTCCCGCTCATACATTCATTCACAGCCGCTCTTTGTTCTCATATCTCATATCCTCCGCCTGCAGGCGCCACCTGATTTCTCCGCTCCATCTGCATCTGCTTTGCCATTTTCCACCTTCCACCGTTATCGCGCACGGAAATGCCACTCTCCGAGTGTGCTGGGCGAACACTGAACCAGATTTCGGTTTTGCAAGGTATAAGGCCCTCAGACCCAGCCCTTTAATGAAACTGTTTTGTTTTTTAAGAATTATGTGTAGCAAAGTGTGAGATGTGTGCGTGGAGACTTTCCCGGCGTACTGAAGCAATGTAGTCTTCACGGGTGTGCAGCCGGATGGTGTTTTGGAAACACAACGTTTCAACAACCAGCTCGGCTGTCTTCATCAGGTGTCCGGTGTCTACAGGCTGACGAAAGCTGGTAGTCACCGCGTGGACTACCAGCTTTCGTCAGCCTGTAGACACCGGACACCTGATGAAGACAGCCGAGCTGGTAGTCGAAACGTCGTGTTTCCAAAACACCATCCGGCTGCACACCCGAGAAGACTACAAAGTGGGAGATGATTAAATATGGTGCCACAACGGTATTAAGAAACTAGTTCATTTTTCTTATTTTCACTCCATAGTGTCATTATGAATTAAAATTCTTGGGCAATTCAACTCGTAGACAGAGTATTCAGAGCCCCAAAGCGAGTTTGGGGTCAGCAGTAGAACTTCATGGTAAGAGTTGTTGAAGAAGTCAGGGATTTTAACGTTGGAGGTCGAGTATATGTCCTCATTAAGTCCTTTGTAGTCACAAATTATACAAAGAGTAATATACACAATTATGGCACTAGAAGTAAAAATTAACTTTACAAGGACAATAGGTCGTTTTCATTTGTTCAAAAAGGAACCATACACATCCTCAATAATCTCGCAACACATGTTAAGTGATATTAAGTCTTCGGGGGTTCTACGTTCTCACATGTTAAGGTCTGGCAGGCACTAAGATTAAATTCAGAAAAAAAAATTAAAAGCAGTGTTAATTGAAAAGTCCTCCTACCCCATCGAAGAATTTATTTCTAAGTTACCTACAAATAATTGCCAGTATTTTGTTTAAATGTAGTTGATATAATTAATGTACACATTATATTTTGTCAGTGCATCTTCTGCTGTATGCATATATTTTATTACGTTATTGTTTGTATGTAAATTGACAAATGTTTGCACTCCTCAGAGCGATGCTTTTATTTTGGGATCTATGCGTAACTTGTTCAATAAAGGACTGAATAGCGGTGTATCAGTTTTTACATATTATTCACTCGTTATAGAGCTTTTTTGGGAAAGGTTCATCGTACCTGCATTGGATATGGTTGTGTACAAACATAGTGACAGAACAGACAATGAGATAGCACTAAATCGTATATATACCTAAAATTCATCAAACACCTGTACTGAAAGACGCCAACCCAAGTGGCTGCAATGAAAGTGACTTCATTACTGCAACATTTCGTCTGTAAAAATGGCGATGCTTCGGTTGTTACTTTCGAGTTGTTAAAGTTTTATAAAGGACCAGTCAACTTTTAATTGGAATGCCTCACTAATATTTGCTATCCTCATTATATGTTTCGCTATCTCACTGTAATGTAATGAATGAGAATCTCGGATCTGATGTATTTGTCGAGTAGCAGGCGACATATCTAATTGAAAGCCGTCATCTTTAATGTGAGGCAGAATCTCTTGACAGTTGTCGCCCAAAGAGCGTAGTCATAAAATCGTCCTCACAAGCTATTCAGCTTTACATTTTCAGAAATTAATTATCTCGTTTGTTTACCTTTGTGGGATCAAAGCATCCAAGTAAAGATCGTTCCCCATTGTAAACAATGTGTGTGTAAAATTCAGGCCTGTCTGATTTTGTATCAACTGAAAAGATTGGCAAAGTGCTTCATGAATCTGAGCAAACGAAGCCCCGAATAAGTAAGAGATTTCTAAATTATTGAACCTCAGCTGGTGACAATATTTGTAGTCTCTTTAATTCACACAGCACTTGAGAAATATAATTGGAATGCTGTTTACTTAGACGGGGAAATTTCTTTTGAAAACCTCATAAGCGATTATTTCGTCCGCAATTTCTCGCCGTGTATGTCCGTTCGTTAGTGAGTGATTTTAAAAGTAATTGCCGTGAATTTGGTGTCAGCTCGAGGGTTGCGAGCTGTCTCCCCTCTTTCTAATTTCTTAGCGAGCTGCCGGCCTCCGACACCAGGTGCGCTGCCGTCGCCTAATTGACGTTCCTACACGCCTCACCCGAGCATCTTCAGCTGAAAGCGCGCGCTGGTATTGTAGCACTTCATGACTGCCTCCGACCCTGGACTTGCAACAATCTCACAAAAGTGGCTGTTTACGCCTGGCGGTCGTTTGAAGCTGTCTGTATTACTTTTGCGTCCTCGTGTACGTTTAGATAATAACTACGCAACAGTGTTGCCCCAACAAGCAACGAGTTTTTAATATTACTAGGACGAAGATGTTTATTCCACTGTGTTTAGTGATGCCGTTTATTTCTTTCCAGATGAGTTCGCGACAAAACGCCTCTGATACACTAAAGCTTTCAATTAAAAGTCTTTGTGTCGTTCGGCATTCTGGCTCAGTCGCTACATCCGACAGACACCTCTCGACATCTGCTTCAGGTCTAACTGGTTGTGATTCCACTGTCTCAAGTATTAAAATTTATCTAAATTTACTTTTATTGGTCTTGAAATTATCTTAAATTGTCCGCCGTAGTGTATTTCATAAGAAATAATACTACTTTTGGATCAAGTCACACGAAAACCGACCAAGCTTGGTGGGTGAGCGGTTATCGCTCTGACCTCGCATTGGGGAGATCGCCGGTTGGGCATCCAGATTTGGGTTTTTCATGGTTTCCCCAAATCACTTCAGACAACCTTTTTTTTAACTTATGGCTTTACGCCTCGTCAACGTCGAGTTCATTAGAGGCGGGGTGGGACTGGGGACAAGGACCGGGAAGGAATTCCTCCCGAATGCGAGGCCAGAACGGTAACCGTTCACCCACCACGCTCGGTCCCGGCAAATGCCGGGATGCTTCCTTCAAAAGGCCATTGCCGAATTCGTTCCCGTTCCTTGTCTGCAGTCCCATCCCGCCTCTAACTACCTCGACGTCGACGAGGCGTAAAGCAATAAGTAAAAAAAAAAAAAAATAACGAACGAACGAGGAAAAATATCTAAGGGTGCGTCCATTAATTACGTGAGGAGAAATAGGGGTGGGGAGTCCGGCAGAATCTCACCAACCGGGAGGGGGGGGTTTCGACAGAAATCTCACTTCATGTTTTCCTTGAAGAGCAGTTAAAAAAAGTGTACAAACGACGTGGATTGCCTGGTTGGGAGGTTCTTTGAAAAGGTCTCCAAAAATTACAAGGGCGTCTGTAGGTGGTTGGGAGGGGAGGAGGGTTCCCGCCAGATCTCACCACAGGGGAGAGGTTCGAAATTTGACGCTCGGCGTCGCATCCCTTCCCTGAGTCGTGCGGGGAAGGGAGATGATGGGGCGGGGGGGGCGGAGTGGATGGCGGCTAATATACTTGTCTCAAACACAGTGCACCTCGTTGTCCTCTGTTCAGTAGTGTTTGAGTGCTGCCCGTTTCCGATCGGACAGTTTTCAATGTCGCTCGCAATTTTGTGGTTCCATCCACTACCGAACATGGGAGACGTATTCACTTGCGCAAACGCGACGTTGTCCGCTAAACCGAGCCACTACTAGGGAAGACGACGGCGCGGGAAGGAACGCCGTGACTGGTGGCGGGGCGGTGCATGCTGTTTACTGCGCCACCTGGTCGCCACCGCCGCGCCGTGACACCTGTGACGCCGGCCAGACGCGCTTATTTACGGCCGCGTAAAACGCGTCGTCCGCGGCCTTTATGACGGACACGCTGCCTCAACCGCCCCTGAGTGCTCCCACAGTGCACCCGGCGGAACAATAGCCACAAGTGGCGAACGCACAGCCAGAGCCACCGCGTGAACACTGTGCGCTAACTGGCAGGTCAGCTTAGCTCACAGGTCCCGTCACTGGTTATCATGTTTACCTTCAAAAATAAACCATAAAAAAAATAAAAATTTCAAACTTTGGTCATCACTGATGATAAGCGTGGATTAGAGTGGAGGTAGTCTCTGCTTTTAGTTAGGCAGTCAGTGTGGTGTACCACAGAAATCACTTCGCTCTAACACTTCCCGTCATGAAGACAGCAGAGGTACCTGCCGAAAGTATCCGAGTGAAAATCCGTCTAACGTAGCCTATGGTGACCATTTGTGATGTTTTGCTTCAATAATTGAGTGGAAACGATGATTCCATTGTTCTAAACCAGACAAAACTGAAAACAAATCAAACGTAGGGCATCACATGTGATAAGCTACGTGACGGGAGAGTACTCTCCGCTTCTTCGTAAGCAGTCGGCGTATACGTCGTGGTGTACCACAGAAATTACTTCGCTCTGATACTTCGCGTGATGAAGACAACAGAGGTACCTGCCGAAACATTGACGAAAGTATCTGGCCTATGGTGAAGATTCGTGACTTTTTGCGTGAATAGTTGAGTGGAAACGATCTTCCCAATCTCCTCTGTTTAGCATTGTTTATAAACTCATTTTTCAATTTGCTATCCGAGTATTGCATGGAAAAAAAATGTCACGGATTCTATATCATCGTTCTTCTTGCTGTTATAATAATTTCGTGTCGTTTTGACGACCTGATGATAGACTGTCTTAATGGTTACACTTTCCGCTGAATCACGGATCGTCCTAGTATGCGCCACACGAACAGAGCAAAACTTTGGCAGAGGTGAATATTACCACCTCGGCCCTGTGACCCACACCCAGACCGAGTGTGGTGGGGTCAGCGGTTAACGCTCTGGCCTCGCATTCGGAAGACCGTCGGTTCGAATCCGGGTCCAGGCATCCAGATTGGGTTTTCCATGGTCTCCCAAATCACTCCACGTGAATGCCGGGATGCTTCCTTCAAAAGACCTTCGCCTAATTCCTTCCCGTTCCTTATTCCCAGTCCTTTCCCGCATCTTGACGTCAACGAGGCATAAAGCCATAAGCAAAAAAAAGTAGTAATGGGTGAATCAGAAGTTTGTCACCAATTTTATTGTTTTGTGTTTGCTGCTTCCTTGCGGTCTTTCGCAGAAACACTTAAATCGTTTGTCTACGATTGTGCGTGAAAGGTGAGTGCGCTGTGAAAAATTCTCAGCCTCGACCGTCACAGCATGGCGATGGCTTTGCCAAATTGTGAAATATGAAATTCGTCTGAAGTCGAATAGTTTTAATCCTCTAATAACAGGCTACAAAATTTCAGTAATTACACCTACATACAGACAAAGGGGTTATATAAAATGAGCGTAAGTTGTACAATTCGCGTATAAATGAAAGTCTTGATGCTTTTTTTTTAAAAAACGACCAAGTTGTTTTTCATGTATGCAAATACTCGATATGTGTGTTCTCCGTCACTTTATTGTTGGTCATGTCAAAGCAGTCTTGGAGATGAGGTTACATCGTCGGGCGCTGTGTAAAACAATTTCAGAAGAGCTACAGGGGCCGTATGCTTCCGAAACTTTGCGAGGTGCGTTCTAGTCTTTGTATGCGGCCGTTGAATGTAGAAACTGCAAAACATTTATTCCTTTCTGAATAGTTAATAAAGGCTTCGTGATTTTAAAATATTACATTAAAAAATAATACTTATGTGTATTAAATAAAACTGAGTTTTTGTATCGTGCCAGTGCTTTAATCCTAACAGCTTCTTAAGTAATGATTTTGTCACTATGGAATTGAATTTCAAGCTACGTGTTCGAATTGATGGAATAAATAAAAGATACTACTGGTGTGAACAAGTGGCCTTATATTCCCCCAACAGACCTATGTCGGAATGGTTCCTTCAAGCATCGACGGCAGTGATGCGTAATGCCATAAAAAAAAAAATCAAACAAAAATCGCCCAAATGGGTTCAAATCCAGATTTCCACTTTCCATAATTTCCCAGATTCGCTCCAAACAATTGATGCAATAGTTCTTTCAAAAAGCCACGGCCGAATTAGTTCCAGTTTCTTATATATATATATATGCCGGCATCTTTGAAAACTATAAACATCATACGCGAAACACTTCATACTTATAGCTACAGATATACTAAGTAATAAAAATAATTCCGTGTGGTCGCAATGACCTTTTTTTGACAGGATTTCTATTGGCTGCACATTCCTCCCCTGTCCAAGCCGCCTTACCTAACACGACAGTGTCACCAGATACAGGGGACCCACAGTTTAACGTGGATCCGAAGCGTTCTGGCGTACTACAGATTATAAAGCATGCTGTGCCAGAGGTGAAAGTCGGGTTAAGGGTCTATGAAAATCCCCGGGAACCTTTCGTTCCCCAGTCAGACAACTTAACAGCTGAACCACTAGACCGCAACAGATGTACTGTTAATACTAGCATGTCGGTGAGGCGAACTGATAAGATTTTACCCACCCAAAAATCGCCCAACGCGCCTAAAGAAGTTTTCACTTGAAAAACTAAAAATCGAATTTGATCCACAACGCGAACGTCGGTCGAATCTTCCCGCAGGAGATGTACCGAGCTATTGGGACAGAGGCAGGAACGCCAATTCCTTTCCTCAGGAGCCTGCAGTTTAACGAGGAATCAGAACCACGGAACGTTCAGGCGGGGCTCATACTTGTATAATCAAATACATCTCCTAAAAATCCGACTCACCACGAGATTTGAACCCCCGACCAGAGACAGATTCTTTCGGAAGCAAGCGCCTTAATCGCTCAGCTACCACACCGCCTTGCTTTGTATACGTGTGCGAAGTTAATATTAATATCGGATAAAATCTGTGGCATTGTATTAAGGCCATTGGCCAAAAAAGAAACGAACGAATATTTCTTTTTATATATTAGATACAAGTAAAATAGCGTTCTGGTAGCTCAGTGGCTAAAGCGCTTGCTTTCAAAACGTTCGCTGCTCCTGCCCCGGGCACGAAACCCGGCAGGCGCAGGAATTTTGAGAGTTGTGTTTAATCAAATGAGCTATGCAGGACGCTCCGTGGTTCGGATTCCACGTTAAACTGTAGGTCCCAGAAGAAAGGAACTGGCCATCCTACCTCTAACACAATGGCTTAGTATGCCTCCTTCAGGAGGAGCGAACCAACCTTCGGGTTGTGGACTAAGTTAAGTTACAAGTAAAATATATACTTTCACTTCTGTCGAAGCACAACACGTCATACTTATAACAACAAAATTTTCTCGGGTGTCCAGCCGAATGGTGGTGTAAAAACACGACGTTTCGACAGCTGACTCTGCTGTCTTCATCAGGTATCTGTAGTTGTTCTCAGCTGACTGTCTCTGCCTCTGTCTCAGATTTTGTTGCATCGATACGCCGGGAAAAGTGTCCACTCACACGTCATACTTATAAGCTACAGGTACACTGTCAACATTAGCATGTTGGTGATGCGAACTCACAAGATTTTAGCCATCCAAAAAGCGTCCAGCGCGCATATCATACGCGCAACACGTCATATCGTGACGGTGACGGGAAGTCGCGAACTCGTGCGAGTAGAATTATCCCCGTCAAAACATCGCCCAATTCGCCTTTACAAGTTTTCACTTCAAAAAATGAAAGAAAACTCCTCCAATGGGCTGAGAATGGTTAAGTGCGAGACCGCCTTTGTTTTAGCTGTTTTATTGTTTGCCACGGTTCTGTTTCTCAGAGTCAGGTAGGCGGGTGTGTAACGTGTGTGGCGAGACAGTGTTCCCAGTGTGCCGGGGCATCAGGACATGTGCCCGCAGCCGCTCATAACATATTTAGTTGCATTGTGATGCTTTATGAGCGGAGTTAATAGTGTATTCTCGGCCGTAAAGTGTTACGCGACAGTAAAAGTATGTGTGTACGGCTGCGGACCAGCCGTAAAGCCGCGCGCCCTATTCGCGCCCATCAAAGTAATTGAGGGTCGCGTTTAGTGGCCGCTCGATTAGCCGACGCCAGTGCTGTGCGTGCCGGCGACCGGCGGCCGAAACGTCTCCTCCAGTCGAGGCTTATAAATACTGCGAGTAATGCAGCACGCAGCGGGCCTGCCACTCTCGAGGACCCGGTTCGAATCCCCGCCCGGCCTTTCGGTTTTCCGCTTTCCTTAAATCACTCCATCCGAATGCCGGGATGGTTCCTTCTAAAGGCCTTGGCTGAATTTCTTCCCGTTCCTTGCCTCTACCGAGCTCGGTGGGTGAGTGGTAACATTAGAGCCTGGCATTCGGTAAGACACGGGTTCGAATCCCCGTCCAGCCATTCAATTTGGGAGCGTCCATAAACTACGTAGCTCCATCATGGCCGCCTGTGAAACCCCTCCTCCCCACCCATGTAGCCTGACGTAGATTTTGTCTCTACTCCCCTCCCCCCTTCCTCCGCGTTGCACGTAGCTTTTTTCCCCATTAATTCCAGAACACATTTTGTACTTTTTTTTCTCTTGTCAGACTATCGTAAATTACATACGCAGAAAATTTAATGAAGGAAATAAATATTCACATTGTAACAGCCCTCAAACTCGGACTTTAAGGAAATTGTAGTTTATGCAGCATTCGTAACAAGCGAGAGTTTGATTGAATATGATTTTGTATATTTGTCTTGCAATTTACTGTAAATCGGTGTAAATGAAATTATGTAAATACTATTTAATATGTTTAAGGACAGAACTATGAAATGCAATTGTTTAAATGTTTGTAATTCCAAGTATAAAGGTGAGCTACGATGTTTAAAGGACGATTTACTACAGTTTAAAATGATTTATGTGAATAATTTTGTGTTTAGTTTAATTTTCATTTCTGACCATTTTGTATTGTTTAAGTATTGTTAAAGTTCGAGAAATATCTGTCTGAAGCCTTTGTAATGTTCTAGAACTTTCGATGAAACGTATATAAAGGGAACGCCAGAGACAGTTTTACGGACACATTTTACGGACAGAGTTTCGAGCGAACAGTTTTGCGTGTACTGTATTGTCTTTGGAAGAAGTGTAGTGTTGAATGTAATCGCCGGAGTTAGTGCATGCATGTGACCAGTGCCTATGAAGTTCGATGCTCTATATAAAATAAAAACATTTAAAATTTGAACTGTATCGTGGACTAATTTTTTTTTTAATTTCATTTTTTTGGCTGTTACCAGTCTTTTGACTGGTTTGATGCAATCCTCCATCCCTTCCTATCTTGTGCTAACCTCTTCATCTGTACATATCCCCTGCGACCCACGTCCTCAATTATCTGCTTCATATATTCTAATCTCTGTCTTCCTCAACAGTTCTTACCTTCAACCGTTCCCTCCACCAGCAAATTAACCAATCCAGCATGTCTCAAAATATGACCTACCAGCCTGTCTCTTCTTTCTGTAAGCTTCTTCCACAAACTTCTTTCCTCACCCATCATTTCCAAAACTCGTTCATTTCTTCCTTAGTCTGTCCACTTAATTTTCAGCATTCTTCTGTAGCACCACATTTCAAATGCTTCAATTTTCCTTCTTTTCGGTATTCCTAAAGTCCATGTTTCGCTACCGTAAAGAGCTGTGCTCCACACAAAGAGTTTAATTTTTTTTTCTAATTCCTAGATCAATACTTGAAACTAAAAGATTTCTCTTTTTCATGAAGGCTCTTTTTCCTAGTGCTATTCTGCTTTTAACATCATTCCTGCTTCGGCCATCGGTTATAATTTTGCTTCCCAAATAAAAGAATTCACTTACTTCTCCTATTGCATCCGATCCTATTTTTATATTTAATCTACTAGTATTGGTATCATTTCTCCTCCATTTCATCACTTGCTTTGATTAATATTCAGTCCAAAATCTTCCTTCAGTATTTTGTTCATGCCATTCAGTAATTTCTCAGTGTCCTCAGCCCTTTCTGCTAACAAGACAATGTCATCAGCAAATCTTAGCATACTAATTTTTTCTCCCTGGACACTTATGCCACATGGAAATTTTTCTTTTACTTTCTTTATTGCTTCCTCTACATAAAAGTTGAGTATTAACGGGGATAGACTACAACCTTGTCTCACGCCCTTTTTAACTGATGCTTGTCTCTCATGATTCTCTACTTTTATTACAGCCACTTGATTAAACCACGAGAAACCTAATAACATGCTGTTGTGTGTTTTGTTCCTTGTTTTTAACTTTGACAGATAATATGGATGAAAAGCTACGTGTCTTGACTCGGAACCCCCCCCCCCCCTTCCCACGTACCCCGCGTAGCTTAATACCCAAACCCCCTCCCCTTTAGACCGAGCCTCGTAGTTTATATAGTTTGACATTGTTTCCAGAAACCGATACAGACGGACGCCGGGTTGGTTTCTTCAAAACGCCATGAACGAATTTCTCGCCTTTCCTTGCCTCTCCCCACAATTCCTTTCCCGTCTCTGATCACTTCTACGTCGACGAAGCTAAAGCAGAAACAAATAAATCTCCCTTCTCCACCTGCAGATGAGAAACTGTACTTTGACTGTGGAGCTGTTCTGTCGTCAGTTCCTAACTTTGGCACCCGCGCAGAGCTCATACATTCCAACGTATCTGTCTTAAACCCATTCGATAGGAAGAGGGTTCGATTCCAGTTCGGCCATCCGGATTTCGGTTTTCCATGGTTTTCCGAAATCGCTCTACGCCAGGGGTGGGCAATTGTTTTGTTTCAAAGGCTCCACCGAATGTGGTGGGTGAGTGGTTAACGCTCTGGCCTCGCGTTCGGGAGGACGGCTGTTCGAATCTCCGTCCGGACATCCAGATTTGGGTTTTCCATGGTTTCCCCAAATCACTCTAGGCCGGGGGTCCCCAAACTTTTTACCCCGTCGACCCCTTGATACGATATTTGCCTTCTTATCGACCCCCAAAAGTATTTAATAAAAACATTAAATCATTTTTTGGCGTTTCTGATGCTAAGCAATAAGAAGAACTGCATAACAACTCAACGAAATAATTTATAAAATCCACCCAATAAAATTAACAGAAAAACGAGATACTTTCCGCTATTATTATAATCTCAAAAAAATAGGAACAAAACTATGGATAGATGGAATAAATTTGAAATAAAGACCTACCAAAAAGAACAGATGGTTGTTGCACTGTTTTAAGTTGTCACATATCGATGGATCCTCCTTTCTAAGGCACTCTTCAACTCTCAATACTGCAACTATCATCTCTTGACAAGCACCTTACCTCAGTGAGCAAAAGTAATTGGTTGAAAGTTTCATCATTTACTTCACATGACTTCGCAAACAGACCAGAATTGAGAGGATGAGCTTTACTTTAATTTATTGACGTGATTGTTAGTAGAACATTCCTATTTTTACCTGAAAGGTTAATTGATTCTCTTTACTATTAATCGACCCCATTTTGATCCCCCTGTATTAATCGACCCCGTGAAATCTCTTATCGACCCCAAGGGATCGGTATCGACGACTTTGGGGACCCTTGCAGTCTAGCCGAATGCCGTGATGATTCCTGCAAAAAGGCCATGGCCGAATTCCTTCCAGCTCCTTGTCCCCAGTGTCATGCCGCCTCTCATGACTTCGATGTCGACGAAGCTTAAAGCCATAAGTAAAAAAAAAAACAAATGGCCGCTGTGGATGCGGAGGGCCGCACCTTTTAATGTTATTGCATTCATTAGTATTTAATAAAAGTTATAAACAGTACCGTAGACCTACTTTTTCTGTGAATGATCCTACATGCTTCCACATTTCATGTGCAAACAACCATTTTCCCTGCAAACACTCCTTAATTTCATTCAATTTCTCAAATGCAATCAGCTACAAACAAGGTAGATTTTTCTGACCGTCTTCGCGGGTCACAAAAAACCCTCTTCGCGAGTCACAAAAACTCTTCGCGGACCGCCGATATATGCCCACCACTGCTCCTGGCAAATGTCGTGTAATTTCCTTCAAAAGGCAATGACCGAATCCCTTCCGGTACCTTTTATCCTCTCCCGTAGCTAATGACCTCGATGTTGTCGAGGCGAAAACCCCTAAGTAAAAAATAAAAAAAAGATCTTCGCACGCTGATGCCTCCGTCCATCTGGGTTATGGTTTTGTTTGGTGCTCGTGAAATACCGCAGCGTCAATCAGTCAGTCATCCACCATCAGCTCTATGTCTAATGATGTATTCCGTGATCTTGCGTCTTTACAAACCGGTTCTCATTTCCTTAAACCATCCATGGTGCTTCTTAATTTATAAATATAGGCATAGTTAAATATTTTCTTGCTGATCCTACAGGTGTCCAATGTGTGTAAGTGTCCATAAAATTTAAGTCTTTTTTTTCCTTCTTCTTCTTCTTCTTTTTCTTTTTATAGCTGTGTTTCCCTTTATGTTCTTGTATAAATCTCATTTTTCCTCTTTTCTCCAAAAGTCATCTTTTTTTTTGCATTAAAGTGTTGATAAGTATTTCGGTTTTGATTCTCCTTGTGTCCTCCCTCTTTTATTCGGTGTTAGGGACTCTGATGCGTACAGTGCCTTCGATTTAATCACTACCGAGTGTGGTGGGCGAGTGATTAACGCTCTGGCCTCGCAGGAGTATGTGGGTTCGAATCCCCGTCCGGGCATCCAGGTTTGGATTGTCCATGGTTTCCCCCAAATCACTCCAGGTGAATGCCGGGATACTTCCTACATAAGGCCATGGCCGAATTCCTTCCCGTTCCTTGTACCCAGTCCCATACCGCCTGTAATTACCTCGACGTCGACGAGGCGTAAAGCCATAATAATAAAAAATATTTAATTACTGTAGCATACTGTCAGATTTTTGTCTGGACTGATATTTGTTGTGTGTCAGTTCTGTCTTCCTCTTGTATTTGTCCGCCGACTCCTCTCATTGCTTCGGAGTTTATTCGCCGTCCTCGTGACGTACAGCCTGAACCCTCGCTGATCGCCCCTAATGACGGCCATTAGGCTGCCCGCCCAGCGAGCACCGTGTGTCATTGTAATGTGCCTACCCCGCAGGCGAGTCACTAATCCACGCAGACTGCTTCGGCGAACTTTTCTTTTTCTTTTGGCGGTTGGTGAAGTAACAGGAAACTGTTACTAATATACATGTCACGTGATCACTTGACGGCAGAATTGCACGTGTATTAAACTGCGTTGTGGGTTGCTCTCGAGCGTCATAAAATGCACGTAATGACGAAACCACTCTGTTCTGCATGTTACAATAGAATTGGTAGATGACAGTGGAAACGCTCAAGCGGACAGCTTTGATACTGTTCATACTGAGTGCTTCTAATTAGTAGCAGTAAACAGTTCATACATACAATGTAGTCTTCACGGGTGTACCGCCGGATAGTGTTGTGGAAACACAATATTTCGACGGCTGGCTCTGCCGTCTTCTTCAGGTGATGAGACATGTGTAATGGTCGGCTGACCCACAGATACTGACAGTATCTGTGGGTCAGCCGACCATTACACATGTCTCATCACCTGAAGAAGACGGCAGAGCCAGCCGTCGAAATATTGTGTTTCCACAACACTATCCGGCGGTACACCCGTGAAGACTACATTGCAGTCATACGCCGGGAAAGTCTTCGTTCTTAGTTCATACATACATTGTGTAGTAAACACAATTCACATTTTTTAAAAAAGACTTAAAAAAAAACACTAATAAGTCATTTTTAAATCAAATTAATTATTCGTTCTGTAAATTGCTTTTATAAACAAAACAAACAAAATATAATTGGGCTTAGAAAACTTTTGAAACTGTTAAGAAATTATTTTGATGCCATATTATCCAATTTATGAAATTCTCTGTCGAATGAGATGCAGTATATGTTTTTTTGCAGCATAACGTATCTTATAATCACGATTTGGATCTTTATGACCAAAAAAATAGAGAAATATGCAGGCAAATATGACCTTAAAAATGTGACCTAAAATGACAAAATATAACCAAACTTTTAAATTTGCTACGCTTCAAAACATACTCAATTATACGGTTAGCGTTCTGGCCTCGCATTCGGGAGGACGCCGGTTCGAATCCCCGTCCGGGCATCCGGATTTGGGTTTTCCATGGTTTCCCCAAATCACTCCAGGTGAATGCCGGGATGCTTCCTTCAAAAGGCCATGGCCGAATTCCATTCCTTGCCCCCCATCCTCTCCCGTCTCTAAATATCTCGCTGTTAAAGAGACGTTAAGCAGTTTTAAAAAAATCAATTATACATCATTTATTTTATCTACTAGTGGCGCTTTCACGTAAACAGCTTGATTTGTTTCCGTTGTTGTTGTTGTTGTTGTTTTAGGGCGCGTCGACATCGAGGTCATTAACACGATTTGCTTCCGTGCACTCGCTGCACCATTTTTTAAATCGCTTTGTTAAAGTCACTTTAATTTCACATAATTTACAGACTCTTTCGTCTGTACTAAAATACTCCTCTCCAAATTTCTTTACGTAACTCCTTAACATAGCTCTTCCAGGAAAAAAAAAAAAAAAAAAAAAAAAAAATCAGCATTTCGGACCCACGGATCTACTGCAGATTTAACACTGACTGAGGATTATTTTCAAAATTATTTCCCCGAGACACTGATTGACGCGGATCGACACAGGCATGGTGCTGCTGCATTGTCGAGATTGAAAGGAGAGCGGAACATTAACGTTTAGAGAGTGACAATAATGCATATCTTCAAATCCTTACATGAATTCTGACCAATTCAGTGAAAATTAGTTTTGTTTTTTATACCAGTGTATTACAGGAGCACAGTTCTGACAATAATTAACTTAATTTCTTCTCATTTATCACTTTTAGGAATTCCCGGCATTATTAAATATTGCCAGATTTTTCCTCAAAATAGGACCATACGACCAGAAATATTATTGTAATATGACCAAAACTAGGAAAATGGCCTGAATATGCATTTATATGATATATATAATACATTAAAAAAATACAACCAGAAACGTTTAATCACTGTTTAATTCAGCTTTACAGCTGAAAAGGAAGGCAGGAAAAAAATATGACTTGTCCTAAACATCCAAACCCTACTTGTAATCAATAATTTTCTGAAATTATTCATTTAATTACTTTCCAACATCCTTAAACTCCTGAAAGATTGCTACATTTTTCCTGTCATCTTTAGAAGGCTACGCATCACTGTTACAGTAGTTTTGAACGAATTTTTGCGTCGCGCCGGTATTAAGAAATTAGGTTTTTCTTATGTTTTGCCAAGAACTCTCCTTCAAATTGTAGGAATACAATTAAAAATCATACCGTTCCCAGAGTCGGCCAGATTCCAGCTTTTATTTCTTATCCGTCAATATTTTCTAAATAAAACATCCAACTCGAAAACATTCTGCAGTTATTTTCCCACTCATAATAGTCATTCTAAGGTTATTAAGAACTACCACAGCGGAAGACAGGCGGCCAATGAGCGAATCACCGAGCCTGGTGAGTGAGCGGTGATGCTTTGGCCTCGCATTCGGAAGGACATGGTTTCTAATTCCCGTCCAGCCATCCAGATTTGGGTTTCTTCCATGGTTTTTCCAAATCACTCCAGTAGAATGCCGCAATGGTTCCTTCAAAAGGACATGGCCCAATTCCTTCCCGTTTCTTGCTCCCACTCATTTACCGCCTCTAATGACCTCGACAGCGACAAAGCGTAAACCCAGAAACAAAAAAATAAGAAAGAAAGGAAAGGGATGATACGAGTAAAAGAAAATTAGGACTGGTCTATGGAATTGAAGAGATGACGATGAGCACTAACTGCACTCGATTTCAGGTGGGTGTAAGGGAGTAATTTGTAGGAAATTACCAATGTAAATTTATCAATAACACTGAAACAATTTAACATTCATAAAGGACGTAAGGAGGTGAGTGGAGAAATTCAACTCAAAGAATTTTTGTTAAAAACACAAGAATGGGTTAAATAGGTGTGTGTGTGTGTGTGTGTGAGGGGGGGGGGGACATTCGTATCAGAGTACGCGCTCGATAGCAGTTAAATTTGATTGAAGCAGAATGTAAATGAAGACTTTACTTTAACATGTACGACCAACTGTCTGCAATTAGCTTTCTTGCCGATATCTGGGCCGTAGACGAAGAATCTATTATATCAATGACGACATTTCAAAACTAGGAGGTAAACTGTTTTGAGTGTTGCCTCATTTAAAGGAACGAACCCCATATTCTTCTGGAATATTTTCGAAAATTATGTGAAATCGAAAAGTTAGTGGCTAGTTCCGGAGCTCCATTTGAAGGAAGGGTCCTGATGTTCTTCTTGAAAATTTTCTGGAAATTATGAGAAATTGAAATTTTACTAGTTTTGGCTAGTTTCGAATTTTCATTTAAAGGAAGGATTCTGATATTGTTCAGGCTATTTTTTGAAATTTATAAAAAATTTGAAATGTTAGTGGCTAGTTTCGGATCTTCATTTAGAGGAGGAATCGTAATATTGCTAGGGCGTATTTTCGGAAATTGATGAAAAAATCGAAATTTTAGTGGCTAGTTTCATATCTCCATTCTAAAGAACGGTCTTGAATATTTTCGGTAAAATATGAGAGATCGAAATTGTAGTGGCTAGTTCTGGATCTTCGTTTAAAGCAACTATCCGTATGTTCGTCTGCAACGTTTTCGTGAAATTATGAGAAATCGAAATGGTAGTGGCTAGTTTCGGAACTTCATTTAAAGGATCGGTCGTGATGTTCTTCTTGAATATTTTCGCGACATTATCAAAAACTGAAATTTTATTGGCTAGTTTGGGAACTTCATTTAAGTGAATGGTCCGAATATTGTTCGGGACTATTTTTATTTTATTTTGAAATTTATTAATAAAATCTAAATTTTAGTGGCTAATTTCGGACCTTCATTTTAAAGACACGATCCCGAAATTCTTCTGGAATATTTTCGCGAAATTATGAGAAATTGGAATGGTACTGGCTAGTTTCCGATTTTCATTTAAAGGAACGGTCCCTACATCTACATCTACATCTATACTCTGCAAATCACAAATACTGTGGGTGGCAGAGGGTGCTAAGCACTACATTACAACTTCTCAAAATACGTCCTGTGAATCGTAGTTTGGAATTAGCTTTGCCTACAACGGAAGTTATGTGCAGGTCCCATTTCATGTTGCTTTGTACTGTTACGCCTAGATACTTCAGGGAATCCACAGTGTCAACAACTGAATTGTTAACTTTGTACTCCTGAGCAAGCGGGGTCTTTTTATTACTTATGTGCATTGCCTTGCACTATGTTCTTCTTGAATATTTTCAATAAATTATGAGAAATCGAAATGTTAGTGGCTAATTTCGGATCTTCATTTAAGGGAACGGTCACTATGTTCTTGTTGAATATTTTCGGTAAATTATGTTAGTGGCTAGTTGTGGGACTGGTTTAAGCTGCCTGTTGCTGATGGCCTCGTGTACCTTGTGAAGCCAGTGCGCTCGCTGCGTGATGTTGCAGGGAGCCTTGCAGTGTTACGGGGTAGTCCTCCCCGCCTCTTCCTCCCCTGCTTCTTACTCCCCTGTCGCCTCGTTCCTTCACTGCTTTAAAAATAAAACGAGTGATGGAGCCGCAGGCAAATTCGGGGTTTTTATTCCTTCGAGGCTTAATCCATCAATTACGCTTTAAAAAATGTGTCATGGCAATGAAAATGAACGCGAGCGCGTCTCCGCCGTGGGGTGGAAGTCGCGCCATTGTGTCTGCCCCGCTACAGGTGTAGTCGCTCAGCAGGGCGGGGGGTGCACCACCCTCCCGACAGCCAGCACAGTAAAGCACCTGCTCACAGCACTGCCTAACCTAACCATGTAATACTAACCGGTTTAACGTGGAATCCGAACCACGGAAGCATTCTGCCGTACTTCACATTGGACAGGAAGGTTTGTCAGAGGTGAAGGTTGGGTTAAGGACCTTGAAAATCCGCGACAGGATTCGAACTGGGGACATTTCGATCTCCAGTCAGACCTGTTAGAGCACCCAACCATAATAACATAAAGTATATATATATATAAAACCAGAAAATGTAAAATTTTTCGGATTATTTCAAAGATGAGTTAGTAAGTTATAAATACAAAGTGTAAATTTCAAAGCAGATTCGTTGATAAAGATATCGCGATGAGAGGTAAAGTGCGCGAGAGAATAAAAATAATAATAATTAAAAAAAGTTGCATTGGTTGCAGGGCCGCAATTACGCATAGGCTACCTAGGCTGTAGCCTAGGGGCGCCCATCACATAGGGGTCCGTACCACATGCAAAAATAAAAATTATATTAGTCGCTGTCATTCTGTTGACAGGCGTTCTGAATAATTAATACTGCGTTTTTAATCTTTATCTATTCGTGCTTTGATGATGTTTATCATCTTTTATCGTTTGTCTTATTTTAATGTGTAGGCCTACTGTTTCATATTGTTACTAAAATTTGACAGTTTGTAATTTTGGGGGCTTTTGCTGAGTGTGTTTGGTTGCAACAACAGCAGAAAAATAGGCAGCACCTTATCCATCGATCATCAGTCAACAAACAGATTGAATGTGTGGGCATCTCTTGCTAACATCGTTCACTTCAGTATCGAAGACTATAGAGAAAGCACGTTTCGAACTTCCGATTATTCAGTAAGTTATCCTCGTATATTTTTACTATCATTACATTACCCAATATTTTGCATTAAAAGGTTTATTAATTTAATAATAAGTAATCAATATTGCTTTATAAGGACCCGTACTACAGGTACAGCCTAAATCCGCACCTGATTGGTTGTCTTTGTTTAAAAATTTCTTCGTGGATTCCCATTTCCTTAGTTTGTTTTTAAAATCTTATTCTCTTTTCAACCTGAACCTGTAACTCGGATACTAGACATTATTTCTTGGTCTTGTATCTTCACTTTCTAAGTTGGGAAAAGGGCAATATGCTATCTTGACCGATTGTGTAAAAATGTACTCAAGACAATCGACTGAATTGAAACAACGTACTTATCGGTTGGTTTCTTGTCGTCAGCATTATTTAACTGAGCGGTGATGCTCTGACCTCCCATTTGGGAAGACGCGGTTTCGAATCTCCCTTGCGGCCATCAAGATTTTACATAATTTCCCCAAATCACTCCAGAAGAACGCAGGGTTGGGTCTTCCAAAAGGTTTCTTTCCTTTTATTGACGTCGACGAGAAACTCGTTATGGCACAAGGTGTCACGTTACAGTAGGCTGGCCCTATTCAGTTAATTAAAATTTTTTAATATTAAATTTATGCTATGTATTGCCAAGGATCGCATGCTATGTGTGTCTGTGACTTGCGATACTTACGGATCGATTAATCGATCAGTGTGTGGAGTCGAGCGGGAGGAGACCGTTGGTTGGTAACATGTCGCCGTGTTCGCTGTAGCTCGATGTAAGTCTTGGCAGGAAATTAATAAGTGGTTTGTGTCAAAGTGTCTAGGTTCCCGTGAGATAATAATTACCGATCACTAACAGAAGAAACTACGAGATTACATTAAGTGGTGGAGTGTTGTGAACTGTGTTGGTATAAACAGCTACGTTAAAGTGATTAATGTGTTGCTTTTCACTCTTAAGAACCTGCATCTACGGATTATAGTTACTACCAGTGACTTTTTTGTACTTTAATTTTTTTTTTTTTTTTTTCTGTTGATGGCCGAGTACATTGGTGCAGTACAAAAACTGTAAATAGATCTTTGAATTGTGTTCCCTCATACACGTGGGGTTTATTTGAAGAAAAATTTCAATATATATGTATTAATTTTACCTTAGCCAGCCAATGGTGGCGGCCGAAATTTAATTAAGTAAAACGAAGTCGATTGTCCTTCCATTACGTGGTCGATATACAAACTTTAAAGGTGACTAATTTGTGGGTCGGAAGAAGAACTATTATTTATCAATCTCATATCAATATGGATCCGACAAAGGGTCCACACCGAGCGTGGTTGGTGAACGGTTAACGCTCTGGCCTCGCATTCGGGAGGACGCGGGTTCGAATCCCCGTCCGGGCATCCAGATTTGGGTTTTCCATGGTTTCTCCAAATCACTCCAGACGAATGCCGGGATGCTTCCTTCAAAAAGGCCATGTCCAAAATCCTTCCCGTTCCTTGTCCCAATCCCATCCCGCCTCTAATGACCTCGCTGTCGACGAGGCGTAAAGCCCAAGCAAAAAAAGAAGGTCCCATCACATTTTACCAAATCTCATCACGGCGGAGGGGATCCAAATTTAAGAAAAAAGCACCTCACGTAATTAATAAAACAGTATAAATTTGCACCCTAGCAGCAGTTCAGGCAGTTGGTCGATTCGCCCGTCACACTTGAGGCGGGAGCTGGCTGTCCGCGTGGGTGTCGTGCCGAGTGTTGCGTGCACACGCGTGCTGACTGACCCACCTGCCCGTATTGTGTTCCTTATTAGTCCACACAGGCTGGCCACTCTGCGCGCTCCAAATTTAACAGCTCCAGTGCAGGGACAAAAGCCTAACACCTTTACTGTATTGCTTAAGCATGAATGAAGTAAATAGGTGAAAAAAGTGAACACAATTTGAGTATAATGCGTAATACAACTGCTAATTTAAGCTTTATTATTTTTTTTTAACGTTATCTGCAATTGCTGAAGGGGAATGGGGGGTTATTGGCAGAAAATTTTTTTTAAGTACAGTAGAACTCCATTTATCCGAATCAATTGGGATCAGACCCCATTCGGATAATCAAAAATTCTGATAGTTGGATTTTTCCCGAAAAGGGTCTATTTTAATTAATTACTGCATGCATACTGAAAATGGGTTGAAAACACTATTTCCAAAGAAAAAGTGCTTTTAATTAATTAAATGAAAAGGCAACACTTTTACATGTTAAGCGTACAGTACTTAAAAGTGCTGTATATTACTACATAAAATAAAAGTCATTGCTTGCTGAACACCTCGTTCAAAGTAAGCTGTTTGACTGTATTCATCCGCTTGACAGTGAGAAGTTGCATGTGGTCACACTCGGGCTGACGCTCCATCCACTTCAACGCAGTTTCAACGCCGGCAAATACTCGACCAGCTGATGGTTCATCTTCGGCATTAATATCATCTTCTTCTTCCTGGACACATTCTTCTCTCACACTTTAAATAAGTTCTTCATCATTTAGAATTTCACACCCAGGGTCAGATGAATCACGCACCACCCGCTCTCCTATATCTTCACCACTAACTTCTTAACATCCGTCAATTTTTAAAAGAATGTTTCTGAATTTCTCAGGTGACACGTTATACCCATCTTCTCCTGTCTCTTCCTTTTCCTTTTCTTGACCTTCTTTTGCCTTTTGCTCTTTTTCCTTCCCTTCTTTAATTGTTTTGCTAATCTCAGTACGTCTCCGTCTTAATTAAAAAAGCGCTTCGGATATTCAGCTATTCGGATAGTCGGAGTTCTAATACTTGGAGTTCTACTGTATATCACTTATTTAGTGGGGTGACCATCTTGCAATTTTGTTGTTGTTGAGTTTGCATCTTTTATTTTAATTGGCACGGAGCATATGCCTAGCTTACTGTAACGATGACATATAATACAGGGAAATGTAAAATGTATTTCAATTATTTTGTAGAGGAGAAGTATGTGGTTGTTAGGTTGGTACACTGCGCGCGGGCTCCAGAGATAGAGTAAAGAGTATCTCTGGACGTTGTGTGATGGCGGGCGGAAAATATGTGTGTTAGTGTTAGAAGAGCAGTATGAAGGACCAATAAGTATGTGATTTTTTTGAACAGTGTCATCTTGTGAAGTGTTCTGTGAAAGAGATTTATGTCAGATAATGGATACAAGAATGAAAGGAAGTATTTGACTTTGTTTTGTTGGAGTGTAATGTGACTGTATAGTTATGTGAACTGATACAAATAAACGTGAAATAAAAGGAGAGTAACTTGTTTAACTTGATTCGGAATAGGATGAACTAACCGCTTTATCCTGTAGCAAACGGAACGAGGCTAACAGTAGAAACAGGAATTAATTTGTTCTTGGCTCTGAGGTGATTTCTACGACCCGAAGCATATCCAGGAACTTATAAACACTAGCATTACTGATTCTCGTAATATCATTATATTATTCCTTCATTTACTATCTCTGGACAGAGAGTACAAGAAAACATCTACTACATCGACTGGTTATAAATAAACAAAAATAACTGGTATTTCTCGAGTTCTCGTTTGGCTCCAAGACAAGTTCTCAACGAGTAAATGAAAAAAAAAAAACAACAACAACATATATACCGCTATCTTGTAGTGTGTGGTGCCTTTAATCCGTATTTGGTAATGGTTCTGAAAATAAAATGAGATTTCTTAATAATGGGTAAAATATCGCGCTATGAAAGTATAATTTGTTAAAAAATTTAACGCAAAAAAAGAAAAAGGGTCGGGGTTCAGCGAACATAATTAATTGTCGTTTTCAACACCACGCGAGTACGGGTTTGGCAGAAATATTTGTGTGTTGTGTTCGCTTTTTCTTGTTCGTCCGCGGCCTACTGCCTTAATCTTTTGTCAATTACTGGATTCACTCCGTACCCTATGTTACTATACAGCTCGATAATTTCTTCAAAATACTCATCAGTCCCTTCAAACTCGAAACTAATTCTTCTAATTTTGCACAGAAGAACTGAAAAGTTAAATAGAATTCCAGTTTGTATTTCAGCAAGGTCAGGTCACATGGTAATGATCTTTCGTCCTAAAAACTTTTTTTTACCACTTTTATGTTCCTTGCATAGCGTTTTTGGTTTAATTCTCCCGAAATAAGGTCAACATTAATCAGTAGGGCTCAATTATTATGACCAAAAACTAGAGAAATATGCAGGCAAATAAGACCTTAAAAATGACAAAATATGACCAAGTATTTAAGTTGACTACACATTAAAACATGCTCAATTATACATTATTTATTTTATTAGCAGTGTGGCCTTCATACAGACAGCATAATTTGCTTCCGTTTACTCACTGCAACATTGAGAAATTAAGTTTTAAATCGTTTTTTGAAGTCATTTCAATTTCATATAGTTTACAGAATAGAACTCCTTCATCTGTACTAAAACTCTCCTCTCTAAACTTCTTTACGTAACTTCGCACTTTCAAAAAATTTTACTTTCGGCATGGCGGTATATCTATTCACTGATCATCTACAGATTTAACGGTGACAGGATATTTCATTGAGATCGACGCGGATCGACACAGGCATGCTTCTGCTGCAGTGTCGAGACTAAAAGGCGGGCGGAACATTACGTTTAGAGAGTGACAATAATGTGTAACTTCAATTCTTGACAGGTGAATTCTGACCACAGTGAAAATAAGTTGTTTTTTTCCCCCACCTGTATAGCAGAGGAACAGTTCTGTGAATAATTGTCTTAATTTCTTCTCATCTATGTCTAGTGAATTCCCGGTAACATTAAAAATTACCAGATTTTTCCTCAAAATATGACCATAAATATTATAGAAATATGACCAAAACTAGGAAAATGGTTTTAATATATATTTTTATGCTACATAAATTACATTAAAACACAATCAGAAACGTTGATTCGGTGTTTAATTCAGCATTTCAGCTCAAAAAGAAGGCAGGAAAAAATATGACTTGTCCCAAAGATCCGAACCCAATTAATCAGATTCAGGAAATAGATCAGACCAGATCATTAGGTCATGACAGTGATCCTATATTATCATGTTTGTCCCTAAAAACGCCCCAGCTTCATTATTGCCAAAGTGATGAGTGGGTTTATCAAAGGTAAGAATGTGTTTATTCCACACACCATCCTTCGAATACCCGGATGGAAAGGAAGCACTTCTCTGTCATGTTGGTATTTGCCATAACAGTTAACTGTACCCAGGGGCAGATCATGTACAGACAAGGCACTTATCTACATGGATCTGTCTCCCAACTGGAAATTGTTCCAAACCCGCGACCATACCAAAAACATGGTCATGTGCATATACCTCTGTGAGTGGGGAATCGGATGGAAGAAAATTTTACCCAACGTTTGTGATAAAATTAAGTTCTGAAGTTTTGGTTCTGTCATGCAGTAACAATAAATATAAATGTGCTTGTATCAAGTGTAACGAAATTCCTGATTCATCAGGGTTATCCCAGCATATATGTTGATTATGTTACATAAATGAAATGAAGATTATAAATTTACGAAAAAAATGCTTTGCTCTGAATAATTTGATTTAATTGCGATGCTCCATCGATGCTCTCCGGTGGCAATTTCCCTACACACTCATCTTCCCCCTTTCCTGCACCTATCTACATTTGCCATCTACAAATTTCATCTTTAAATTCTTTAAATGTTTTTGGCAAAATTATTCATCATTTCTCTTCACAACTTATTCCAATCCCTGACACCCTTACCTAAAAAAGAGAATCTTCGCACACCCTTGTGCCTGAAATCGAGTGCCAGCTTGTGGTCATATTCATCTTTTCCCTTCCATGCACTACTTTTCATACCTACACTAATATCTTTCCATGCATCATCACCAATATACTCCTCGTACACTCCCATCACCCTCTTCACCCTCCTGCTGTCTTCCAACGAATTCCGTTCCAGCTCTTTTATCATATCTGTTACTGATTGCGTTCTGCGGTAATTTCCAGAAACAAATCTAGCAGCCCTTCTTTGCACCATCGCCAACTCCTGTATTTGAGACCCAAAATGTGGGTCCCATAAATTATAATCCGTGTTCAGTTTCTTTAGTAAAAAATTTTAAATTACTTTTTCAAGCCATCAGGTAGATTACGAACGAGTACTAAAACTACTTTAGAATCGTTATTTGTAATTACTGCACTCGTCGTAGGGTGTATTAAACAATTGTTAATTGTGCATGAATTTTTCTAGAAGCCAATATCGCAGTTCTTCTGCTCAACTTGAATTGTAGGAAGTTCCAAAGCTTTAACTGGTTCCTATACATTTCCTATATCTTGGAGATGGCCTCGGTTCAGGATTCTCATCCACAGCATTTGATTCTACATCAGATTAATTTTTATTGCTTTTAAGGCTTAAAAGTTTCAAAGTAATGTAGTCGTCTTTCCCGTTAGTTGTAAAACCGAAGCCACCTCCTATCGTCGTTTTATGCGCATGTGAGAGCCATTTTTCATTTTCTTTTTTATGCCTTTTGTATTAGAGATAATACCACACTACCTGTCACGCCTCTGTTTTGAATAAAAGAAAAGAAGAACAAACTTAGGCAGCTCGCGTCTAAAGTATTAAATTTTCGTTGCGTGTCGTGTTAGTGTGAACCAGATCGGGGTTCTACAAGCGAGGGACGCCTCATAAAACAGGCGATTTATATCTTAAATCTTCCGCCGAGCACATTATCACCCATCTCGCTCCTTTATTTTGTCCGGGACGCCGTTTATCTTTGAATTTGCAGCTGGCTTCAGGAATGCGCGCGCCGGACCTTTTGTTATATTGTTCCGTGGGTGGACAATGGAAGACACTCTCGATACCATCACCTCGCCGCGGTGAATATGGGCGGACCCGTGCCGAATATGTGGCGACCGTGATCAGGACGTTCAGCGACGAACCAACCACTCACCCACGTGGGTTTTCTCATTCGTCGTTGTTCTTTCCGGTAAATTTCATGAAAGACTTCACACCTTCAGCTTTTGCAAATTTCTTAATTTTAATGTAGCAGCTACGCTCTACGTTTTTTGTCATCAGTGTCTCGACTATCTTCATGTTGGCTTATCTTCAGCTTACGCCATCATCACAATGTACTCCTTATTGCGTACGTCTTCAATTATCCGATCCGCTTCCGGGAATCCAGATTTGGGTTTTCTGTGGTTTCTCCAAATCACTCTAGGTGAATGCCGGAATGCGTCCTTCAAAAAGGCCATGGCCGAATTCTTTCCAGTTCCTTGTCCATAGTCCCACTCCGCCTCTAAGGGGGCATCCATAAATTACGTGAGGTGTTTTTCCGAATTTATGCCCCCCCACCTCTGGTGAGACTTCCTGAGATCTGGTCCGACACCTCTGGTGAGATCTGGTCCGTAAGATCTCTCCTAGAAAACGCCCTCACAACTTTTTGAGACCTTTTTTTTAAAAAAGTTCTAGAGTCCAACGAAAATTTCCAAAACCTCACGTGAGATTTCCGTTGACCCCCCCCACCCTCTATTTCACCTCACGTAATTTATCGAGCCCCCTAATGACCTCGACGTCGACGAGGCGTAAAGCAATAAGTAAAAAATAAAAAATAAAAAAAAAAATTATCTGCTTCATAGATTTTAATCTTTGGCATGCTCTACTGTCTTTGCCTTCGACTGTTCTCGGCACTAGCAAATTAAACAATCTCTCGTGACTTAAAATAGTATCCATTACCCTCTCTCCTCTTCTCTATAGAAATATGATAGTGATAAAAGAAATATTTTTGCTGAACGCATTTTTTCCAGTTGCAACTCCTGTACAGGCAAATTTTTCTGATTACGCTCTGGCCTCGCATTCGGGAGGACGTGGGTTTGAATCCCCCTCCCGTCATCCAGATTTCGGTTTTCCGAAATCACTCTAGGCGGATGCTTGAATGGTTACTTGAAAAGGGCATGACCGAATTCTTTCCATTTCCCTGCTCCCAGTCCTCGCCCTCTTATGACGTCGACTTCGATGTTGCGTAAGGTCATACGATGTAAAAGAGCGGAAAGTCGGAGTATACTCTTTCGTGCAGATAAAAAGGAGTATAAGTGATAAAAATATAACTGAAAAGCCTACATTAGACGTCGTCTAAAATAAAATAGAGGGCTAAAAATGTACTCTACTTACTATAAGAAACCAGAATAAGAGATAAAAGGTAACAGTAGATTAAAGTATTTGTAGTTACGCTCTGTGTGGAGAACCAATTTATATAAAACTATGTGAAATAAGAACATCCGATCGTTCTAAACGCCTTTTAGCAAAGGACAACTGTTGTAACCTCCAGCACAGAAATGCAAATGTAAGTACGTGAGGAAATTGTCACGGGAACTATGGAAATGCCGCTTGAGAAACGTAAAGCAGAAAAACGTTTGTCAAAAATCGAATCGGATGATTGAAATGTTTAATATTTTTAATGACATTCAGTTGTTAAAAAAGGTAAAAAGAATAGGTGTCAGTGCTAACAAAGGGTGCTTCTGCTTAGTCGTGTAGCTCTCCTTATATCCATGCAACGTCGTGTATGCTTTTACTCTGCGTTCGTAAAATATTATATTTCATCTCAAAATAGCTTTCTCCCATGTGTGGGACACACATTCTGTATATCAAATACAGTGGTTGGATGGGTTGCAGAGGACGGCAGCCAGATTTGTCTGTGGAAATTAATGCAGAAAATCAGTAACTGACATGATAAAGGAGCTGGAATGGGAAAAGTGGAAGAAAGAAGGCAGATGGAAAGAGTGCATAAAAATTAGTGATGAGTTTTGTATAGGTATTGATAAAACAAATACGAGTGGTGCATGCTCTTCGGATCAAGTCCGTTTTTAAAATTCTCTGTTTTTTTCCAATGCGATCAGATTTATAACATTCTACGCCAGATGCAGAGAATGTTTGTGGAGGTTTCCTTCATTGAAACGCGTTCATAAAATTTACCTACTATGGGAGTATTTTGTCTCTGCTATACCTTTGCTTTGAGCAAACATTTTCAGATTGTACCAAGAGTTGCCAACCTATTTATGGAAGAGAAAAATAAAAAGTATTTGAAACAAGAATAGTATTTTTAAATTCAGGTTTTTAGAGTCTTGAGTATATATTTTTTTTCCCCACTTATGGAACTAGATATTCATTTTTGGTTTCCTTTGAAAGTGTGATATCTCGTACCGCAATCAGAGAACGTGGTGTTTCCTTCTTGATACCATTTTGCATTAATCATTCTTTTGTTTAAAACTGAAATGGCGTAAACCGGAGCATATTTTTGTAGTTGATATAAATTGTCACGTGGAGTGACTTCAGAAATAACCGATTCAAGAACATAAGTTCCTTTTCCTTTTGTCATAAGTTCTTATAAATCGTTTGAGAATTAACTACAAACAAGAGAGATCAGTTTCATGAATTGTATATTTTACTTTAAAGTATTACCTCTTACTTTATGGTTAGGCTAAAGTATACCGAACAAAGGTATGATTATTTATTACAAAGTATTGGTAGTAGACTTAAGAAGTGCCCTTAGATTCTTTAGTTTAGAATATGGCTTGAAATTGTCGTGAAATAAACTCATATGAGAGTCGTTTTTTAAGTTTTACAAACCACCAGTCGATGGCACTATTGAGATGTGTGTGACATTTATATTGTAAAATTTATCCTTCCTTATCGTGAAAACAGTGGTAGCTCAGAAATTGGGGGAGTAGTTTGTCTACAGTGAGCGTTAAAAAATTGTTAAAAATTGAAATTTCACGTGTAGGTTTTCCTGCTTGATTTTTTACGATTTTAGTGAAAGCTTATCAACAATACATCGAATCATTTCTTTCAACTTTCTGTTACCAAGCACCTGAATTTCGTCGTGGTCGTGCTTCCGTCAGCGATGAATTTCGTGAATGTCTACCTAAATCGATTGTTGTTCCGAAAAACATCGATGCTGTGCGCCACATGATTGAAGAGTACCGGCATGTCAGATAGAGGCATCCTTAGGCTGCAGTACATTCGATTTTGTCTGACCGTTTAGCTGTGAAAAGATCTGTTCCCGGTGGATTCCATATGACAAGACTGTAGCTAAAAAAACAGGCTCGTGTCAATTGGTTTACGTTAGGAAAAGCTCAAAAAATTCTCCCGGGAAAATGCAAAATTTGTTTACAACATTATAACAGGAGACGAAGCTTGGATATATTCGTGCGAGCCTGATGCTAAATAACAATCAACTGTTTGGGTGTTCCAAGACCAACCGATTCCAACAAAAGTGGCTCGTTAGCAAAGCACTTCCAAGAATATGGTCACCTGTTTCTTTCGCTATTCTGGACATATCGCGACCATTGGTTTAGAGCAGGGTTTGTCAAACTCATAACTCCATGCACCCCTACGAAATTTCCCAAACAATGGCGAACCCCCTTAAAAAATTAAAATTCATTTTTTTTAAAAAAAGAAGATATTTGACTAAAAAATGTAATACAGTTACAAATAGCAATACGTTATTAATTAATTTGGTGGATGGGTTTGTAATAGTGGGGTAAGCGAACCCCTATGGGTTCGCCAATTGAATTTGTGGAGTCCGTGACAAGATTTACGGTATGATGGCTTAGTCAGCAAACGTAAATCTGTGTCGAGCTTGCAACACGCATCATGGTGAACTAAGATTAAAAATTAGCAAAATTGCTCATAAAATCGACTCAACTTGCGACAAGAAACAAGCCCATCAATCAGATTAATTAATAACATATTGCACTTTTTTTTACAAAAATCCTTATTTTATTTTATTTTTTTTTTAAAAAAGGAGCCAGTTAGTTTAGGCGTTTCGCTATTGTTTGGGAAATTTCATCGGGGTACGTGGAGCTATGAGTTTAGATCAGCGGTTCCCAACCTATGGGTCGCGACCCACTGGTGGGTCGCGACGTGTGTTTTGGTGGGTCGCGGAAAAATTGAGGTTTTTCCCACCAAAATATATCTTAATGTTTTTGAAAAACAAAATACAGAAATAAACTTTGTGTAGAAAGTGACTTAAAGTTAAAATTAACCAGTGTTAGCACTGATGTCGACGCCCTCATCAGTAAACACCAGTGCCAGAAATCTCACTGATTGTTAAGTTGTGTTTTTATAATAATTAAACGTATTATTCATTATCTTTGTAAAAAAAAGCGGGAGGCGTCTACAAAAAGCATCGCCTCATCGAGTTGACGGCTGAAATTCCAGGATTTGTTAAAACTCGATTTGCAAATTAAAATGACACGGATTTGCCAAGTCATATCTTGGTGGGAAACACCTACAAAATCTATTTTAGTAGTTGACTGGTAAGTTTACCATTCTATTTTTCTACTCCCAGTCTTCCATATTTTCATACATTTGGGTGCAGTAAAACAAAATCATTAAGCTACCAATCAACCACTAAAATCAGGTCTGCAGCTGGTTTCCACCAAAAAGTGACTTGGCAGACCAGTTGCATTTTAATATGCTGATCGAGTTACTTCTAATCGTGGAATTTGAGCAGTCAACTTGATGAGGTGATGGTCTGTGCAGCCGCCTCCCGGTCTATAATATGTTTGTTATTTTATGTATTATCAATCCTTGTTTTTGTTGATTGTAAATCCTTTGTTTGAAAATTTGCCTTTTCGTAGAATAAGATAGTGTATCTACGTCATACAACAGTTCCCATTCTGATAATAGATAAGACTCTCATATTAGGTGGGTCGCGAAAAATATTTTACTTAAAAGTGGGTCGTGTACCAATAAAGGTTGGGAACCGCTGGTTTAGAGGATCTTACTGCTGAATGGTACACAACACTTTGTTTGCCAGAAGTCATCGACGCAATCAGAAAAGCATCCAAAACGTCGCATCATTCTTCATCATGACAGTGCCACCTCTACCCGGCACGTCAAACACTTGATTATTTCACGCACAAAAACATAGAATTAATGCCTCATTGCTCGTAATCTGCCTGATTTATCACCTAACGATTTCTTTTTCTTCCCGAATCTCAAACAAAAAATGGGCGGACAGCTATTTTCATCGCCTCAAGTAGCCGTTGAATCCTTCCGAAACCATGTTTTTGACTTTCCAAAATCATAGTGGATAAAATGTTTCAAGAATTGGTCGCTTTGATCCCGCATTCGGGAGGACGCCGGTTCGAATCCCAGTCCGGGAATTCAGATTTGGGTTTTCCCGGGGTTCCCCAGATCACTACAGGCGAATGCCGGGATGCTTCCTTCAAAAGGCAATGACCGAATTCCTTCCAGTTCTTTGCCGCCGCTCCTTTCCCTCCGCTAATGACGTCGACGTCGACAATGCGTAAAGCCAAAAGAGAGAAAAAAAATCAAGAATTGGTTCGAACGCATGCAAAAGTGTGTAAAGCGAATATTTTGAGAAACAATAAAATGATTTTTACGAAAAAACATTTTGCTTTCATTATTTCTGCAAAGCGACCCTCGTATTAGCGGGTGTGCGTGTATAGTGCGGCATAAGGCGGGCTAATGACGTGGGGCTATTGTTTCGGCGGTGACAGACTGCCGAGTCACGGCCACACAACAGGTGCGGGCGGGCGGCCCAACAAGGCGGGAGGCTCTCAATTCCGGTAGCTGCCCGGCCCTGCCCACGTCATTACCAAGCCCCGGCCTCCATGCAGTCCAGCACATTACGATGTTACTCGGAGGATTATTAAACTTCTAATACTGCAGGTTCATCTGCTCATCAAGTGAATATTACTCAGACTAGAGTTTTTAAACCAAGCGTGGTTGGTGAGGGGTAACGCATTGGGGAGGCTGCAGGTGCGAATCCCCGTCCGGCCATCCAGATTTCTGTGTCATATGGTCTCCCGAAAACACTCCAGGTGAACGCAGGGAAGTTTCCATCAAAACGACATGAACGAATTCCTTCCCGTTCCTTTCCCGCCTTTCCCACTCCCTTACGCCTGGTCATGCACGGCTCATCATTTATTGTGTTTCGCCAATATCTGTCCTCGCCCTATCACGAACAACACCTTGTACATTCTCAGCACTCTCTCCACCCTTCTTCTAGCTCTAGTGAACTCCAGTCCAGGTTCCGTATCATATCCCCCTCAAATTGGACACCCATCACAGGCGTCTCATATTAATCAAACAAACTTCACAAACACGATAGCAAAACGCCCGCTTACTTACTTACTTTACTTTCCGTGTCTATAAAAAACTATCTCAGATTCTCCTCTCCCAAAATTCAGTGCCTTTAATCGCCTTGTCATTTGCTTCAGTCAGGTCTTCGTTCGAGCAGACTGTTCCCGTGATGTCGCATCTGAGCAGATGTTGATGATCCTGCATCTTCCCGCAATCACATCCGTCATCGTCCTCGTATCCCCTTTCCACCATATTAGTTTTTCATTTGGAGACCCCACATCTCAATCGGTTCAGTGTCCACCATGTGGTGTATTTTAATTTGTCGCCTCCTGGTAGTTCTTCCTGGGGGAAATTATTCTGATGTAGAAGAGTGCGCTTCCACAATTCCATACGGCACGTCTCGGGTTGGTTCTCCAAAGGTGCTGTTCTTTATAGTAAACTGTTCCTAGGTTTCAGGCGAGGTACAGGAATTTCTTGGCCGTGCATCAGGTGTCTGGTGTCGTACATTTGTTTTGTTCTTTCTTTCTCTGCTATTACTCTTCGTCTGATTCCTGGTGGATCCCGCTCGTTTTCCAGATCACTGTCTCAGTTCCGAACATAATGCGTACTTCTGCCCAGCTACAGACTACCTGCATCCCGCCACGGATTTTTCAATCACTCGATTATAATTTTCTAGAAGCTGCAAAGTTTTTGACACAAAGTTTCAGACTCGAGATATGAAAACTATTACTGATAAATACTAGTCCAGGAGGAATATATGATGGGAGCTGATTCTCGTTCCAGTTGTTCATCAAACGCTATTTAATCAGTGACCCACGAATCATTAGTTATCTCACGACTTTTATCAGTTATGTTACTTGTTATCTTTAGGGTAACATAGACATATAAACAGGAAACACAAATTGTTCTTAGGAATTTTTACATCGGTGTCTTCGTATGTGGAAGGGAACCTTGTGACTTGAACGCTGGTGTAAGACAGGAACACTTCATATCTTGCAGCTAAATACTTGGAAACGACGTAATCTTGTATCTATCGACATGTATTGAGAAAATTCAAGGGTTCGGTAACATTACGTAGAGATGGTTTGAAATTTTTTTTAATGTGATATAATTTTGATGGAGCGCCCGCTCCGGTGGCAATCTCCCTACACACCAATCTTTCTCCTTTCCTCCTCCCACTTACTTTGCCCACAACTAATTTGAACTTTAAATTCTTTCAGTGTTTTATTATTATTATTATTATTCATCATTTCTCTTGGTAATTTATTCCAATACCATATACCCTTTCCTACAAAAGAAAATTTTCCCATACTCTTATGCCTGAAATCAAGCGCCAGCTTGAGGTCATGGTCAGCTTTACCCTTCTTAACACCTCTCTTAATTCTCCCACCAATATCTTTCCACGCCTCATCGCCAGTATACGCCTTTTACACTCCCATGACTCTCTTCACCCTTCTTTTATCTTCCTACGAATCCCACTCTAGCTCCCTTATCATATTTGTTACCGATTGTGTTCCAGGGTAATTTCCAGAAACAAATCTAGCAACACTTTTTTGCACCCTCTCCAACTCCTGTATTTGATACCCAAAATGTGGTTTCCATACTACACCACCGTATTCAAGCAGTGGTCTAATCAATTCTTTGTAACCCAGTTCCCTTAGTTCTCTCGTACATCCTCTCATCACTCTTTCCAACAGGTGAAGGATTATGAACGCTTTTCCTACCACCTGTTCAATGTGTCCTGCCCAGTTAAGTTTGTTATCAAATATTATGGCAAGATATCAACATTTCGATTCTTCAATAAACAATTCCTTCCCCACTTTATAATCATAACCAACCTTCATATTTTTATCTGTGTACCTAATAAACTGACTCTTCTTTGCATTTATCTACATCCCATGTTGACTCACCTGGCTACATATCCAATCTAGATTACCCTGCATCTTTTTACAGTCCTCTACCGTTTTGATCCTATTATATAACCTTATGCCATCTGCAAACAATCAAACTTCTGATAGTAAATCATTAACACAATCATTCATTAGAATAACAATAGCAATGGTCCCAATACACTATCCTGAGTAACTCCCATGTTCACTCCTACTTCTTCTGATACTCTTTTTTCCTACCCTAACATGAAACCCACGTAATCTGCTATTTACCTACAAAAAATCTCCAGAAACAATTTTTTTACGATACCCACAATTTTATGTATTTATTTGTTAAAAGGTTTATTTATCGTGGTAAGAATGGGTCTACGAAGCCCCCTCTTCCATCATTCCAGTTGATTATGAAACATAATTTACTCTATGCAAAAATTAAAAATATAGGGCAATTATTTCACATTTTGCTTAAATTAAGTTAATAACTAAAATACTAATAAATAAATATGGCCTAAGCAATTGAATATTTGTTCGTTTATTTACTTTCCTAATGTATTTCGATTCTTAACTGAAGCATCTTCAGCGGTTTTCCTGTTGATTGTGGATACCTGTTACGATATTGTTATGTTTTACATTTCGAATATTTAAGTTATTACTTACACTTTTTTACATAATGTTCTATTTATCCACCGTTCTGACAGTCAACGGAAAAACTGCTGAAGAAGCTTCAGTTAAGAAGCGAAACGCGTTCGGAAAGCAAATAAGCAAACAAATATTCAATTTCTTGAGCTGTATTTATTTATTAATATTAGCAGTAATTGAAGAAAATGATCCACAAGGTCCAGATACTAAAATACTAACCAAAGTTTTTTTTACGCCTCGTCGACGTCAAGGTCATTAGAGGCGGGATTGGACTGGGAACAAGGAACGGGAAGGAATTCGACCATGGCATTTTGAAGGAAGCATCCCGGCATTCTCCTGGAGTGATTTGAAACCATGGAAAACCCAAATCTGGATGCCCTGACGGGGATTCGAACCGGCGTCCACTCGAATGCGAGGCCAGAGCGTTAACCGCTTACCCACCACGCTCGGTACCAAAGTCATAATAACGTTGATTTTTAACTGGTGAATCAGGAAGTACTGTGAAACAGACATTGCAGGCGGACGTTTCGGTTTTGGTGTGGTGAATATTTTCCAGTTGATCACGTTACTGCCGCCTGTGCGACACCGCCTGGTCCGCGCACAGTGGCCGCGGACCACCCAGGGGGCCGTAATGACATCGTCTTTTTGTCATTAGCGCGTCCCTCGCGGCCAGCTCCCGTCTGTGTGCTTTACACTACCTGCTACTCGGCTGGGCTGCGCCTCCTTCAGACCCCGAGGCACAAACGAAACTCCGACGGCAGAGCACTGTGCACTGAATTGGGCGTGAACGCACCATCTACAGATGACGCATTGGAACCGTGATCTTTCTTTCTTTATTTTATTTGCAAACTGATTATTACTATTACTATTACTCCGCGATTCACTAAAAGTGTTTGGCGGAGGGTGCATTGCACCTATCAGGAAGGGATATTACGGGATATGGCAGGTGGAGCTCATGGGCTATTGTGAGGAACCATCCCAGCATTCGCCTGGAGCGATCTAAGGAAACCATGTAAAACCCAGATCGGGATGGGGATTACTTAGGATCACCCCACAATTTCTCCTCCTGAAGTTTCATTTTCCTCCAGTACTCCTTCATACGTGTACTCTACTCATTCAGCCAAGGTTGGAGTCTTTGCGATTTTTTCCATTTGAAACGCTTCCAGATTACTGATAAATAGGATTCGGATCTTTATGACCAAAAAATAGAGAAATATGCAGGCAGATATGACCTTAAAAGTGGGTAAATATGACCTAAAAATGGCAACATATGACCAAACATTTAAATTTACTATTCATCAAAACATGCTCAATTTTACATCATTTATGTTATCTAGTAGTGTAGCATTTATATAGACAGCACAATTTCCTTCCGTGCACTCACTGCACCATTGAATATGAAATTATATGTTATATAAAATCCATTTAAATACAATCAGAAACATTGAATCAGTGTTTAATTCAGCATTTCAGCTTAAAAGGAAGGCAGGGAAAAAATATGACTTGTCCTAAAAATCCAAACCCTACTGATGAAGTTTCGAAATGTATTACTATTTAACCTCCGCGATGTTCCACCTTTCCAGATCTTTACCAGTTTCCTTAATCCACGGCGTAGTTGTCTTCCTCCTCCAAATATTGCTCCGGAGTTACTAGTCTGGAATGGTCTCATGATATTCCTGTGGATTCTTGTTTCTACAACCTCCAGCTTTTCCAACTTGTAGTTCGTGGAGATTATTTTTCCGGTCTACACGCGTTACGTTTTGGCTGTACTGCTTTATTTTGGCGCTCCAGGAGCAGACTTTTGATAGGTTTCTCGTGTTAAAATGAAATAACTAATCATAGAAGACTCAAATTCAAATTTGTTTATCAGACTGCAAAGATACTAGGTGCAAACGAAAACAGATGCTCCAGAGATTATAACGTTCGAACAACTACTACTCACAATATTCTGAGTACTAAAATTCGTCTCTGTCGATCGTTTATATAATTTGATTTAATTTAATTGCAATGGAGCACACGCTCCGGTGGCAATTTCCCTACACACCCAACTTCCCGCTATCCTTCACTCACCTACATTTGCCCTCTACAAATTTTAACTTTAAATTATTTTAACGTTTTCCCCTTGGTAACTCATTCCAATCCCTGACACCCTTACCTAAAAAACAAAATCTTCCCACACCCTTGTGCCTGAAATCGAGTGCCAGCTTGTGGTCATGGTCATCTTTTCCCTTCCATGAACTACTTTTCATACGTACTGCAATTTCTTTCCATGCCTCATCACCAGTATACGCCCTGTACACTCCCATTACCCTCCTCATCCTCCTCCCCTCTTCCAAAGAATCCCATTCCAGCTCCTTTAGCATATCTGTCACTGTTTATATATATTTCATAGAAAATTCCAGAATATTTCAAAGACTTCCGACAGATGTTTCTCGAACTCTAACAATAGTTAAACAATTAAAATCGCTTTAAAAACAATCAGAATTAATACAAAATCATTCAAAATCATTATGAAATGCACAGAAATGACAATTAAAGATATTTAAACACAAAATTATCCACATAAATAAGTCCAAATTGTCCTATGAACATCATAGCTCACTTCAGTACTTAGAATTACAAACTTTTAAGTGAATTTGTGAAAATGTCTTATGGAAAGAAATTATGTAAATACTTTAAAATACGTTAAAGGACAGTAATATGCAAGAAACATTAGTTAAAAGTTTGTAATTCTAAGCGAGATACGGTGTTTAGAGGACAATTTGCGACAGTCTGGACTGACTCGTATGTGGATAATTTTGTGTGTAAATATCTTTAATTTTCATGTCTGTGCATTTCATAATGATTGTGAATGATTTTGTATTAATTCTAATTGTTTTTTTATGTGATTTTAATTGTTTAAGTGTTGTTTGAATTCCAGAAACGTCGATCGGAAGTCTTTGAATTATTCTGGAATTTTCTGTAAAACGTATATTAGTAATCGGCAGTGACGAGTTTTCAGTATTCAGTTTTTCAGAGTAAAGTGAGTAATAGTTGTTTGTACGTTATAATCGCTGGAGCATGAGTTTACGTTTTCACCTAGTATCTTTGTAGTCTGATGTCTTAAAGGAAAATAAACAAATTTGAATCTGAGTCTTCTTGGAGTCGTTATTTCATTTACCAAACGAGATACCTATCAATGACCATATGTAATGTAAATTGGATTTTGTCGAATGGTCGGAAGCAGGTATTGTGAGAAATTGGTATAAGATGGACATTCCCGAATACACTGCGCACGCATGAATTGCAGTAGCCTACTGGTTCTGAACACTGGTCTGGTTATCGCGCTCAGGGAAATCTGAAGACGTGATGTCTGTGTGTGTGATTACAATAGCACGGCGTGTTTGAGGGGGAGACAAAGGCCGGAGCGACCCACAAGCCGCGTTAATTATGATTACTCTTTTTCGAATGCCACTCCATTCTCTGTTTCTCTGCCTGCGGTCATTTATATTTCTCAGGAATGTCTTTAGATTAAGTTAATTAAGCTACTGAAAACTGACTTCTCGTCCGACGGAGGAAGAAGGAATAAAAAAAAAAAAGTGGGGAGGGAAGGAAAAAAAGGGAGAAGAATTGGAGGTGCGGAGAGGGAAAATAGTCGAGCGCAGGCCTTGCTATGTATTTCGCATCGTCAGATTTAGTACAAAAGCTCATCATGCATTTGATGCGGGTGTAGCGTTTTCTTTTGAAGTCGCCTTAATGAAAGTTCTCTGTATAGAGAGCTTGATGATGTTTCTAACTACACGGCGGCGGTTTCATTAAGCTAGAAAAAGACTCCCGGGTTATTCTCTTCATTTTTTCTCACCTGCCGTCTTTTTCTTCTCCGGATCAGTTATTAGAGCCTGTACTCCGAAGACACAACCACTCCTAATTGCGGCGTTGCCAAGTCACAACAACACTTTCCGCACTCTTCGCCGTTTGCGGTCGGTCGAAACTAGAGTCGTAACCAGTGATAGAAATTCGTTTATAAATCCAGGCGTATTTGTTACTCCTAACTTTCAGACTCATGAGTAAAATGAAAATGTTCAGGCGTAATTATAAAATGATTATGAAAATACAGATTTTATAGCTTGCAATATAATCCAACACAATTTAAATCTGTAAATAGGTCTAATTGGAATGGGTTACCAACAGAATTGATGATTAATTTACCGAAAACGTTGAAAGAATTTAAAGATAAAATTTTTAGAGGGCAAATGTAGGCGGGTGCAGGATAGGGGGAAGATGGGGGTGTTGGGAAATTAACACCGGAGCTTGTGCTCCATTTCGATTAAATTAAATTAAATTAAAGGTGCCAATATAATATATACCAAAACTGTGAAATAGGTTAGTATAATTCTTGATTTTATTGTATTTATTACAATATTTTTTTGAATTTTAGACAATGATCTTCATCTTCAGTAGGCACGGTAACTGAAGAGTTACTAAGTGTTTTTGATCGTTTACTTGCTTGTTGACCCCCTGGATTGCGTGAAGTCGGAGCAGGCCTATTGGTTGCTGATGATTGGTCAGCAGCTGATGTTTCTTCATTTTCTGGGATTCCTCGTTTACCTCTGCTTGTAATACTTTTGTCACCACTACTTGCCTTTACAACTGGTATAAAGTTAGTAATTTTACGAGGCATCTTCACTTCGTTTGTTAAAGGAAAAACGCACGAACTAGAATTGTCTTATACTTCGCGGTACTTACCCTACACTGTTGCCACATCTTCTGAACTTCAGAAACGTATTATTCGAAACTCTGAAACAGATCGACAACGCGACAGGAATTATAATTGAAATTAATTATTAGAATTAAACCTTGAATATGCAAAACTGAAAACGCAGTCCTGATTATTATTATTTTTTTTACAGTTTTGATGTTAAATAGGCATATTTTCCACTGCTTTTACGGAGATTGCAGGCGTAAAATAAAAAATTTAGCCGTAATTATGCCTAACGCCCGGTCAATTTCGAGCACTGATTGTAACGGAGATCACTTTGCGGATGTTCAGTGCTTGTCATCCGCGAAAGCGGAAAAATAAATTTACAATTGTTTAGATTTTAAAATATTATCAAAAATAAACTTAAAATCAAAATAAATATGTAGTTTATCCCCAATACTACATGTTTTTTTTTTTAAGCATTGTCTATTTCCCTAAAACGCAGCCGTATTAATTTATTTTTAGCCTCATAATTCAACAACAAGAAATGGGAGATTGTTTCACAAGTGAATTAAATTACTTGAATGATTACGCAGGCGTCTAAAAAACAATCTTTGTCTTATGAACTTTGCGGAGTTTGTGGCTCGGCTAATTCAAGCGTCAAACACAAGGAAACGCCACCGCAGATCTTCCCGCCTGTCCATCGCTCTAGAGGCCCAATCACAGTCCAACTTGTAGGTCCTGCAGTGATCCGATTTTCCAATAAAGGAATCTTGATGGCACTTCCAGACAAACACCATTCCTTGTCTGCCAACAAGCTATGGCGTTGGATAATGATTGGAGGAAACAGTCTACGAGTTTGCGATAAGGACACTGGTGTGCGGCGAGAAAGTACGAGTGTAAAGGACTGCTTGGAACATTTTGTTGGACCCCTTCTATTAGCGCGAGTAGGGAGCTATCGCCTATTGCTGCAATGAATACTGCTCAGTGAAGAAGAAAGCTTCTTCCATTCCTAGGATTGATTAGAACAATAGGTGGGTTTAACGTTTGCGGCGTTATTTAATTTTATTTTTGGAAAAGTACTATCGCAACGTATTTGTTACTACATTTCCGGAATTCTGTATCGATTGATAGGCCTATATTTGATTTTTATATTGAAATAAATTATCTACTTAAGAACAAATTTGATAAAATTACTGTATTAAATATTTCTGTATATCCACAAACTCCAGAACTCGTATCATCATCAATATCATATGTATTATTTTTATAAGTTTTTTTTTGTTCAAGCCATTATTTCCCGTCATACCTAACCGAAATCGATAAACTAGTTACCATTTTAAATATTAAGGTATCCGCTTTGGTCACATAATATTTTAAGAAAGTAATTTTTCCATATTCGACCCTTAAAGGGCAAAAATCTCAACATTTATAAAATGCTGTTTTTTGTACCATGAACCATTTATTTCCCTGTATTCCTAAAATAAATCGATAAATGAATTATCATTTTAATGATTAAGGACTCCGCTTTGGTGACATCATATATTAAGAAAGAAATTTTTCGGAATTAGACCTTTAAAGGCCAAAAGTATCTATTTCCACAACGCTTTTTTTGTGTCACGAGCCATTTATCTCCCTTAATACCTAACTGAAATCGATAAATGAGGTATCATTTAAAAGATTAAGGTCTCCACTCAGGCGACATTATAAAGCAAGAACGAAAGTTTTCGGAATTTGTCCCTTCAAGGACAAAAGTAATAACTGTGAAAGTCGCGTGTCTGAGACAGTTCAGAGCCAAGCCACTAGATAGCAGCAGCACATATCACAGAGATATTAATAAACTGCTTCACAGGCGTTGACTTTTGTTACGTACCTATTACACTAAACAAACAAACAATTGATACAGTTGGGGTGGTTCTTACTTCGTCCACCAACCTGACTATTCATCATATTCGCGAAATTTTCGCACGGGTCATCTGGTTGTTATAATTTTTCTGCAGTATTTAGAAGACTACAGATCACAGTAAATTATGAAAGAATTTTTGGCTACGTTTTTGGAATTGGGATTAGAGATTTTCTGGGTTTTCGCCTAAAGCAATCAAACACTACGTGAGTCAGTGTGTTGCCAGTTTGCATAAGATACCCAGTAAACTATTTTATTCTCTTGCGAACTATAAGAAATTTGTTAATGAAACTAACTTAAAAGTTCGATTGGTTCCGCTTGGTTATATCCAAATTGTTGTCGGGCCTGTTATAACAACCTGACAAATAAGGTTATTTATTTAGATGTGTGTAATTGTTCAATATCTTTTTAATTGCGAGATAACGACATCAATTATGTTTTTTGATTTACTACGTATATTTTTCATTTAAATCATAATATTTAATTACATTGCAATGGAGCGCATGCTCCGGTGGCAATTTCCCTACACACCCATCTTCCTCCTTTCCTGCACCCACCTACATTTTCCCTTTACACATTTTAACTTTAAATTCATTCAACGTTTTTGGTAAATTATTCATCATTCCCCTTGGTAACTTATTCCAATCCCTGACACCCTTACCTAAAAAAGAGAATCTTCCCACACCCTTGTGCCTAAAATCGAGTGCCAGCTTGTGATCATGGTCATCTTTTTCCTTCCATGAACTACTTTTCATACCAGTGTACGCCTTGTAGACTCCGATAAGCCTCTTCGCCCTCCTCCCCTCTTGCAATGAATCCCATTCCAGCTCTTTTATCATATCTGCTACTGATTGCATTCTGCGATAATTTCCAGAAACAAATCTAGCAGCCGTTTTTTGCACCCTCCCCAACTCAGGTATTTGATACTCAAAATGTGGGTCCCATACTACACTACAATATTCGAGCAATGGCCTGACCAAAGTTTTGTAGCCCAATTCCTTTACTTCTTTCGTACATCCCCTCATCATTCTCTCCAACAAGTGCAGAATTTTGAAACCTTTTTCTACCACCTTTCCAATGTGTCCTGCCCAGTTAAGCTTGTTATCAAATGTAATTCCAAGCTATTTACAATTCAAGTCTTCAACATGCCTCATTCAGTAATCATAATATTAGCATTTTTTGTTTTTATGGTATGCATTTGGTTTAAATCTACGTGATAATTACGAAGAGGCTTTTGTAATTGAAGGAGATGGAGTTGAAATGTATACGACGTTTTATGATTACACGATAAAGGTTTTCAGCATTATATGTGATTATTGTAGGCCATATGTGATACATATTACAGAAAAACTGTACGCTGAAGATACCTCGACGAGAGGCGAAATGCGTCCGTGAAATAAATAATATCCAACAACAGTTGTACTGTCGAATTTATTACATAATAATTATTATTTTTCAGTATTATTTACTCGTATTTAGCTAAGCAACGGCAAATAAATGAAATGCCAGAACATTGTTTAATACGTCATTTTTGACGAGCCTAGAGGCTGTTTATATTCGATGTATATGTTCTGTGTGAATAAGCGTATCGCCAGGACACTTGGCAGGTGGAGTATTCGGACGCGCCGGTGCGTGTCGAGGTTTTCCCCAGCGCTGACATCACGCCCTGCCGACGACATTAGCCGGCCGGCCGGCCACTAATTACATCTGCCCGCCGCCGGAATCTAAATTACATTAGTCGTCAGCACACCTGAGTTTCTTTGAGTCGACGCTGTCTAATGAGCGACCCGCCAGATGCGGACACAAAGCGCGCTGCGGCCGTGTTTATTTACACGCGCGGCCAGTGGCTGCCCCGACTGACACGTGCTTACAGCCGCTAATACGCTCCTCTGATTGGGGAACTCGGCCCCGCATTCCACAGCCCCGGCAGCACTACACGACAGTATCGCATCCAAACTGTTACACTGTAAATATTATCAGTACAGGGATAATTTAAACCTGTACACCTATCGCTTAAAAATTGAAGGTTTTTGTACGTTACGACTGCTGTTTAATCAAATATTCCAATTACTTTTGCGGGATTCGCGCTGCTTTCATCGATGTTTTACTTCCGACGTTTCGACACCCAACCTGGGACCATCATCAGGCCTGTTTGGAAGTGAAGTATCACTTCTGACGGTTGTCACACCACTCCGTCGTTTATCTTCACGCCGAAACGTCGGAAGTAAAACATCGCTCAAAGCAGCCCGAATCCCGCAAAAAGTAAATGGAATATTTGATAAATATGGCGCCTGCTAAAAGCGTATTGTAGAAAGACTGCTGTTTTTTTCTCTAATAGCCTCTAAGGCCGTAAATGAACGCAATATTCTTGAAATTAATTTTTCGAACTTTGGTAGTATAACAGCAGTTTTCCAGGGACTTGATGCTCATACACCTCTGTCTCTGAGCCCCCCCCCTAATAAACCAACCCCAGCATCCCCCCCCCGATCGCCCTTCCCGCCATTACAGCAAGGCGCGTTTCGCCATCCAATTAAGGGTGCCCACGGGGAGAGGCGCGGACGCAGCACCAGGCCGAAGAGAAAACCTGGTCGGGTAGCATAAAGCCTCTACTACAGCGACGTGTTTGGAGAGAGAATACAACAACTTTCTAAGCCCGTCAAAAATGAAGGATCGCACGCAGTATTCTGGCAGTTAATTTCCTCGCAATTGATTAGCTAAATGGAATTGTTATTAAATACTGCTGGAAATGTTGTACACATTTCAATCCCACTTTGTTCAGTTACACAAGTCTCTTAACAACAGCCGCCCAGGAAAGTACTAAGTACAATTCTAGGAAAGCCGGATATCAAGATTACCCCTCCAGAAAAACACAATTGTTTAGTGTGGATCCTAAGCCATACAATGCACGATATATTGCAGAAGACATCCCAGAACTTGGAAGAATACCCATCAATGCTCAAAATAAAACAATGGAGTCTAAAGAAAACTGCGAAGTATAAAATAAAATTCGGAGGCTATCTGGATGAGATAATCAACGACAGAAAGAACACCAGCCAAAGCAAAAAGACAAAAAAGAATTAAAATAAAAGCCTCAGAGTCGATACACCTGGTTACATAATAAAATACTGAAAAAAAAAAAAATTCCTCATAAATGAACGACATTAATATATTTCCATGTTTTCGACGAATGAATGATAATAAAAACGCTACCGTTCTTGGATTCGCCACTACAACGGACAAGGGAGAAGAACAAGAGCTGACCAGCCGATGAAAATATCGTTTGACTCGCACTTCATTCTATTCGATCTCCGCAACAACTTCGCCTTCACTCTCCCAGAAGGGAAGAGTGGACTTCAACTACGACCCTGCGTGAGGCAAGACCACGTTTTCTGCAGCATGCTTTTCGTCCTGCACTGCATAATCCTTTAAGTGTTCTGTTAATAGTTAATATGCTTGAGAGTTTTTTACACACTGATGAAATTTGTCGTATCTCGTAATGTATGTGGTGTACCCTGAATAAATGCAACTTTTAACAAACCAAAAAAAAAGCACTTTAAACGAGATAAATGTTACCTTTCCTTATTGCTGTTTCCAAATTTAAAGGGAAAAAATATTGAACCACTAGAAAAGCATCTTTCAACTTATGATGAAAACATCGGCATCAAACGAATATAAAAATGCTACTAATAATTAATGTGGATTTTTAACGCAATACTTACTTTGTGTGAGACAAGGTTGTAGTTTATCCCCGTTAATATTCAACTTGTATGTAGAAGAAGCAATGAAGAAAGTCAAAGAAAAATTTCTATGTGGCATAAGTTTTCAGGAAGAAAAAATCAGTAGGCTACGATTTGCTGATGACATTGTCTTGTTAGCAGAGAGTGCTGAGGATATTGAAAAGTTACTAAATGACATGAACAAAATACTGAAGGAAGATTTTGGACTGAATATAAATCAAAGCGAGACAAAAGTGAAGAAATGTAGCAGAAATGATGCCAATACTAGCAGATTAAATATAAAAATCGGATCGGATGCAATAGGAGAAGTAAGTGAGTTCCGTTACTTGGGAAGCAAAATTACAACCGATGGCCGAAGCAGGAATGATGTTAAAAGCAGAATAGCAGCAGTAGCAAAAAGAGCCTTCATGAAAAAGAGAAACCTTTTAGTTTCAAATATTGATCTAGGAATTAGAAAGAACTTTTTAAAACTCTATGTGTGGAGCACAGCTCCTTATGGTAGCGAAACATGGACTTTAGGAATACCGGAAAGAAATAAAATTGAAGCATTTGAAATGTGGTGCTACAGAAGAATACTGAAAATTAAGTGGTCAGACAAAGTAAGAAATGAACGAGTTTTGGAAATGATGGGTGAGAAAAGAAGTTTGTGGAAGAAACTTACGGAAAGAAGAGACATGCTGGTAGGTAATATTTTGAGACATGCTGGATTGGTTAATTTGTTAGTGGAGGGAACCGTCGAAGGTAAGAACTGTAGAGAAAGACAGAGATTAGAATATATGAAACAGATAATTGAGGACGTGGGCTGTAAGGAGTATGTAGAAATGAAGAGGTTAGCACAGGATAGGAAAGGATGTAGGATTGCATCAAACCAGTCTTAAGACTGACGACAGCAAAAAAAAAAAAAAAAAAAAAAAAAAAAAAAAAAAAAAAAAAAAAAAAAACTTTGCTTTATGGCTGATTTGGAATTTGAAACGTATTGAACTCTTACAGAGTCGTAAACAGGTAACCTAATTTCTTAGTTTGTTATAATCTCTGGTCAGAATGTAGAAGTATCGCTAGCCGTTGTTAGTCGCCAACGAAGGCCGGGAGCGTGACGTCACAGCTTGACTGGCACGGTTACCAAGTAACCTTTTGTTAACATTGGTATATAAATTTGTAGCGGGCTGTGTGTCTCTGTTTGTCTGAAATGGCAACAGGTAGAAAGTTTCAGACATGTATTTAACGTATTTGTATTGTTTTAAGCATGATAAATTTGCAACAGTGAGAAATAATTTCTGTGGAGTCGTATTACTACTTAAAGCCGCATTTTGTCAGAAAAATTGCAGATTTATGCTCATTTTACTAAGGCTGCAATGCAGCCTTCCTAGCAACATTTTTTTCTGAAGGGCTTCTCGTCTCGTGTCGTCGAAGTTGGGGTGATTAGAGGCAGGGCAGTTTGAGAACAAGCAGTAGGAAGGAATTCGGCCACGGCGTTTTGATGGAGCCATCCCAGTATTCGCTTCAGTTTCTTCGGAAAACCGAAATCTGGATCTCTGGACGTGGATTTGAACACCTGCCTCTCCCCTCCCCCGAATGCCAGGTCAGAATGTCACAGCTCACCCCCCCCCACGATAGTCAAGGCGCTTGGTTACAAAACCGGAAATCTCGCGTTAGACCCTCGATGGGAACACTATTTTGTTCAGTAATGACGAAAATTTTCATTTTTTGCTTGAGTTATTTCCAAAGGTGTGCTTATGTACCAAATCAACGTGAATTTTACTGTCAATATTTGATCCGGTAATATTTTGCTCTGGTAGCTCAGTGGTTAAGGCGCTTCCTTTCAAAAAGTTCACTGCTCCTGTCCCAGGTTCAAATCCCGGCAGGCGCAGGAATTTTTAAGAGTTGTTTGATCATATGAGCTATGCCAGGCCGTTCTGTGGTTCGGACTCCACGTAAAACTGTAGGTCCCAGAGGAAAGGAACTGGTCGTCCTACCTGTGACACAATGGCTTGGTATGCCTCCTTCGAGAGGTTCCAACCGACCTTCGGGTTGTGGACTAAGTTAGTTTTTATTATGGTGTTATTACCCAGTTTGGAGTTGGCTGGTGGATTTTTTGTACGTGTAAACAAGTAGAAGAATCGGGCATGTGATCAACATTTAACTTTTTGTGCGCAAATATATTATACAGCACGCATCAACTGTCATAAAGTGTGCTTTGGGAGGACGGAAGTAAATGAAGTAAATTTCCTCATAATCGATTGTATAAAACTTAACGATACTAAAAAGTTGTTCGTTCATGTTTATTTGAAATATACTACAAACTTTGATAGTAATAATGAAAATGGATTAAAGTAGCAATTTCAATTAGTTATTACTTTATTTAAATTGTACCTGTTTGGATAGGAACTGTGACCTTCGGAATTTTTTGTCAAGCTCATTATCGATCGCGGTATGAAACGACGCTTATTAGACATGATTCAGTCCAGGCTCTACTGACTTGAGCAAAATGCATGGAATGAAGATAAATGCCAACAAGAGTCAGCTTATTGGGTACACAGATAAAAAAACTAAAGATTGTTTATGATTTTATGGTCGGGTCAGAATTGCTTGTTAAAGGCTTGAAATATAAATATGTTTGTATTATGTTTAATAATAAACTCAACTGGGCAGACCACACTGGGCAGGTAGTAAGAAAAATTTACAAAATCCGTCATTTACTGGAGAGGGTGATTAGAGGATGCACCAGAAAAGTTAGGGAATTGGTTACAAAACTATGGGCAGACCATTGGTTCAGTATGGTGTGAACTTTGGGACCCACAGTTTGGGCTTCAAATAGAGGAGTCGGAGGGTGTGCAAAGAAGAGCAACTAGATTTGTTTGTGCAAATTATCGCAGGAGCCAGTCAGTAACTGACATGATTAGGGAGTCATTGGTTAGTAGGAGGAGGGTGAAGGTTTTTATTTATTTATTGATTGATTTAGGCCTCGTCGACGGCAAAGGTCATTAGAGGCGGGATGGGACTGGGGAAAAGGAACGGGAAGGAATTCAGACATTCCCTTTTTGAAGGAAGCATCCCGGCATTCGCCTGGAGTGATTTGGGGAAGCCATGGAAAACCCAAATCTGGATTCCAGGACGGGGATTCGAACCCGCGTCCTCCCGAATGCGAGGCCAGAACGTTAACCGTTCACCCACCACGCTCGGTAGGGTGAAGGGAGTGCTGGGAATGTACAGGGCATACGTTGGGGATGGTGCTTAGAGGTGACACTGGTCAAAGAATTAGGAATAGTGCATGGAAGGGGAAAGACGACCATGGCCTCAAGCTGGCACTAGTTCTCGTGCATAAGGGAGTGAGAAAGTTTTCTTTCGTGGGTAAGGGTGTCACGGATTGGAACAAATAACCAAGCGAAGTGATGAATAATTTACAAAAACCCTGAAGGAATTTATAATTAAAATTTTTAAATCTCAAAAGTAGATGGTAGAAGAATTTAACACACAAATTATATAATAAAAAATAAATAAAAACAGGTAATTAGATTATTAAGGGAATTGGCTCCGGAACGTCTGCTCCATCGTAATTAAATTACAAATTTTCAGCTAGGGAGATCTTTTTTTTTATCTTTTAGTGTTGCCGAGTGGCTGTGCTTAACACAGTTAATTAAAATCTTTCAAATACATGTCTGACACTAATAATAATAATTTCGTGCTGTATTTAGTATGTGTTCGACAGAGTTCCTTACCGGCTGCGCAGTTCGCCTCTGCCGTAACCGTCTGCCCTAACCCGTTATATTATCACCTACTCGTTGATATATTCCATAGTGTGAGTGAGCATTCTCTGGATATATCTAGCAATATCTGTGGACAGAGAATACAGCGAAATCATCTTCGGCTGTTATCAGCTCGATCAAGATGGCCGAACGGCCTGACACATGACATGACCAATCTGGACTTTTCTTATGTATATTGTTCCCTTTCCTCTCTCCCCGAAGGTTGTTATAAGAAAAAAACTGAAAAATGTCTTAAACGGCCGTCAAAGTTGTTGATAACGGGCTATTTTTGATACCGAGTCTATCTCAGAAACGATATGTCCTAAGAACTTAGCTCCAATTTCGACTATAGCCTACAGTTTATCGAGAAATACCAAAGATACTTACATCTGATATTCTAACTTGCTAGAAAAATATGTAAAAGTCTTTGTTTTAAGGTTACTTTGCCAAAAGTTAATACTATTTTACCCAAATTGTTCTTAATTCGGAGTGCACTGCATTGCATCGCAGTGTACCTGTATTACTGTTCGGTGTATCTGAACGATTGGACTAATGGACTCCGCTACCCGAGCTCTGAGCTGCCTCATACGGTAAATCTGTTCAGTTAATTACAGTACGGAATCCTGAGGCTCCACTCGCACTTGTCCGGTTCTTCCCCCCGGTCTTAATTTGCTAAGGTCTCTTATTTCCGGCGTCTGATGAACACAACTTTTCTTAATTAACAGTTTTTACTGAACTTTCCAGACAGATTACTGCGCGGCGATGGAAGCCGAGGCTAACTATTAACGTCTGTAATGGTTCTGTTTAATTGACTCTCAGTTATTCTGGTTTTCTCAGAATGAAAGCCTTCTCGCTGTTGTTTGGCCTGGTAATGTCTTATTCACCTTATGAAGTTGGCGTAGCTTGCTGTCGGAACTTTGTTGTGTTTTATTGATAGCTAGATAAGGCTAGATATGGACAAATGCGGGTATTGTAGACGTTTGAATTTTAGAGCGAAGGCTGCAGTTATGTTGAAACGTAGCCTGGACCAGAATGAGAAATACCGTTCTGTCTTTCAGAATGAGACTAGATGCAGTTAGTTTTTAATCGTTTAAGTTGACTTCACCAGCGCCTAGTCATGGACGTCATCTTTGCCCTCGTCATTAACGCCGAGAAGCGATGAACGTCACGCAACAAGTTTCCACGCTTCTCGCTACTTTCATACGTCGGGTGTTCTCCCATCTCCCTGAAACGTTCAGTTTACGTTTTCCGTATATTTTTAAGTACTATGTGTCAGAAAACTGAGGAAATAAATAACTAAAGTTACATAAACAAATAAAATATTAACAGAATCCAAAGATTGCTGTGTTTATCGTTGATGTAATGCTGTATTTACCGTATGTATGTACAAGTTACGAATAGATTATGATTTAAAGACCCATACATTGTTCACGTAGTCACGTAGTTATTGGGCATACCACAGTTCTTAAGTTACACCTTAATCTTTCAAACTGAATAAAAACCATCCTAATCGTTTAGGTATTTTTGTCTTAACACTTGAACAAAGATATTCCTAGGAGACCTCTGTTTGCAGAGTTGTAATTATTCAGCGTATGATGATACGAGGCTGTGCTTAGTTGTGAAATCATGCTTCATCCACTACCGGCCTGCTAGGCTTGTCGTAGCTTCACCAGAGCCCAGTTGGCCAGAGATGAGGTTTATGAGAGGTATAGAGAATGTCACGAGGAAAGACAAAATTGGAAATAAAAACATCAGGGGGGGGGGGGAGTACAAGTGGAAAGAGTAGAAGAGATGTTAAGAAGGAAAATACTGCAGTGGCTGGGACATGTTATGAGGATGGAGGAGGGGAGGATGCCGAAAGTAGCACTGCAGAACAGCAGGAAGGAAGGACACCAGTTGGAAGACCTCGGGCAAGATGGATGGACCAAGTGAGGAAAGATGTAGAGGCTAAGTGTATGGAATGTGATGGAGGAAAAACCTTGGAAAGACCGCCAGACTTGGAAGAGGATGTGCAGGATGACCCGCAAGAGCGGAATCATCTAATGATCATGATGATGATACACAGGGAACGTGATAAGGAAGTATTTTCTTTCCATTTGAAAATGAAAATTTATTAAATGATCAGCTCCCACAGAAGTAAGTCAGCACAAGTATATTGTAAGGTAAAGGTAAAGGTCACGGGATTCTGACGGCTCCTGCCGCTTCCCGTAGGATTCACGGATGTGGAGCTCCGGATTCCCATTACAATGAATACGAAGGAGTCAGCGCCACGCTCCGGCCATTCTTTACCTTCCCGTGGAGTTTCCTTCACGATACTCATTGGCTGAGTGTGCCTGGGGAGCCGCTCCGGACGTTCAGCTTCGAGGAAGAATCCTCGGCTTCGTCGGGGATCGAACCCTGATCGTCCGGGCCGCAGTCAGACGCTCTACCACCTGAGATACGCGGCCATCCACTGGAAATATTGTACTGAGGGTAAATTGTTTCCTTCAAGGTTTGTGATGAAACACATAACTACTCGAAACCATTGTTACGGAATATTGAATAATCCTCATCGGTGTAGGTTTTCTGGATGAAAACCTCTTTTATCTTGGAATCAAAATGTAACCGGGTACGCTTTTCCCTATATGAGGTACTGTGCTTCAAGTTTTAGCAAGTGAGAAGTGACTTTGGGGTTACACTTCCTACTGATCTCTAGATCCGCCCCTGACACGGGGTTAGCTGGTTCGAATCCTGGTGAGGGAAGAAGTTTTCATTAGGAGGACTTGGCCTGCGATATACAAGAGGTGGCGCCCTGGAACAGGTGGAGGTGCACAATCTTCTCTGTTTTACGTATGGAGTGAGGGGATACGACACTGCTGATGGCGTTCCGTACGTCGGACGGGGATGTTTAACTTGGCGATCCCCTCGGTGTCTTTTGGAAGAGTCGGCCTGAACACTACACTGAACATCCGCACATCACAGTCAGCCGCCACACAGAACAATAAACACTTCTATCAGTCGGAAACCACGATGACATCGACTTCTTTATTTCTGTGCAAATCTGGAAAGATATTCATATTTAGCTCGACTTATCCCTTCGATATTGAGTTGAAAAATGTGTAGAGATGGTCCAGTTCTATGAGCTTGTGTGTCCTGAAAAGGACGTTCTGGCTCCTTTTTGGGTATCCTTTGACCGAGACAGTTCGGTTTCATTTTATCGCTGTTGCTTTGTTAGCTCCACCCAGGGGTCACGTGTAGGTCAACCGAGGTTATACCTACGGATGTGAAGCAACTTACAAAGTCCTCATTCAACTTGAGCAAGCAGTGAAACACTCAATAGGAGCAGTCATCGGTAGCCAATAAAAATCTAGTTCAGGACCCCTCAATAAGGTTACAAGGTTTCGATCTCCCCAGGCGGCAATGGAGAATCATCGATCGGATTCGAGCAGGACAAGGCTGATGCTGCTACTTGTTACGCAAATGGGGCTGGGTCACTTCTGCAAATTGTGACTGTGGAGCCACCTTACAGACAATCAATCACATCGTTTCTGACTGTCTTCTTCGGACCCACAAAGGAACTGTAGCGGAAATACACGATGCGTCGATCAGTGCAGTTGATTGGGTAAAAACATTAGATCTAGAGATATGAAATTGTACAAGCTTGTGATATGCACATTTGTCCTTACCTACTGTGTAAAAACTAAGTTAGTCCAAAACCCGAAGGTTGTTTGCATCCTCCGGAAGGAGGCATACTAAGCCATTGTGTCAGAGGTAGGACGGCCAGTTCCTTTCCTCTGGGACCTACAGTTTAACGTGGAATCCGAACCACGGAGCGACCTGGCATAGCTCTCATGATCAAACAGAATTCTTAGAAATTCCCACGCCAGTCGGGAATCGAACCCGGGACCAGAGCAACGTACTTTTTGAAAGCAAGCGCCTTAACCACTGAGCTATTGTGTATCTTGTTAAATACCATACGATAAATAAATAAGTGGGAATTCAAATGGAAACCACCGCAGTTTAAATTTCCATATACTCGTGCCCGTCAGTGTTATGGTTTGAGGTTACAAGATGCCACTTGCTGTGACTGTTGCAGTGGTACGCGTGCGGGCAGCTCGCGGAGCACGCGAGGCGCACCTTCCAGCAGCAGAGTGTGGACGAGGAGACGGAGGCCTTCCTGCAGCAGGCCTCCCACAAGTCCGACTGGGTCTTCACGCAGATGTGGTACTCCATCGCCAGGTCCGTGCTCAGCATCTTCCTCTCGCAGACCTCCATCAACGGGTGAGTAACCAACTCGGCTGTCTGCTCGACCAACAAGTATGTGTATCGTCTGCAATTTAAAGCTTCGAACTTAGCGTCATGCCACATTGCTTTGATGGATTGAAATCTGATTCAAGAACGCCTATTCCGCTACACCGATGTGTTTCGGTACAGAAGCAGCCTGATAAAAATCAGCCGAAACCTCAATATTTAATACTATGATGCGGCACCATAGCGGCTGAATGGAAAATATTTATTCTGACAGCGGAAGAGCCATCGATTGAATTCTGTATTTTTTTTATAAAACGTCGTGCACTATACCAGGTCTTCCCTGAGGAACTTTCATCGACAAAATCGTCATTTTCTACATAATAACATAAAAACTCAGTCATCAAATTTAAATGTTTTTCAGACTCCATTGCTTGTACCATTAATAAAGAATTTATGGTCTTGTTTTAAGAAGTTACAGGTTTTTAACTCAGAAACTTATCCGGAGCCATATTCTGTTAAAAAAAAAATAACGATTTTCAGCTGATCTACGGTATATGTGATTGAAACCTGGCGAACCTCTTTTCAATAAAATATTGGTGCTGAATATTTTTCTCCCATTTTGATATGGTTATCTGCTTCTTTTAAAACAAGAAAAAGGACTCAAGGTCGAACAGAATATCTACTTGGAATGAAGATACGAACACAGCCCGTGATTTGGACGAAGCAAGGCAATGAAGAAAACATAATGCAGGCGTTCAGCTTGTTGTGAATGTTTATGAAATAATATTTATGTATTGCTATAAACTAATATGTTGAAACATGTACATATTCTAAATATAGCTTCTTGATCATACGCGTAAATAAGTGGGCACTTGAATAATCCCCACTTTATACCAAACCAGCTTCTAACCCCGTGAAAATGGCGGGTTGAACAGGGTATTCTGTCAATTCATTTTTTTTTTTTTTTTTTTTTTTTTTGTTTGCGGTTGCTTAAATGAATACAGATATTAAATTACGATCGTAATGTTAGAAATGTAATGTTGTATGTATTTGTTAGCTTACTATAAAAGCGGAATACATAGACAGAGAATATGAGAAAACATTTACACTGAACGAATATAGATAAACAAAAGCAGCTAATAATTATTATGTGGAATTAAATAAAATGTGTACTATTCTTTGTGGTTTGTTTGCATTTTAAAACATATATAACCTAACGTCTTAGCGTTATTTGTTAGAACAGAGTGAAAATATCCCTGGCCTTTGTTAGCCCGCCGACGAAGGCCAGGTGCGTGACGTCAGCATTATGGACACGATGACGCAATGGCAAAGCCGGTTTTTTGTTAGTATTGATGATAATTATTAGCCCTTAGAATGTGGTGGCGATCTTTTAATAACATCTCGAGTGAAATTATTCTAAGCGAAGATGAGACTCTACTTCGGTGCTTAAAGTAATAGTGTGCGCTGTACTCTTGATATTTGGAATCATACTTTTATACTTTTCTTGCATCAGAGATATGTTTCGTTGGAACATTCGCCTGTACCACTGTGACTATCACAGTCTGGCTGAACTGACAGGTCGCTTTCAATCAATTCACAGTGCATTCTGCCGAAAGTTTGGAACGGCAGGATTATCTGTTTATGTATCCTGGCGGGTAAATATGCAGTTCCGATTTGTTTTTTTTTTGTTAAAGTCATAACCTTGCGTTCAGACTATAGACTAACAATCTAGGTGACAACGTTGCGATTGTTTGCCGACGATGCAGTTATCTATATGGAAATAAGGTGCACCGACGATTGCTTAGAAATTCAGCGCGATTTGGATGCTATTTCCGAATGGTGCCGTAAATGGCAGCTTACACGTAATTGCAAAAAGTGTTTTTTTTTTTTTTTTTACTGCTTAACGTCTCTTAACAGTGAGATCTTTAGAGACGGGAAAGGATGGGGGGGGGGGGGGCAAGGAATGAGAAGGAATTCGGCCATGAGCTTTTTGATTGAAGCATCCCGGCATTTGCCTGGAGTGATTTGGGAAACCATGGAAAACCCAAATCTGGATGCCCAGACAGGGGTTCGAACCGCCGTCCTCCCGAATGCGAGGCCAGAACGCTAACCATTACACCACCACGCTCGGTTTACAAAAAGTGCAAGGCAGTGCGAAAAAGCAACAAAAAAATCAGTTTGATCACGAGTAAACAATTCAGTTGTTGACACCGTTGATTCCCTGAAGTATCGGGGGGTAATAGTACAAAGCAACATGAAATGGGACTTGCACATAACTTCTGTCGTAGGCAAAGCTAATTCATAGGTCGTATTCTGAGGAATTGTAATGCTCATACAAAGGGGATAGCGTATAGAACACTAGTGCGTCCGCATGTGGATTACTATTGTGGCGTTTGGGATCCGTGTCGCAAGGGCCTGATTGACTCAGTGGAGAGGGTACAGAGGAGAGCCGCTCGATTCGTGACTGGTTGCTACAGCCCTTAGGAAAGCGTCACAGAATTGATACATAGATTGGGCTGGGATCGTTTGGAAGACAGACGAAGTCATTTGTGTTTGAATTTATTGGAGAATATGCGAAATTCTATGACCTACGTGTGCAGTGAGATACTTCCTCCGCCAACCTATTTGGGTCGCAATGACAGGAGGGATAAGATTCGAGAAATAAGATGCCATACTGATGCTTTTATGTATTCTTTCTTTCCTCGCGTTTTCCGGGATTGGAATTAAGATTGGTGCTTAGCACCCTCTGCCACCCACAATGTTTGTGAATTGCAGATGGATGTAGATGTAGATTATACCTAGTGCCTCTAGGATTGTAAGGTCCCCACTCCGTGCTGATCCGGTCACATTTGGAGGCCATACATATATATGTCTACCTGCAGCTCCGTCGCAACCGTGGGCTTCTGGCGTGACAGTCGGCGAAATTGGCGCATTCCCAACGGCTGCATCAGAAATTGCACAACCACTGGCGCCGTATAACTCTTCATGAATTTCTATTGCCCTTAAACTTTCATTTAAAGCGTCCACATTTATTTCTCGTCGTACATAGATTATGCATGAGCGACGGTGCATCCGATGTAATGTCCGCCCGACACGCGATCCAGGCGTCTTATTAACCAGCGCTGCGACTTTTGTTCCACGGGAAGCAACTCCGTGTGCTACTGCACGTCACCCAGCGGAAACAAACGGTACTACATACTGCCTACGACTCTCCTCCGCAATCCCCGACTACAGAGCAGGTGCAAAGATGGGCTGCTAGATTTGTTTCTGGAAATCACCGCAGAATACAATCAGTGACGAATATGATAAAGCAGCTGGAATGGGATTCATTGGAAGACAGGAGGAGGGTGAAGAGGGTCATGGGAGTGTACAAGGCGTATATTGGTGAAGAGGCATGGAAAGATATTGGTGTAAGAGTTGAAAGTAATGCATGGGAGGGAAAAGATGACCATGACCACAAGCTGGCACTCGATTTCAGGCACACGTATGTGGGAAGATTCTCTTTTATAGGGAAGGATGTCAGGGATTGGAATCAGTTACCAAGAGAAATGGTGAAAATTTACCAAAAACGTTGAAATAATTTAAAGCTAAAGGTCAAATGTAGGTGGGTGCTGGAAAAGGAGAAGATGAGTGTGTAGGGAAATTGCCACCGGGGTGAGCGTTCCATCGCAATTTAATTAAATCTTATATAGTTCTATTATATTAGTCTATTATATTAGTCTGACACTTAGAGATAGGTTGTCTATCGTACTGCACACTAAAAGCCTTCATAGTGAGCTCACTATCGCCATTTCGAATGTACAATCGACAGTACTGAGAATAACCTGGACCAGTAATCCAGGAGAGCTCTCATCAATAACATAAACATAATAATAAAGAAAGATGACAAAATTACATTGCTGTATGAATCATCGAAATCAAGGTTAAAGTGAAGCAAGTATTTAGCAGACCACAATGTCATATATATATATATATATATATATATACAGGGTGAGTTTTTTATCTTGAGACAACTAAATATCTCGAAAACTACAAATCCGATCAAAAAAAGTGGGTAATAAAAATTGTTCGTCTCGACGGGGGACATCCGATGATACCAAATTTGACTCCCCACCCCCACCCCCTAGGGGTGGGGGAAGGGGGAGAAAAAAAACTTAAATAGGAACCCCCATTTTTTTATTGCAGATTCTGATTCCCCGGAAAAAACTACCCCTATTTGACCCCCAATTCGAGTCATTTTGGTCGATAGATGGCGCTGCATTTCTCAGAGTTTTCTCATTACTTGATGTACTTCCATTGCGTTCACATCGTCGCTCATTTCTCAGAGTTTTCTCATTACTTGATGTACTTTCATAGCGTTCATAACATCTCTGATTTATTTACTTCGTTCTGTTGCACGTGTCAATGAGAATGCAGGCTATAACGTTGCAAGAAAAAATTGAAATGGTCTACATTTATGGAGAATGTCGCAAGAATATCGATAATGCTGTTGATCTTTATGCTCATCGTTTTCCAGACCAGCCTCGATCGCGCGCTTCTTTTTACCGTATTATCCAACAGTTCACTCAGGAGGGAAGTGTGCACACAAACAAACGAAAATACCATCCGTTCCATGTTTCGTTGCATCAAGAACTTCACGGCAATGATTTCGATAATCGATTGACATTTTGCCGATGGTCGCTACAGAAAATACAAGAAGAACCCCATTTCTTTGCTCGAGTACTGTTTTCGGATGAATCCACTTTTACTAACCACGGCACCATTAATCGACACAACATGCATTATTGGAGTGTGGAAAACCCGCATTGGTTACGCCAAGTTGAACATCAGCGTCCGTGGAATGTAAATGTTTGGTGTGGGATAATTGGGGACAAACTTATTGGTCCACATTTTATCCATGGACATTTCAATGGGGAGAAATATCAACAACTCTTAGAGGACGTACTGCCAACATTGCTTGAAGACGTACCCTTAGACGTGCGACAAACAATGTGGTTTCAACATGACGGTTGTCCAGCACATTTTGCTGTAAGATCGCGGGAAGTGTTAGATCGTCTGTACAATCGTCGATGGATCGGAAGAGGAGGTCCAGTGCCGTGGCCTGCAAGATCACCAGATCTCACTTCGCCTGATTTTTTTTTATGGGGATACTTGAAGAATGAAGTTTACAGTGAAGTGCCAACAACGCCTGAAAACATGATTGAACGAATTACCAACGCTTGTCAAAAAATCACGCCGGATATGCTTCTTAGTTGCGTCGAATCATTCCAAGAGCGGGTAAATAAATGCATCGATGTCGGTGGTGATATTTTCGAGCACTTGCTTTAGAATTGTTGTTAGAAACAAACACGTGAGAGGCGAGGGGACTCACCAAAAACAAGCACCCCGATGGTGAGAGGCGAGGGGACTCACCTAAATCTAGCACCCCAAAGGGAACAGAAAATTACTACGTCCACGTCGTTGTTCCTGGGTAACGCAAAAAGTAATGTTTGACTTTCGCTATCTGCTAAAGAATTTGCATCAGTGCATTTTGAAATAATGTCCATTCCCATCCCTCAAGTTTGGAGGTGGGTGGTGTTATTGAATAGTTTTTGAAAAATATCAATCACATTAACTTGTATTTTGCTGATCTGATGTGTATTTCACGAGATATCCTCATTTTTAAATGAATTTTTGCTTATTTTGATTTTTGTCGATTGCAGCGCCATCTATCGACCAAAATGACTCGAATTGGGGGTGAAATAGGGGTAGTTTTTTCCGGGGAATCAGAATCTGCAATAAAAAATGGGGGTTCCTATTTAAGTTTTTTTTCTCCCCCTTCCCCCACCCCTAGGGGGTGGGGGTGGGGAGTCAAATTTGGTATCATCGGATGTCCCCCGTCGAGACGAACAATTTTTATTACCCACTTTTTTTGATCGGATTTGTAGTTTTCGAGATATTTAGTTGTCTCAAGATAAAAAACTCACCCTGTATATATATGTGTGTGTGTGTGTGTGTGTTTATGAGACGGATAGACGAAATAAAGGAGGATCGGCAGAAAAAGGGAGAGCTACAAGCGCCGGTGGCAGTAACAAATCAAAACGAAAAAAAAAAGAAATAGAATTAATGGTGACAATTGTATGAAGTACGGTAGAAAGAAGAGAAATAGGCTCAAATTAGAAAATGATTTGATTATTTGTGTCTCAAAAATACAACCGCGATTCGACAGTTTATTAAAAAACATACAGGTGCAGGGTTCTCACTGAAATTTGTTTTGTATTTTTATTGCATTGTAAGACCCACGACCCTTGCTTTCTACATTTACCTGGCTTGCGGCCGCGACCTCCAGGGCAAGACTTGACGATCACCCTGGGGAACACTGCTGTAGGCAACACATGACGAACACAGTACTTAATTAACACCACAGATCAGATTCGAACCAGAACCCTATGTTCGAGAGGCGTCGTGCTGCCCCTTCGCTACCGGAGTGGCCACCCGTACGTGGTGTGATTTTCCAGAATCCCTTCAGAAGGCATACAGACTCGCACAGGCATATTATAATAAAAGAAGTATATCAAGGCAGGTCAAACTCGGACATTACAGTGGTACTGCCAGAGAGAGCATTGTATGCATCAGAAACAACCACGATTGGGGCTTCAGGTATTACGGAACCGGATAAAGTTTACCGCAAAATCCTTAGAAATCTGGTCGGAACCTCCCCTCCCCCCATAAGATGACGTGCGATTTTGACGGAACCCCTTTCCTCTGCTGATCGACCTCGTATTTTTTTAATTTTTTTTTAGCTTTCCTGCTTTTTACCCTCCACAAAAGTTATGTCCGCATCATTTGTAGTCCTAATATCCCCTCCCCCATCGGCGTCGTTTGTGGACTTTTCTTTAAGCTTTACTGTCCTTCAAGAATTTCAAAAGCTCACGTGAGATTTCCGTCGATCCCCTCCTCCCCCAATTTTACATTCACATTAATGGACTACCCCCTAAGTTATTACCGGGATTTATTTGCTTTTTACCAACGGTGGATGTTAATAATGCTCATCCAGAACAAGTAGAGAAGTAATTTAAATAACTGCTGGGTAATCAATGTCAGGGCTAGTGTAATTCCTTTCACGGAGCCCAGTGGTATGCGGAAACTTTCTTGAGTGGCATTCGGGCGGTCGCGCGTTCGAATCTCTGTCCGGCCTACCACGTACCGGTTTTAGACGGGTCCCCAAAATCACTCCAGGCGAATATACTTACTGTTTTTTTTTTTTAATTTCATTCCTCCCAGCTGAAGGCTGGGAGGCGGGCTGCTGGAGGATCACGGAGATCCTTTTCAGCCTACTACACTACGGGGAGGGAGGGGGATGGAAGGTCGACCGTGGCCTTGTAGGAAACCATCCCAGCATTCGCCTAGAGTGACTGAGGTATCCTGTCTGAAAACTTCAGACAGGATGGCCGAACCGGGTTTGACCCCGGTCCTCCCGAATGGCAAGTAGCAGTGAGAAATAGCACTGCTCAAGCCTCGGTCAATTCTTACTGTGACTTCTCAGTAGATATATTCTCTTCGCTTTGTCATAGAAAATTTTAACCTGTTTACATCTAATTCACAGGAACACAATTTCAATACAAGAAACATAAATAACTTGCACAAAACACAGACATCACTTTTATTATTACAAAAAGGAGTTAATTATTCTGGGATACATCTGTTTAATAAACTTCCCAAGGATATAAAACAAATTTCAGAAAATAAAAATATATTTAAACGAAAGCTGAGAGATTATCTTATTGGCAATTGCTTCTACTCCATTCAAGAATTTGAACAAAATAATTAATTCTATTCAATACGACCATTTGCAAAACTCAGTTGTAAAAATTAATGTTTATTTGTATCCTCTTATTTGTCTTTGTAACGTATAATTGTTTTCACTATGATTATGACTCATATTGTATGTATGTGTATTAACCATGACATGTTTCACATCCCAGAGGTACTTTCTCAACAGGGATCCTTGGAACAAGATTGTTAATTAAATTAAATAAATAAATAAAAATGACGGCCCAATTCCTTCCCGTTCCTTCCCGTTCCTTCCCGTCACTACTTACGAGGCACTGTCTTAGATGAGTGACGGTGATTTCATATTGGTTGCGCCCTCTGACGTCCGCACTTGTGTGATCGTTGTGACGTGGCACAGTAGTTCTGTAGGACTACTTCCGCTGGTACGAGCTGCGGCATGACGCTCCTCCCACTTGATTAATCGTCTTCCGCGGACGAAATTAATAAAACTAAGAGCACCTCGTCATTGCTAGAAATATGAGTATTTACCGAGCACGCCCCTAAATCCTGAACTCCACCAGCCGTCCAAATACCCAATTAGCGCGCCTAAGACAGACGCAAGAATTCTATAAATCAGCCGCGTCGCGAGTTATTTAATTAGAGGTACGGCGGGAACGTTACCCGGACACCGTTTAACGAGATCTGATTGGCCCGCGAGATGAGATGGCGATAAGCGTTTATTTATAAGGACCCCGTCCGCCGCACGCAACGCAGGAGACCAACTGAAGCGCTCGAAACTTCTCCGAGCGGCAAGGGCATGCCCTGGGTCATCTGCCCACTTTACAGGCTCCATTCCCCGTCATCCACATTACGGTTTTCAGTGATAGTCCCAAATAAATCCACGCGAATATCAATATGGTTCCTCTACAGTAGGTGTAAACCGATGACCGTATTTTGGGGATGGTCACAGGTCTAGATTACCTCCCAGCTGGCAGACGTATCCAAGTAGTAATTTGTCGAGGGTCTGCCCTCGTTAATTGTCATGAGTGAGGGGTAGCGCTGCCTCGAAAGTTCATTTTTAATCGGCACCAATACATGAAAATCATATCAGGGCTGTAGGAGCGAAGTGAGCACTTTTTCAGCCATAAAAATCGGACTTCTCGTTTGGATGAGCCACTTGCAGCAGTTGCCATCGTTACTGACTATTTATTTATCGTATGCCGAAAAATACGCAACATATTGTGAACAATAGCATTCATATAAACAAACAGACATTGAATTTTTACAAACATATATCTAAGTTTCTGAACTAGCTGGTAGATTTCCATTAGGATAACCTTTTTCTTTGCTATGTACGCCCTAAATTTGCATCATTTTTGTCAGGATACAAGGTATATGTGTGGCGGAAGGGTCACGTGACAAAGTCAGTAGTCTAGATGGGGACCCGGAGGTGAGCGGATGCGTTTGGCCGGGAGGCAGCGCAGGTATTGTGTTCGGCGCAGAAAAGAAAGCGAAGTATGCTTTTATAAGTGCGTGAGGATAAATAGTCAGAACAGTGAAAGTAGGCGGTGAAATAGAATAAAGACAGCCACTTCACTGTGAGGAACAGAGGTGGTGAATTCGCCTAATTAATAACTGTCGGTGATCAAAGCATTATCGAGAGAGTGGCAGTGTTAACAAACGCAAGAACCTGCATCTTTAGAAATACGAAGTCACGATTAAGGTTCACGGTCAATTTGTAAAGTGGTGGTCACAGAAAGCATCTAGTGACGATTAAAAGTGTTTCTTGTATTGCAAATGCTTATGACTTATTATATTGAAACCTAAACGTTTCAGAACATTTCCAACATATCGTTAGTGGCGACCGGGTCCCAACTTGTATAATTAATTAACTGAATAAAAAACAATAACAGCGTATTTTGATGTTACATCTTCTACATCTCATACTACATGGCAAAAGTGTTTCTGTACCTCTTGAATACTTCCAAGTCCCATCAAACTCATTACAAATTATGCAAATTTTGGTGAGCGAATTGTTAGGGTTGTTACAGGTGAAGACCGTATGAGGTCCAGTAACGTTAAAACTATTTCGTTAGTAAAACAATTTTTACTAAAAAAAATCAATTATTACTTTTTATGACATTAAACTACGTGATCTGGGAAGTATTCTATACCACATCCAAAATACGGTCCGCCTATTTCTTCTACAGTGTGACAGCTGGTGTACCTCTAGACACTGCAGTCGCACTGAAGAAAAAAGCGAATCAGCAGATCTTCCACTGCCTAGTTGTTATGGACCGTGCGTGCTGGGTGAGTGGTAATGCTGTGGCCACGTATTCGGGAGGAAGCGCGTTCGAATCCCCTTCCGACCATCTAAATTTCGGTTTTCTATGGTTTCCGGAAATCACTGCAGGCAAATGCGAGGATAGTTCTTTCAGAATGCGATGACCATATTCCTTCGCGTTCGTTGCCCTAAATCCTTTCCGTCCGTAATGACCTCGACTTCGACGAGACGTAAAGCCACGAGATAAAAAAAAATTGTTCTGCTTCTGTTGAGGGCCGCGGAAGATGGAAACCCGGCGCTGTATGATACAGGATATGTGATTAGGTGAATGTCACTTTTTCTTCCATTCTTTCCACAAAATGCAGAACGTGGTGCCGTTACGTTCTTGGATGTCATTTACGGTTTTCATGGAAGATGTTCTGGAGTGGAGCTTCTTTATGCTTACATCAGTGATATCGCAATATATTGGCAATTGCTGTTTTTAAATAATTTTTCAAAGTTTTTCAACTAAAAACAGTCGATCACTCGATTCCGGTATCGATATATTAAGATCGATCTTAAAACACTGTTGCCTACTAACAGTCGATTATTCGATTTTGGTATCTACATATTAAGATCGGTATTCTAATATCCTTGTCTAATGACAGTCGATTACTCGATTCCATTATCGTTATATTAAGATCGATCTTAAAACAATGTTGTCTATTAACAGTCGATCACTCGATTCTATTATCGATATATTACGATCGATCTTAAAACAATGTTGTCTATTAACAGTCGATTACTCGATTTTTGTATCGATATATTAAGATCGATATTATAACGTTTTTGTCTAATGACGGTCGATTACTTGATCCTGGTATCGATATATTAACATCGATTTTAAAACAGTATTGCCTACTAACAATCGATTACTCGATTTCGCTATCGATTTATTAAGCTCGATATTCTGAGAGTGTTGTCTAGTGACAGTCTATCACTCGATTTCGATTTATCGAGATTGAACTTCAGTGTTATTACCAGTATTTATCATACAGTGCGGTGTTTGGACAGAGTTGAGTGACTTACCTCTCGACTGGCTGCCGTCGTTGTCTCGCCGATCGCTGCTGCAGATGCGTCGAGCTACCTGCTCTGCTCTGCTCTGTTTTTGTTGCCCGTCTGTCCCGTTCATTTCCTGCGCGCCAATTGTTCCGTATCTCTGCGGCCGGCGAGCAGCCTTTGTCTGTTAGGATTCCCTGTTTTAATGGCCGCCCTCTTTTACACAGTCGCGGGTCAGTTCATAAAACTCTATCATAATGGCGTGGCTCGCAACAAAGCCCGGCGACTCCTCCGGGGTCGTTATTTAGCTGTTAAAATATTTTTTAATAGCCGCAGACGCTACTGTTTGCTCTTCTCTCCTGCGGAACATAATTGGCTTCGCTTGTAGAGCCCTGAAACGCTGTTATTTTAATTGCACCATATTCCTCTGCCCCACAGCTCTTCTACATACCTTCTCAACCCGCTACATATCTGCCTCCGCCCCTTCGCCCTCTGCCTTATCATATCCTCCTGAACGTCATAAGGGCGCGTCCATAAACCACGTAGCTCCATTTTGACCTCCTGTGAAACCCCCCCCCCCCCCCCCACGTAGCCCTGCGTGGCTTTGCCTCTACCCCCCCCCCCCCCACGTAGCACGTAGCCTTTTTTCCCTTTGGATTCTAGAAGACATTTTGTACTGTTTTCTCTTGTCATACTATTGTAAGTTACATACGGAGAAAATTAACTGATGGACATAAATATTAATATGCTGTTGTGAGTTCAGTTCCTCATTTTAACTGTGAAAAATGTTATGAAAGGAAAGCTACGTGGCCTGGTTCGTAATCCCCCCCTCCCCCCTCGTAGCCCTGCGTAACCTTCCAGCTAACCCCTCCCCACGCCCCCTGGACCGAGCCACGTAGTTTGTGCACGCTCCCTAAGTGCATACATTTTTCGTTACCAATGTTCCTGTTTTCCTCGATAATCTTCCGACCTGTCCCGACACTGTGATCGACATACATCGCTACATCTAAAACCTCGATAATTATGATGTGATGTATCGAACTGGTGTGATGTATCTTCATTTTGAATGAATGTTCTGATGTACTGGTAACTACCAAGTCTTGAGTCTATTAGAGTATAAATTTAATTTAATTGCGATGGAGCGAAAGCACCGATGGCAATTTCTCTACACACCTATTTCTCCACTTTCCTGTACCCACCTACTTATGCCCTCTACAAATTTCAACTTTCAATTCTTTCAAAGTTTTTGGTAAATTATTAATCATTTCTCTTGGTAACTTCACTGACCCCCCTACCTCCGAAAGAATATCTTCCCTGAAATCAAGTGCCCGCTTGTGGTGATGGTCATCTTATCGTTTGCAAATGTTACTCTTAATTCTTACATCTAAATCTTTCAACGCATCATCACTTATATGCGCCTTGTACATTCTCATGAATCTCTTCACTCTCCTCCTGTCTTCCAATGAATCAAATCTAGCTCTTTTATCATATCGGTTATTGATTGTGTTCTGCGATAATTTCGAGTGACAAATCTAGCAGCCTTTCTTTGCACCCCCTCAAACTCCTGTATTTCATACAAAAATCTGGATCCCATACTACACCTCCATATTGAAGCAATGGTTTTGTAACCCAATTCTTTTACTTCGCTGTTACATCCACTCACCAATGTCTCCAACAAGTGCAGAATTTTAAAAACTTTTCCCTCTACCTGTCCAATGTGTCCTGCCCAGTTGAGCTTGTTATCAAATGTTATGCCAAGACACAGACAAGTTTTGTGACACATTGTAAAAAGGTTTTTTTATCTACCAAGAGTCAAGATACTGTAGCAGCACAGTAGCAATGGTACTGTAACTTGAGGGTTCCAAATGTTTGTATGTACATTCAAAGATAACTGTAGATGTCTGTGAAATCGTGCAGTGTCTGACGGGAAAGAAACAGTCGTGAAATGACAGTTTAACGGTGGTGGTTCTTGGTAGTCGTGAGGAGTGAGTTTCTCTTCCACGGACTCTGCAACCTACCGGTGAAGAAGTCTGATTTTAGTTGGTGACTCCTGTAAGCGAATTTTTTATTGGAATTAGAAAAATAAATCGTGTTTTACCTTAACTGTGAATTTGCTTTGGGCGGCGGTGATCATAAGCCCAGGGCCGGATTAAGACAGCGCGAGGCCCCTTGATTCTTGCCATCCGGGGAAAAAGTGCAGAGCTAAAAAAAAAAAATTCGCCCATCTGTCCCAGGTGCGGGGCCCCTCTAGGAGGCGCGAGGCCCCCTAGGAGGCGCGAGGCCCCCTAGGAGGCGCGAGGCCCGTAGCATTTGCTATCTCCTGCTATGTGGCTAATCCGGTACTGTATAAACCTTATACGCCGTTATATCCTCCTCACAAACGGAGTTTACTACCTGGCGACCGTAAATCACAAATACGTTTCTATATAATTATATATTTGAAGTGCAAGAGTGTAATAATTACGCGTGAAAATATAGAGACAGAACTAAAGTTACTAGCTTACAATACTGCTAAAGTCAAATTTCCGACACATGTCAACACGTGAGTCGATCTGAGTCGCAGGCTCGCTGTCTTTAGTGTACTCGAGTTTTATTCCTTGCCCACTGATCGTATTCCCCGCTTCCTGTCGCTTCACTTTGTACCTGCTGGATGCACATATCTTTTCGTGACAGTTGTGCTTAAAGCTTTTTATTTTTCCGTGTTTATCTATGCTGTGGAGTCTGGGCCGTACTGAAGCAGTTTTCGATAGTCTTGAAGCGCCAGATAGACGAGGTGAGTAGCGCAGCTGGTTTGGATTGGCGGTTGTTCTGGGCGTGCGATTAGCATGTTGCATTGTCTCTGCTCAAGTGGTCCTAACTCGGCTGTAATTATATTATTGTGGCCGGACCGCTGGTTGCCAGTGACGCGTGTTCCCACGTCAGCCGGCGACTGATTACCGGCATCCGCTGGGAACGTGCTCACACACACACACACACACACACACACACACACACACACGCCTCATTATCGAAAACAAGGCGATCAGTTCCGGCGGGGCGACCATGAGAACCACAAGTCGCTCCTCGCTTCCGGCACTCACTCCAACTCCAGAACCACATTCCTCTAACGGCATCAATTGAAAAGGGCTCAGAAGGAAGAGAAATCAAGACATGTTGGAAGACTGTTTTTGTTTTGTTTCATGTGTTATGGAAAACACCGGGCATTGATATCTGCGTCTGAGCCAACACATCCATGTCTGTTTAAAAACACAGGTCTCTAAAAGTGCATAAATTGCTGTACAAGACCGTCACATCTGGATATATATATATACAAAACTTGGAAGCATAAAAAGAGTCGAGAAATTCAATTATCTAGGGGAATACATACTAATAGGACGATCTAACAAGCTGTTAAATGCGGAAAGATCTACATATATACTCTGCAATTCACAAAATTGTGGGTGGCAGAGGGTGCTCAGCACCAAAGCTAATCTCCTTGTTGTGTATTTCAATCCATAATGGTACGAGGGAAAAAAGAAATCGTATAAGAATCATTGCGGCACCTTACTTCTCTAATCTTATCTTTCCTGTCATTCCGGCTCAAATAGGTTGGTGGACGAAGTATTTCACTACACTCGTGAGTGAAAGTGGGAGTACACATGTTTACCAATAAGATTAAACGAAACATGTGTCGTCTATCTACCAGAGACTCCCAGCCTAGTCTACTAATCAGTTCTGTAACGCTTTCATAAGGACTGCAGCAAGCAGTCACGAATCGAGCGGCTCTTCTCTGTACTTTCTGTATACTTTCCATCAACCCCTTACGAAACGGATCCCAAATGGCACAACAATAGTCCAAATGTGGACGCACAAGAGATTTGTACCCTATCTCCTTTGTTTGTTCATTGCAATTTTTCAAGATTCTACCTATGAATCGCAGCCTAGAATTTGCTCTACCTACTAACGAATTAATGTGTATGTCCCATTTCATGTTTCTTTGTACTGTTACTCCCAAATATTTCATAGAATCAACCATATCAATAACTGAATTGTTTAACTCGTATTTCTGAACAATTGTATTCTTTTTGTTAGTTATTCTCATTCTGTTGCACTTTTTACAATTTAGCGCACCATTCCAAAATAACATCCAGATCACGCTGAATTTCTAAGCAATCGGCCAAATTCCTTACTTTCCTATAAATAACCGCATCATCAGTAAACAATCTAAAAAGGCTTTTCACTTTGTCTCCGATATCGTTTATAAAAATTAAGAAAAGAAGTAGTCCTATTACACTTCCTTGAGGTACACCCGATGTAACATCTAGATTAGAAGAACTTTCTCCTTCAACGACGACATACTGCGACCGACCAGTTAGAACGATAAGAAAAACTTCGGAAGGAATGCAGACTCACATGGGCATATTATAACAAAAGAAATATATCAAGGCAGGTCAAACTCGGACATTACAATACAGTGGTACTGCCAGAGCATTGTATGCATTAGAAACAACCACGATTGGGGCTTCCGGTATTACGGAAGCGGAAAAAGTTTAGCGCAAAATCCTTAGAAATTTTTTTGGAGCAATATATAAAGACGGCATACGGATGAAAAGACCAACGTAAGAACTATACAAACATACAGATAGATTTACAGACATGATCAGAAGACGCAGATTGTAATTCTATGGACATTTACGGAGACTATATAACACTATACTCACAAAGAGGATCTTCGATGTGGTAAATTGCTCACTCAGGAAAACCAATTGGTTCCATGAAGTAGAAGAGGATTTAAATTATGCAGCAATGAAATTAAAATGCAAAGGGGACAATTCAGGGACAAAATGGACGGAACAAAGGAAACAGGAACACAGTGAACTATGAAGAGGTTTTGCGAAGAAGAAGAAGACAAATAGAAAATAACTAAATCATCATGAATAATTTGAGTTTAAACTCTGTCTTCAAGGGCAATAATAACTAATAGTAATATATATAATGGTTTGTGTTGCTTATAATAATTATAACTATTAGTCTATTAGTCTCATGTCACAAACATCAAATACACAGCTAAACGTTGTACAAGTTAACCACTTTAAACACATTTCATCCAGTACTACGCAGCATTCGAAACCAGGTACAAGGAACATATAAGAGCCCTAAAATATAACAACCATTCAACATTTGCAGAACACTTACAAGAACACAACCACCACCCAACAAATATTGACTCAGACATGCAAATACTCACCATAAACAACAACAAACCACAAATATTAACATTCTAAGAAAACTACCACATACAAAAGGCACTAACAGAAGAAAAACGAATAATAAATGAATACACAAACCTCAAACACCCAACACTATACAAAACACTGAAGCTAAAATAAAATAGAAACATCGACACAGAAAAACAACAGTAAATATGGACATACAAAACAAGAGCTACTGAAATCATTTATATTTGAAAAAACCGCCAAACAATAGAAGACTGAAAAAACAAAACTGCACCGCATAACTCCAAACCTCCATGCTTAGTAAACAAAACAGAACGGCCATTTGCAAGTAATAACAAACACATAGTGCAGTGCAAAAGTGTAGTGTTGTGAATCTCAAACGTGAAGACACTTCCCACCGTTAATGCAAAAGCACTGATGCTGAGAATGGAGCTAAAAGAAATACAATAGACCACAAAATGTAAGTAGATTATAAGTTAGATAATAATTCATTCCACTGTACAAACCACAAACATAACCTGACTACAACTTTTGTACATAATTAACAGAAAAAACCCGCTGAAGATGCTTCTGCAAAAGAAGTGAAACGCGTACGGGAGACAAAAAAACACAAAAAAGTCAATTGCTTTGGCGTAATTTATTTATTAATATTATCAGCAATTGAGGAAAATGATCCACAACATCCAGATATCAAGTGCATTCGTTGTTGCTTGAAACAGATCATCGTCTCTGCATGATGGTGGACACATAAGGCACTGTGCCACTGAGGATGCTCCACACCACTAGGGCGAAACGCGTCTGGGAGAACACGAAACATTCATCACAATACCTGTTTGTAGACGGCATTCTATTTAGAAACCTGTTGGTATCTGCTTAACAGAACCTTAATTTCCCAAGTTCCTAAATGCACTTTGCACTTAATTCTGTTTATGATTTTTTTATTATTATTAAGTAGTAACATTATTTACAGTCATTTTAATTTTCTCTGAATTAGTGATCATGTAAGACAGTTTATTCCGTGTATCCGTTGAATAGATGTGTCTCACTCGAAGCAAAGTTTCAGCCTCTTGAAACCCGCCCTCCTCATCTCCACTGACCAGTGAGTAACTGAGGAATCTTCGCTGTTTCCCTACAGGTTGTTGTATTTGATGTTATGAGTTAAAGAGGCCACGTTCTGGATCAAGAATACCAGCCGCATTGCTGTTTAGGTTTTTCCTGATATGTCTTGAAGTACCGATCCTGATGGATGAGAGATAGCTCTTTGGCCTCGAAACCTGGAACACACGGGTTCAAATCCCCGTCCAGTCATCCAAACTTCGGTTTTCATGCTTTCCTAAGATCATTAGAGCCTAATAGCTAATTGCTTACTTCAGGAGGCCGCCGTTGAATTCCTTTCCGTTCGTTGCCCCCTTCCTATCCTGGCTCTAAGCTGACAGATTAGCTAAAGAAGATGCTTTCAACGGGAACAAATTTAACCGCATTCCGCCATCGGATCTAATACCAGTGATTCGACGTGGAGTCAAGAAAGAATGGGCAAAGGAATGGGACACAAGTGACCTCCATAAAGGCCACCATTACAGACAAATTCATCCCTCTATTCCGAGAGTACATTGGTACTTCAGTCGGATAGTTCCCAAAAGGTTCTCAACATTTATAGCAAGGCTCAAGTTCAGCCATGGGCGATTCAGAAAAACATCTGTTCAAAATAAACATAGTCAGCTCTCCTTTTTGCGAATGTGATGGAAACAGCTTGGAAGATATCGAAGACCTTTATTTTTTGCGTGCAAGCTCCATTGGAATGAATCCACACAACTGATATCGGATTTACAAAGATATGGGGCAACACCTTCTTCACAAAGAGAAACTGGAAATTTATATAAGTCTTTATAGATTTGCCAATGAAAATCATATAGACATATGAATCTAGTGAGAAATATTTGTATTTTGAGGGTTGTAATTCTAACTTTGTGACATAATATATAAAACAATTGTACCCTTTCTTGGCTGTATGGTCTCCATCCGTTTGCCAGTAAATAATAATAATAGTAATAATAACCACCTCAACGTCGACGATGCGTAAAACCCGAAGCAAAAGAAAACAAAACAAAAAATCTTTCAGGGGAGTGAGCAATATCGCTCTGAGGTGGCGTTTGGGACAACGTGGGGTCAGATGCTGATCGTCTTTCCTGATTTCGGGTTTCCATGGTTTCATGCAATCACTGCGGACAAATGCAGGGATGCTTCCTTAAAAAGTCAATTTCCGATTTCCTTCCCCACTATGCCTCTCCCCTTCTGGCTGAAAAGGGTCCCTATTGCCCTATAGTAGCCTGCCTCCTGGCCATAACGTGGGAGCAGTAATTTTTTTTTTTTTTTAAATCTTTAAGCAATTGAGTTTCTATGTTTGTTCTTTGTATGGAGGAATATTTTAATGCTGCTTCGAATTTCTAATCTTCAGATCGTCTTCAAAGCCTTTTCCAAAAACGAGCGTCTGAATTACAATTGGCTATGCTCCTATTGTCTTCTCGCTGAGGCGCCATCCATTCCAAATGTCGTCAGCTCGCCAAGGCCTCGCCAATCACTGCTTCACCCAATCCTTAATTTACAGCATACATCAGTTTAATTTTGAAATGCGCATCGACACAGGACGCTCGGAGGTCGCCATGATAAACACCATATGAATTTTGGATGCGCCGATCCCATCTCTGTCAGCCATGAATAGTGATCGTCTGGCCTAGTGGGGAGGGGGGGGGGGGGAGGTAAGGGGCCGACTGCAGCCAGCGGGTCAGTACGGCTGGCGGGTTGCATATCGCGCGTGATTCGAGTGTTGCGACTCTCTCCTTCATCACCCCAAGGTGACTCCGTCACCAGCAATATAAACCTCAGCAGCTTTCGTCCGTGATCATATAGCGAGATCGTCTCTGTCCCTTCGAACTAAGCAGAAATTCCTCAAAGTTTACCTAGCGATCCCACAGGGTCAGGTACTGGTCAAGGTCAGGTTACGTCGTCCTGACCTTTGACCCGAAAATACATTTTCTGTTATTTTAAAGTCATTTTTGTGCGTAAAGACGCCCCTAAATTCATAATAGCCAAATTATTTCGATTATTACTATTATTATTCTCGAGTCAGATACATCAAATACACAATCAAAACATTGTGCAAATTAACAACTTTAAACACATTTTGCCCAGTGGGATTATCCGGTCAGGTTGTGTTAGGAGGAAAGGGGGCATCCATAAATTACGTGAGGTGTTTTTCCGGATTTCTGGACCCCCCCCCCCCTCTCTGGTGAGATTCCGTGAGATCTGGCTGGACCCTCTCCCCCTCTGGTCCGTCCCCCCCCCCCCCACTTTTCGACGAAAAATACCGTTGTGGACCTTTTTTTTTAGCTCTACAAACTAAATAATTTTTCCCAAAACCTCACGTGAGATTTCCGTAGACCCCCCCCCTATTTAACCTCACGTAATTTATGGATGCCCCCAAAGGAACTGGCCGTACTGCCTCTGACACCAGACTCCATCGGAAGGGAACAAACAACCTTTGGCTTGAGGACCATGGTCAGTTTTTTTTTTTTAGGTTTATTGTTAAATTGCAATGTGGTATTTGCTGTTGTTAAATGTTAGGATTTTCATTGTGTGTATTTATGTTCGTAGGGGAAGTTGATTGCATACAAAGTGTTCAGCAAAATTATAGCGATTACTATATTTCACTGGTCTTACGTCATACATGTTCTTTTCTATACCTCGTCTGCAACTGTCGTCTTGTTTGGCCAATGTATACTGCATTACATTTCTGAAATCTCAGTTTATATAGTAATAAGCCAGAGTTGTGAAACTTGATTGTATTTCAGTGAGTTCTGATTTGCTTGCGTATTGAGTTATCTGTTTTGAGCACATATTTATACTATTTTTTTAAGTTTGTTATCCTGTGTGTGAATACGCCACAGTGTTCCATTTCTCTCTTTTGGTTTTTATGTTAGTGGACGTTTGTATGATTTGAGGTTATAGTGTCGTAGAATTTGTTTGTCTTGATTCCTGAATGTGTAGGGTGTGATTTTGTCGGTTTTTTCCAGCTGCTTTATTATTTTTCTGATCAACATCTAAGATCTTTAAATGTATCCTGTTCCAAGGAGGGAAAGTGTTGCCATCAGTCAAGGCTTGTGTTCTTACTTAGCTGTACCTCTCGCTTCAACTGCTCCTTTTATAAAGATTTTTTTAAAAAATAGGAATAAAATAAAAGGGATTGGACCGGTAACTCGTAGAACCAGCTCGAATTTCATTTTATGTCCATGTGTATTTTATTAATTCTAAAAGTACTGTATTTATTTGACATTATTATCAAAAGGAAATTTCTGCTTCAATCTGTTTTCATCCCCAATTTTCTAATTAACAAAATTATATTCGTGTTTAAGGGTTGAGACGTTATGAGATTGTCACAGACAACTGAATCCGTAAGGGTTTCGTCTTTCATTCGGAAGGAATGGATTCATGATAGCGGACGCAGTTTAATCACTGTCGCGAAAGGTGTTCGATTTCTTGTACTGTATCATCAGTTCGAGTTCGGCGTGGGGTGGCCGCCCTGTGTTGTTCGTAAAATTGTGCGTTGATAATGAGGAATAATGTTTAATAAAATTAATCAATACATACGCGTTTGGAAAAATATTCAGCTCTTCTCCTCCGAAAAACACCAAGAGGACTGCCGCCGGTCTTAACGTCCCCACCCGACGGACGAACTGGTATCGACAGTGCCGTATGACATCTCTCCATAGACACTGTGGATGGGTTTGGGATTTAAAGGCGCATTCCCACGATCCCTCGTAACGAAGGCAAGACGAGACGGGACCTCATTAGCCGAAGTGTAGGGACGACCGCGGGCCGCAGGTTAGTCCTAGATTACCTTGCCGCCACCTCCGCACCACGTTGCCTAGTGTCGTTTGGCACAGAGCACTTTACAGCAACAGAAGGGGTGCGCACCGCTGCTGCAAACCGATGGCTACAGCGCACCTCTACACACGCCTGTGATGTTTACCGACTCAGAGTGGGTAGCTGCGTCTCGTCTCCGCTAGCAGAGGCGGCCCTGTTCCCATGGCGTGTGGTCGAGTATTCGTCCCGTCCCGTCCCGCCTCGCCTTCGTTACAAGGGATCGTGGGAACGGGCCTTATGAGAGATTGTGGTGTTCAGCCTGGTGATTAGGACACTAGGCTATCCTACCATGCCGGTCAAGAGGACTCGAAACAGGTAGCCTCGAGTCAGCGCCGGACACCATCACGCCGCCGCAGCCAGCGGGAGGGCTTCCCTAATGAGAGGAGAAACCAACCACTGTTCAGAGCGATTTCCATAGAGTATCAGCCGGAACGATGTCGCCTCCCGAATTCCTCGTGGGGCTAACAAATCCGAACGCTCGTTGGATCGATAAGCAGTGTAATGGCCGGTGTATCTGCTTAATTTGGCTCCTTATCAGTTCGACACCTGTCCATTGTGATGCACGCAGGAGCGCTGTTGGCGGGGTGGGGGATTGGCCCCGATCGCCGATAGTAAAAACGAGCTAGCGGACACCTTGTTAAAAACCTCCAACTGCGGAAACACAGAGACAACAAAATGAACTAAGAACGCGCTGGACCAAAAGTGATACAAATTTTATTTTCAAAAACATGGCTAAAAGTTACCTAGATGCCAAAGCACCGCTTATTCAATCAAACCTATATTCTTTAGCGGATAGGGGGTCATCTGTGGCAGATCTGACGGAAGAATATAATTTTGGTGCTTCCAGAAGTGTTTCAGAGCACAACACTCGTGATCCTGCCACAGATCACCCCCTATCCTGCTTTACATACCGGGCAAGCCTCTGGCCTCCACGTTCTGTGCTGTGGCGTGGGTGTCTACCATATTTTCCCCTACTCGTGGTTTCACCGTCCTTCAAACCCTTTCCATAGATGCTCACTACAGTAGCGCGCGAACAGCCGACCAGCCTCTCCGTTTCAGAGATGGTCATTCCCAGCCGCCGCGCCCACAAACCGCTAGCCTATAGTTTAAGAGAATTTCGTGAGCTGTACGTAGAAATCCGGTGTCAGATACCTCTGGAAGCTTGCCAAGCGGGCGTCCACTAATGAAGTGAGGTGTTTTTCCGGAATTCCGGACCCCCCCTCCCCCTCTCTGCTGAGACTTCATGCAGAGATCTAATCGCACCCCCACCCTCTAAAATGACGGCGTGAGATTTTGACGGAGACCCCCCCCCCTCCTACTAATCGACCACGCAAGGGCGGTTATCCCCCCTCCCCTCCATAAGGTCGGTTTTTGGACCAACAAACCCCTCTAAAGTCGACTTTCGCGTCATTTGGACACCTCCCGTGAGATGTTACATCAGGTGTACCTCAAGGAAGTGTAATAGGACCACTTCTTTTCTTAATTTTTATAAACGCTCTCGGAGACAAAGTGAAAAACATTTTTAGATTGCTTGCTGATGATGCGGTTATTTATAAGGAAGTAAGGAATTTGGCAAATTGCTTAGAAATTCAGCGTGATCTGGATGTTATTTTGGCATGGTGCGCTGAGTGGCAACTTACGCTAAATTGTAAAAAGTGCAAGACAATGAGCGTAACTAACAAAAAGAATCCAATTGTTCAGAAATACAAGTTAAACAATTCAGTTATTGATATGGTTGATTCTATGAAATATTTGGGAGAAACAGTAGAAAGGAAAATGAAACGGGACTTACACATTAATTCGTTAGTAGGTAGAGCTAATTCTAGGCTGTGATTCATAGGTGGAATCTTGAAAAATTGTAATGAACAAACAAAGAAGATAGCGTACAAATCTCTTGTGCGTCCACATTTTGACTATTGTTGTACCATTTGGGATCCGTTTCGTAAGGGGTTGATCGAAAGTACAGAGAAGAGCCGCTCGATTTGTGACCGCTTGCTACAGTCCTTATGAAAGCGTCACAGAACTGATTACTAGACTAGGCTGGGAGTCTCTGGTAGATAGACGACGCACGTTTCGTTTAAACTTATTGGTAAACATGCGTACTCCCACTTTCACTTACGAATGTAGTGAAATACTTCTTCCACCAACCTGTTTGAGCCGGAATGACAGGAAAGATAAGATTAGAGAAATAAGGTGCCGCAATGATTCTTATATGAATTGTTTTTTCCTTCGTACCATTAGGGATTGGAATGCTCAACAAAGAGATTAGCTTTGGTGTTGAGCACCCTCTGAATTTCAGAGTATATATGTAGATGTAGATGAATCAGAACCTCCCCTTCCCCTTGGTGCGGTTTCGTGAGATTTCCCCGGACATCCCTCCCCCCTCTATTTCACCTCACGTAATTAATGGACGCCCCCAAGGACTTCTAGGATCCATGCTACGTCGAATCGCTGCTGTATCGCATTCGGAAGGTGGACCAATTTGCTAGTAAGTAGGTGGTCAAATGTTTTGGCTGATTAGTGTTGTATGGAGTGAGGCCATACGACACTTGATCGCTATTCGGCTGAGGACGTTACGAGGCATCGAGTTTTACCCTCTTGATCCTTTCATCTCTTATCCTAAACAGTAACAACACTACGCTGAACGCACCATCCTATCACGCAAACCTGCAATCACTGTGACACGGGGGTAGGCATCGCCAATTCCCTGCAGCTGCATCTGCGTCTGTATCCCCTCGAGACGTTATTACTGCCAGTTGACACAGTTGTAACAGCCCTCATACCCGAACTTTACATAGAATTGTATTTTTTAAAGTATTTGTAGTGAGCTAAAGTTTGCTTGAATATGATCCGGTATATTTGTTTTGAAATTTCTTGTAAATCACTGTATATAGACTTTATTTTATTAAAAGAAATTATTTGAAGGCCGTTTAATATATTTAAGAACCGAATTGTGCAAGATAATTGCTTAAATTTTGTAATTACAAGTAGTAATGCAAGTTACGGTGTGTACAGGACATTTTTCTACAGTTTAAAATGATTCCTGTAAATAATTTTGTTTTTAAGTATCATTAATTTCCATTTCTGACCATTTTTTAATGATGTTAAATGATTAACTACTATTTCTGATTGTTTTTAATATGTTTAATTGTTTGAGTAATTGTTAATGTTCGAGAAATATCTCGCGGAAGCTTTTGAAGTGTTCGGGAAATTTCGATAGAGCCTATATAAAGAAATCAGCAGAAGGACAGTTAGTTAGTTTATACAGATTCACTTTGGACTGCGTTAGTAATATCTCTGGATTGTATCTATGCATGTCAACAATATCGTTGATGTTGTTTGGTGAAAATAAACAAAGTCTAAACTGAAATACCTTGTGGACTACTTAATTACTGTATTAATTAAACCACGAAGAAACCTGACACAGTGCTGCCAATTCTACGGATTTATCCATACATCTACGGATTTTTCTATAAATAGTAAGGATTTTCGGATTTCGTTAAAGTATCTACGGATTTTTTATACTTTTTATTTGTTGATTTTTCCTTATGTTGGTGTTTTGTTAAACTTTAAGCGTATAGTTTTAATGCATTACAGAATTGTTAATAATTGTTAATCATTTCCTTGCAACCGCTCATGTGAACTAACGATTAAAATAAAGCTCATATTTTGTTTGATTATAGGTTTTATAGATCTTAAAAGATCGTAATACAAAACTATCGGCGCACTCTTTATACACGGTGACACGCTCGTTGGCACGGCTTACAAAGCATTGCCTTCCGAGAAGGCCTAACCAAAATCCGGTAATCAAAGGGCTCGCAGTTTTTAACATTTCACACACACACACACACACACACACACACACACACACACACACACACACACCAAAGATAGAGAGAGAGTAGGCATAGCAGCTGCATTAATGAAAGTGACGCTATATAAAACATGTTCAGAGCTCTTGCTTACTGTCAATGAGGATATTATTTTGTTTTTCGAATTTTAAAGACCTGGAAATAAAATGTAGTCTTAATTTTGACTAAAAACTTCACTTAGTCCACCACCCGAAGGTTGGTTGGATCCTCCCGAAGGAGGCAGAGTAAGCCATTGTGTCAGAGGTAGGACGGCCAGTTCCTTTCCTCTGGGACCTACAGTTTAACGTGGAATCCGAACCACGGAGCGTCCTGGCATAGCTCATATGATTAAACACAACTCTCAAATTTCCTGCGCCTACAGGGATTCGTGCCCGGGGGAGGAGCAGCGAACGTTTTGAAAGCAAGCGCCTTAGCCACTCAGCTACCAGACTATCTCTTCAACAATTATTGTTTTAGTCCTTCATTTAGCGAGCCTCCGGAATTTTGTATAATCTACTGAAATTTTAGCGGCCATCTACGGATATTGAAAGCGCAGTGGTTGGCAGCACTGGTGGACACCCTCCATAGTAACCAGGTTTGGCGCACACTTTGACTCTCGAGCTTCATTACCCGCTGGCCGAGTCCACCGCCGGGCTGACTCCGTGCCATCGTATGCACTGGTCGGGGCTGTGTGAGATGGTCGGTCGACCTTGCAGTTTCCGGCCGAGTCCGCTAATTGAAGCAGTCTACGGGCTGCGCAAGTAGGCCGACGCGAGTGCTAATGCCGCGACAAGCGACATGTTTAATTCATGCCGTCTGCTTGCTATTCGCATGTCTGCTCCGCGCAACACGTTTGATATTCGGCGAATTGAAACCGACAGTCGTTAGGGGCCAATTTCCTTTCGTCCCGTCGCTCGTGCCCCGGGCTTTTTGTTCTTCGCAGTTTATTGGTTGGATGGCGGCTCTTGAGGCCTTTTCCGGACTTGATTTCTGTCGAATACGACTCTAACGACCGTGTCTTCTGCAACGTTTCGCCAGTTTGTATTTTTTGTTGACTGGAGATACTTGAGGATTCTACCTGTCACAGAGGCTCACAAGGGTGTGCTGGAAGTTTAGTTCTACAGGTTTAAATGAATTTTGGCTCGCTGGTCGTGTAACATTTAGAACTGATCCCATAGAAGGCTTAAGAGTTATCTCTCAATAGTTTAAGAGATAATTGGGGTCAAAGGTCAAGACGTCGTATCAGTTATATTGCTAAACAGAATGTATGTTACTAAACAGAAGACTGGTTCCGAGTCTGCAAGGAATGAAAATTGCGTAGCTTGTGCAAGGAAGCATGCTGCATCCCGTATTATGTAATACAAGGGGTCATCAATTGAAAAGGTACGAAACGACGTAAAAAAGTAACAGTTAAATATTTGCATATTCCGCCATGCGAGAACGTAGCGAGACATCTCGGGATGCGATTGGAGTCTCTGACTGGGATCGGAGCATGTTCAAAGCCGTACTGTCAGCAGGCAAGGTCTTTTTCGACGTTCAAGGTCCGCTACTTGTGGAATTCCTCGAATACAGAAAAACCATTAACTCCGATGTGTACTGTGAGACACTCCGACGCCTACACAGGTCCATCAAGAACAAAAGACCGGGGCTTCTCACGGAGGGTGTGGTTCTGCTCCATGATAACGCGCGTCCACACGTCTCCAGAGTCAAACACGTGGAACTGGCCAAGTTCAAGTGGGAGACGTTAGACCATCCGCCCTACAGTCCGGACATGTCACCCTGTGATTTCCATGTGTTTGGTCCACTGAAGAAACACCTGAAAGGGAAGCGCTTCAACTCGGACCACGTACTCGAGGACGCAGTGAAGGACTGGGTCTCGTCACGGCCACAGGAATTCTGGAAACAAGGAATCCTGCGGCTTGTTCATCAGTGGGATCGTTGTGCTCAGGCCTATGGTGTATATTTCGAATAAAGTCTACATTTGTACCCACCGTGTCGTTTCGTACCTTTTCGTTTGATCACCCCTTGTACGTACGCAGACAACCAGTCAACTCATGCAGGAGTCAGGTGTTCCATTTGCGCCAATGACACTTCTGGCATTGCTCGAGGAAGAATCCGTGAGGAGGACGAAAATATGTCGACAGGATCATTTGGAAACGTGGTTGATTACTATTAAGAGAACCAGGTTGAAACTAAACTCAAGAAAATCTAAAAGATACTGAAGTGAACAGTTCGGAACATTGTATTATGAGAGATAACCATCAGCTCTATAGACCTCTTTGTGCGGAATACGGGGAACCACGTTTTTAAGGCTTTTATAACTTTGTTTATTTAGTAATATCACACTTATAAAAGAAATTAAAATAAATAAAATTAAAATCATCTCCTGGGAATAGTAATGACGCCAGTAACAAAACTCTTGAGAAAGTAGTTTTGTGTTTTATGCAGGCAGCATTTCACTTTTTTAAGTTTGCAAAACGTTAGTCTCACGCAAGCGATCCTGCTGGTGGGGAAATAAACTTGTCGGTGCTCTTTGTGTCTCGTATAAGAATAAAAGAGAAATTTGGGACTCTGCTTCACCATTCTCCTTCCTCATCTTTATCACTCTACCCTTAGCACGTGTAAATAGAGAGAGAGATAAAGATGACAGGACGACGCTGGTAGGAGTTTTTCGAGCCGGAGGTCGCAATGAAATTTATATATGAGATAAAATTAGGTTGTTAGGGAGAAAGCTACTCCGAACTTCGGTGGGGGAGGAGGGAGGTAAACTTATTCATATTATTTCTCACGCTCAAAATAAGATACAGAACACTCAACAGTATGTGAATATTTATTTCCGTCATTTAATTATCTCCTTATGTAATTTACGATAGTCTGACAAAAGAAAACAGTACAAAATGTCTTCTGGAAACAATAGGGAAAAAAGCTACGTGACACGCGGGGGGGGGGGGGGGAGAGGGGGTGGATAGAGGCAAAAGCCATGTCGGGCTACGTGGGGAGGGCAGGGGAGGGGGGAATGGGTTCCGAATGAGGCCAAAATGGAGCTACGTAGTTCGTGGAGGGTCCCTAGGTGTTCGGCCCTTGGCACAACCATCGCAACAGGGTCTCATATTAGGCCCGTTTACACGTACGCGCCAATCTGGCGGTTTGGAACGGCGCTCCGGACTGCCGCGCCGGAGCGTGAGGTTGGACTGTCGCTCCTGGACCGTGCGACGAAAAATGGTCAACACTCCAGTTGCGCGTGCCAGGACTGCGGGTTGGAGCGTACGCGCCAAAAATGACCGTTATCCCGTGGCGCGTGGACTTTCCGCCGGGTTGGAAAGTTTTGTAGACGGTCCAGCTTGCAACATTCGGTTTTCAGGTCGTTGTTGTCTTTGTTAGTTGTGCTTGTGTTTATAAGTGTATTTAAAATATCCTCCAAAAGAAATGACATAATCTGAGGAATATGAGAGCTGCTTTACTTTTTTTTTTGGGGGGGGGGGGTACAGAAAGAATTAAATAAACATAGTGTATATGGGCGGAAAGATGGCACAAAACTAGAGATCTATATGGACACATACCTCTTTAGTGAGAGCAACGGGAAAATAAATGAACCAGATGATTTAAAAAATTGTCTACGAAACGACAGTTCCATAATATATAACTACATTTTAATAATAATAATATTTCATTAAATTTCAATGGAGCGCACGCTCCTGTGGCAATTTCCCTACACAACTATCTCCCCCCTTTCCTGCACCCACCTACATTTGCCCTCTACAAATTTTAACTTTAAATTCTTTCAACGTTTTTGGTAAATTGTTCATCATTTCCCTTTGTAGCTTATTCCAATACCTGACACCTTTACCTAAAAAGATGAAGTTAAAATTATTATCTCCACAAATATTAAAACAAGACACAGTCATGAGGAAGAACATAACTGCAGAGTAATGTTAGCCTCCTACTCTTCGTTTATTGGCAACTGGAATATCCCTCCAAGATTTGAAATTGCTTGCATATATTTTTCTCAGTTCTTTTCGAATTGCCGCCGAGTTTCTTGAATCCTTTCAGTGACGAAATCTTTGTTTTCACTTTCACATACATTTACCCTGCTGAATTCTACTAACTAATCATATTTACCATTTTTTTAATTTTTATTTTTGTAGTCATTTGATTTAACCTTCCACAAACATAGAAATTTTTTATAAAGTTCTATAAATCCTTCCAAATTATCTCTTGACCACATTTTTCAAGATTTAGATTTTTATCTCTTAAAGCAGGGTAAAGTTAAATAAAGTCACCCAGAAATTCGAACCAACAAAGAACTTGTACTGACGCATCAAGACTGCAGACCGACAATGCACGTGTAAACACAAGGCCCCGTTAGACCTGCGCGCCAGATGTGCGCATTCGGAGCGCGCGCCAGGCCTCTCTGACCACCGAGCATTTACACGTAAAAGTATTGATGTGCGCGCCTGGAGCGTACGCTCCAAAACCGTCGGAAAAACCGTGCGTGTAAACGGGCCTATTGTCTGTAACTAACACAGTCTTTGCGACGACCATCTGTCTTTGCGTTTCAATAGTGTAGCGGGATAGCCTATTAATGCCTTGCAGTCCACGAGGCAACTGTTCCCAACACGTAGCCGCCTCGTTTGTGTGAAAGAAATAGTTGTGCGAACCCACATTTGGCGCGCTGTGGCCTACGCGGGAATCAATTAGTATTGTGAGTGGGGCCCTTCGAGCAGCCAGCCCACCCGATCACATTTTAATGAGCTCTTACCGCGAACCCGGGCAGTATCTAATCTACCCACAGTCAATACATACTATCCTTGTGGTTTTAGATTTTTGGGAAGTAACTCTCTAATTTAATACAATATTGTTCTAAACCAGGCTCTTCCCAGTTGCTTTGTTAATTAATTGTTGATAAAGAACGTGAGTGCATGGTTTTTTTTTTAACTGCCGCACGCGTTTCATCGGCAAGCGCGTTTCATCTCCTATCATCAAGGCATCATCAGCGACAAATCTACGCTGTTATTTACACTTAGTGTTTGAAGCTAATTAAATGGCTATTTAAAAATACTTGACGAAAATGTGCATTGTTTTGAAAAACTTCTTATGGAAAGTATAATTTCAAAAATGAATAACAATTAACTTATTTTTTTACTTATTATCATCATAAATTTTTTTATCCCATACTTGTTGAATACCGGAAAGAAAGAAAATTGAAGCATTTGAAATTTGGTGCTATAGAAGAATGCTGAAAATTAGGTGGACAGACAAAGTAAGAAATGAGCGAGTTTTGGAAATGATGGGCGAGAAAAGAAGTTTATGGAAGAAGCTTACAGAAAGAAGAGACTGGCTGGTAGGTCATATTTTGAGACATGCTGGGTTGGTTAATTTGTTAGTGGAGGGAACAGTCGAATGTAAGAACTGTAGGGGAAGACAGAGATTAGAATATATGAAGCAGATAATTGAGGACGTGGGTGTTTCCCCAAATCACTCCAGGTGAATGCCGGGATGCTTCCTTCAAAAGGCCATGGCCGAATTCCTTCCCATTCCTTGCCCCCATCCTTTCCCGTCTCTAAAGACCACGTTGTTAAAAAGGGACGTTAAACTGTTAAAAAAAAGGACGTGGGTTGTAAGGGGTATGTAGAAATGAAGAGGATAGCACAGGATAGGAAGGGATGTAGGATTGGGATTGCATCAAACCAGTCAAAATATTGACGACAGCAAAAAAAATAAAAAAATCTTGTTGATATACGAGGCATATTCCAAAAGTAAGGTCCGGGGTACAAGATGTCACAGATGATAGGCCTGAATGACGTTTCCCACCTGCAGCGCCATCTACCAACTCCTGGTAAATATGCAGTATTGTTGGCGTGCCGCAGTAGCCGTATATCTATTGTTGAGAGCAGTTCGAAATGGCCGCGACAATCGTAGCTCCCGCCAGTTGTGAAGTGCGCGGTGTGATTAGATTTTTGTTGGCAAAAGGATCGTCAGCTGCGGACATCCATCGCGAATTGTGTGTAGTGTATGGACCAAACATAATGAGTGAGAAACAAGTTCGACACTGGTGTCGAGAATTTCAAAGTGGTCGCACAGATGTGCACGATCAACAGCGGAGTGGCAGGCCCGGTATTCGGACCGACGACATAGTCGAGCAAGTTAACCAAAAACTGCGAAGTGATCGGCGTTTGACGATTAGTGGTCTGGCTATGGAATTCCCAAATGTTGCTAGAACCTCAATTTACAGGATTGTCACTGAAGAGCTTGGATATCGGAAGCTTTGTGCGCGGTGGGTGCCAACACTGCTCACCGCTCAGCACAAAGAGCAACGAATGCATAGCGCACGACAATTTTTGGAGCGCTATAGACAAGATGGAGACAGTTTGTTTTCCCAAATTGTTACGGGAGACGAGACGTGGATAGCGTACACCAACGCAGAATCAAAACAACAATCAATGCAGTGGCGCCATTCCGGTTCACCCAAACCAAAAAGTGTAAGCAATCGCCGTACACGAATCGCAAAATGATGGCTTCCGTGTTTTGGGACGAAAAGGGCGTCCTTTTGATCGAATTCATGGACCGTGGGACAACCATTACAGCTGACGTGTACTGTGCAACGCTCACCAAACTGAGACGTGCCATCCAAAATCGACGCCGCGGGAAACTGTCGTCTGGCATCATCCTCCTGCACGACAACGCACGCCCGCATACCGCTTCCAAAACCAAAGAGAAGATTCAAGAGTTTCGTTGGGAAATCCTAGACCACCCTGCTTACAGTCCAGATCTTGCACCAAGCGACTATTTTCTCTTCCTGCATTTGAAACGGTGGCTTGGTGGACAACGATTTCAAACCGATGAAGAACTCAAGACGAGCGTTACCAATTGGTTCAGGTCCCAGGCGGCAGACTTTTATGCCGAGGGGTTAAAGAAACTGGTACAGCGTTACAGAAAGTGTATAGATATGAACGGCGATTATGTGGAAAAGTGAACTAGATATGTAGTTACATACTGACGTTAATAAAAACCTTGTATCCTGAACGATGTTTTTATTATGATCAAACGGACCTTACTTTTGGAATACGCCTCGTATTTCATGATGACCTATGTTTTATGTAAACTTTTCTGGTTATTTAATAAACTCCCCTGTTTCTCGTGTTTTGTTAAAAAAATAGTTTTTTTAAATTTTTGATCCGTTTTCTAGTAACCGCTAAAAAGAATATAGCGCAAAAGAACCAATAAGTACCTTTTAGATTTATGGTATATGCCTTTCGTTTTGATTGGGTTGTAAGCGTAAAACATATTAAACCATTATACAAAGCGTAATATCCTACACAGAGATAAACAGCTAACCTTACTGTAGCGTGCTGTAGCAATAGTATCTATGGACAGATTGGGTAGGGGAAACACCTAAAGATGGCCAACCATCTTATTAATTGTAAATTTAAACGAAATACACACCTTTTATTATGGTTGGTTTGAAATTTTAATTTAAAGGTAAAATATGTTTAGCAATTATCTAAACATAAGTAGGCAAACCTCCTCCTTATCCTAATATAACCGCAACATTATGTGGATAGAGAACGAAAACGTATCCACCCATTTTACGTAAACCTTAAATTGTACAGTTTGCTGGTTGCTTATAACTTACTGCTTACTATGGTGTTGGTAGCTGCACATCTCTGCATATTCCATAAAGCTTGTTCCGACCAGACCCATATGTCGAAATATTGGCATCTGGATTTAGTACGTAGCGCCTTTTCGCAACTCGTTTTGTCTGCTGTGGCCATCTTGTTCGCCGCTGTCAGGGATGTGCCTGTACAATAAATTCGTGTGGTCTGGTGACCGGGTGGCAGAGTTTGCGCCTCTGTCTTGGCTGGACCTACAGTTTAATTTGGAATTCGAACCAAGGAACGTCCTGACGCGGTGACTTCATGTTTCAAAACTTTAAAACATCTCTGACCCTAAGCCGGATTTTAATCAACGATCTTAAGTTTCTAGAGGTAGTGCCTTAACCATTGATCTACCAGATAGTTCATAGTTTTGGGGACATCCATAAATTACGTGAGGTGTTTTTCCGGATTTTCGGACCCCCCTCCCCCTTTCTGGTGAGATCGGGTCCCGTAAGACCCCCCCCCCCGCTACAGATCGTCTTTGCAAATTTTTGAGATTTTTTTTTTAGGTCTCACCCACACTTTTCAGCCAAATACCCCCCTAAACTCGACTTTCGCATCAATTGTAGACCTTTTTTTGGCTTTACAGACCTGCCCAATTTTAAAAAATCTCACGTGAGATTTCCGTTGATCCCCCCTCCCCCTTGGTGAGATCTGGTGAGATTTCGCCGGACCCCCCCCCCCTATTTCACCTCACGTAATTTATGGATGCCCCCTTTGCTGACAGCGCCTGTTTGAAAGAGTGTGAATGGGTAATGTTTTTCAAATCTGTTTTCGATGATTGTTTGGTGCGTGAGAGTCTGGACTTAGTGGCTTTTGTGTTTATTTTTGTTGTGTTTCCGTGTCTGACTGTGTGTTTATTAACTTTAATAGGGTATGGATTGTTGGGTTTGCCACTGGCTCATGCTTTTTGGATGTGGGAGTTTTCCTGTAGAGTAAGGGTGCTGAGTCGGTAGTTGTTGATTGTGTGGATTTGAATATCTGTGGGTGATGATCAAATTCTATGAGATCTTCGGGGAATATAGGATGGTTACTGTACTTTAGTGCTCTCATGTGTACGTATCTGGGTTAGAACTGCCTTCGCGTGTTTCCTATGTATATTGCCTTTCATGAAAGTTGGCCAAAGTCATAATTGTGATAAATATTTTTGTCTGAGCGTGTTTCTTTGTGTGAAGAGCAGTGTTGACCGCTTGTTTCTCAAATGTGTTAGTGATTTGGTGTGTGTTTCTCGGAATAAGTTCTGGAGTACCATTTACACTTATTTTCGGTGTGCTTTGTGGTCTGTGTTGTGCATGTGTTTGACTGGTGGGTACAGATGAAGTTTGGTTGTGTTACTTTTTATCCTTATTTCATCTAGTTAACGATTTTTTAAATTATTTTGTCGACTGTCTGTGTTTTATATTCATTTTTGTTGCCGTTTTCTTTATTGTGTGAATCCATTTACAGTATTCGAGTTGTCAATAATTTACTAACATTAACTACGAGTTACGTAATAATCAACTGCGTTGGTGTTTTTTTTTACATGAAATTTGCTTAATGCAGCAATCGCTACCGTGGTTTTCAAAAATGCCCAACCACAAATTAAATCGCATCATTTCAAATCTTCTCTGGGAATCAGTATCTGTGCTATCAATTTAAGTCGCCTGTTTCATTTTGATTAGTTATCACTCTGTGCTCCCTCCCCAGTTAAGATACCACGACGGTACACATCTAACATTTTAGCCTGGACCCTACTCGCCTAAACTGCTGAAACCCCGTGGAAATCTGTTGAGTAATGCCTAAAAAAACACCTCATATACTACAGTACAGATGTGGGTTACAACATAGAGGAATGTACCAACCCTGAGGAAAGTCCGACCACTTTAGGGATGACTCCCGTATTTTGGTCGTCGCGTCACTTATTGCACAAGAGCGACGGCTTTTGTGAACAGCGAAGCGAGTATGTGATGCAGGTCATGCATGAGAATACTGTAGTGGAAACATCCAGTCCATCACTGGAGTGGGTATAGTAACGTATGGAGGCAGGATTTAGAAACATATACAGGGTGTTAAAAAGTGTAAAATATTTTAGGAGCTGATAGTATGCATTATAATGTCTAATCAACATTGGGTCGCAAACGCATACTTTCGTAGTTAATAACAGGTCCGCAGACGCCCGTCCACGGCAAAGCAGGCCTCAGCCCTTCAGCATAAGGAATCACGCACTGTTTGAAACTGTCTTGGTGTGCACTGTACGTGAGGACATCCATTGAAGACGTACAGTACCATCCAAGAAAGTTTCAAAGAGGGCTGAGGCCTGCTTTGCCGTGAACGGGCGTCGCTTTGTGGACCTGTTATTAACTACGAAAGTATGCGTTTGCGACTCAATGTTAATTAAACATTTTTGTTTTGTTTTGAGGCATACTACGATATCCTAAAACATTTTACACCGTTTTTTAACACCCTGTATAACTGATGAATGATTGATTGCATCTCTGTATGTACATCAGGTAGCTACATATGTTTAATAATTTAATTGCCGCACATGAAAGCGGCTTCAGAAACCCAGATTAATTATTATGAGAAGCATCGTTATTGCTGAGGAAAACTGTTACACATCTTAGTGTACTAAATATTCTAGTAAATGCCAATTATTATGCTACGATTACTGCTATGGTTTTAAATTTGAATCAGGTATTAGCCACCTCATATTTGTTTCTTTTTCTTTATGTGTGTGACCGCCTCCTGGCGAGTAGCCACCAAGGTGATGCTCCCCCCCCCCCCTCCTCCCGGTGACTCGCAGGTGGTCCTTGAGCCATGCTGATGTATGCTCACACATCTCTCAGCGCTGAGTATTCATCACACTCCCATCGGTCACTCGGTCGTCTAAGTGATTTGCATCCGTATTCTGTTTGACACGCGCCGCTTCTAAGTAACGTGAATCGATGGCACTAGTCTGCGTAGGTTACCTGACCACCACTGTTCTTGGTACATCAGTCACTTCAAAGTGATGTTCATGAAAGTCATATTTCTGTTTTACACACTGAGGGTTTGTCCTACGAGCCGAGTCTGATGGGTGAGGGTTTAGCTTGGCTTGGCAGGACGCGGGTTTGAATCCCCGGTAAGTCATCCTGATTTGGATTTCCCATGATTTCTATCCTGTTCATTGCAATCAGTCCTCTCCCGCCTCTAATGTCGATGAGGCGCAAATTAGTTCGCAAATCGCTTCAAATTCATTTGTTAATGTTCTATTTTTGGCAAAATTTTGGGTATCATTCTCTGAATTAAAAACGAAGTTATTTCTCCACCTGTCTGTGACTGCGGAGCTCCTTCCTAGGGTTTGGAACACATCGTCCGAGACAGAAGAGCCGCTCGATTCGTGACCGCTTGCTACAGTCCTTATGAAAGCGTCACAGAACTGATTAGTAGACTAGGCTGGGAGTCTCTGGCAGATAGACAACGCACGTTTCGTTTAAACTTGTTGGTAAACGTGTGTACTCCCACTTTCACTTACGAGTGTAGTGAAATACTTCGTCCACCAACCTATTTGAGTCGGAATGACACGAAAGATAGGATTAGAGAAATAAGGTGCCGCAATTATTCTTATATGAATTCTTTTTTCCCTCGTACCATTAGGGATTGGAATGCTCAACAAATAGATTAGCTTTGGTGCTGATCACCCTCTGCCATCCACAATTTTGTGAATTGCAGAGTATATATGTAGACAGACCATTTCAAGGTGTTTACAGTGCTACAACTTCCTTCATAGCATGACTGCAACAACTGGACGTCAATTTGTGAATGCTAACAACGTTCTTGTCGTTGTATGTATTTATATGTATTACATTAGTTGCTTAGCATACGACAAATAGAAAACAAATACGAACTTATATAAGACTGCAGGTTTTCTCGGCGTTGAAAATGAATAAAATTTTCTCTGGTAACTAGCCGAGTTAGTCCACCAATCAAATACGACGTTTCGGCGGTCACACTCTGCCGCCATCGTCAAGTGACTGAATCACTTAACAATGGCGGCAGAGGATTGTGACCGCCGAATCGTCAAGTTTGATCTATGGACTAACTCAGCTAGTTACCCGAGAAAATTTGATTCAAATACGAAGTAATTTTCTGATACAGGAAATCTGCAGTTTTTTTTTTCATAAACCAAGATGTTCGTTCATTTCGGCACCCTTGCTTTCACTCCGGAACGTTATTGAACTCTGCCGTGTGTTGGCAGTCATATGAGCAACCGTGTAGATTTAAAACGTCTAACACTGACGATGGTTGCCTACACGCAGTACCATCTTTTACAACTAAGGGTGACGGTTATGCTACGTTAAGTTGTTATGCCAGCTCAATCTCATTGATTTTGCTTAATTGCCTTCGTCAATAAGAAACTTCTGTGGGAAAAAAAGATCGAAATTAAGGGGGTTAAAAGTGGATAACCTTTCCGATGTATATCCGCAATTTTAGTTGAATGTTTCTCTGGAAAATTTATCTACACGCCGTATGTACTTGATAAACGGCAAGTATTTTTTTAGATTGTTGGCTCAATACATGAAATCATACATTAAGGAGTCTAAGATCTGCTATGAAATTCAAGATTTTGCCTCTGGAAGGAGTACTGTCAAAACATACTTTTGGGTAAATTGGAATACAGTCGCTTGTCTTAAAATCGCACTATTATCATTCAACTTTGCGTATATGTACAGAGAACGATTAAAGTGCCCAATTCCGATTTCAATAGTTTTATAGTACGTGGAAGTGAAATCTATGATTTACATACTCTTCATTCGATTAAAAAAAAAAATCGTATTTAGGGTATGAAATGGCCTCAATAAGTTGAAGGTGTAAAGTGAAAATTTCTTTGATGTTGTGAAATAAAATGAGAGTGAGTTTCAAGTAAACAAGTTTCAAATTGTTCCTCTAGAGCAAGGATAAAGAAAAGTTATTTCTATTTTTTAGTTTCATCGATGAACAGAAATTCGGTGGTATGTATTCATGCTGACGTATGCAGAAGAATCTCGAATGTCGAAAGGAGGAAGGGTACAGTTCTTGGGAAGTTTGTTTCTGAAATATAGTAAGTTAAAATACGCGATAAAACGTAAATCAAACCATGCAGATAGTTGGTGGAACCTCCGACGTAAGAGAGTTAATAGAAATTTTTTCACTCCTTGCAATGTGTGTGTACTGACCTAGCACCTGATTAGCGCTAGGTGAGGAAGTGGAAACAGCCAGACACTCATAACCGCGAGATACGACGCTCCTAGGCAAGTAACTAATTTCTGTCACGTCTTCGAAATAATCAAATTTGTCTTATGGGATATCAGATAATATCCTTCTTTGCGCTTGATGTGGATATTTTCGATGTCATATGTCGCCATATTTTGTGGAAAAAATGTAAGAAGGAATGCATTTGATCAGTTTACCTGTACCGAGCGTGGTGGTGTAACGGTTAGCGTTCTGGCCGCGCATTCGGGAGGACGAAGGTTCGAATCCCCGCCCGGGCATCCAGATTTGGGTTTTCCATGGTTTCCCAAATCACTCCAGGCAAATGCTGGGATGCTTCCTGTAAAAGGCCATGGCCTAATTCCTTCCAATTCCTTGCCCACATCCTTTCCCGTCTCTAATGACCTCGCTGTTAACAGACGTTAAGCAGTTAAAAAAAAGTTTACGCGTATAGTGAACGCTGTAAGTATTCTCTTTTTCACTGTGCACGCTTGACTTAAGTCCATGGCCAACAAGTGTATTACGGAACACTGCACTATATTAAAATGTTCTCACAAAAAATACAAGTTTCTTAAGCAAGTCTGTTAATTTAGCCTTTGTTGTTGTATACGACATTGTATCACCACTACAGAAGAAAACATTGCTTACTATTATAGTTTAATCTTTACCTCACGGGGTGCATCTTAAAACACTGAGCTCATTAAACAAAAAAGCTGAAACGTTTTACTTTCATTCAAAAAGTAAGAGTAGGAGAGAAGAAAATTGCACTTTAAAAAATGTGTAATTGCTCTACGTGTAAAACAACATTTCTAAAATATTGGTACCAGAACAACTGATTACATAATTTGTTTCTTATTGACTGATTTTCGTTGTTAGTAGTGAATTATAATTTCTGTGGTATTTGTTAATATACAAATGCTCTGTTCTTTGTGAAGCAAAGAGATTTGAACTTGATAAACTAATAGTTAATATCTTTAATTACTGCAGGGTATTTCTTTTACAATTTATTGTTACAATAATAAATTATTATTTAATTAAACAAAAGGTCAAGGCAACTGTTATTGGAATTTCTGTTTATTTCGCAAGCTTTTCGCCTCTCACCGAGCTGCCTTCAGCGATCCAATGTTTTGTGCAATTTGTATACAGTTTCGGATTCCACGTTAAACTGTAGGTCCCAGAGGAAAAGAACTGGCCGTCCTACCTCTGACACAACGGCTTAGTATGCCTCCTTCTGGAGAATCCAACCAGCCTTCGGGTTGTGGACAAAGTTACGTTCACGTTTTATCAATTCTGTAAAGATGGGTATATTTGAAGGTTATTACAATTAAATTTACATATAGGTATTACAGTTCACTTACAGTTCCAATTCTGTCGTGAGGTGTGTATCTGTGTCTCCCACAATTTATCGATGAAAGTTACTTTCCTTTCACAGAGAGGACCCTTTGCTGATTAGTGAGACACGAACCCCGGCCCTCGCGCCGCTGTGGCTATTCGAAACCGATAATCGATTTTTTTTCCCTGCCCGGCCGCCATCGTACCGGCCGGCCTCCCAAATATATTATTGTTTTTAACGAGTTCTACATTTCCCCCGTATTCCGGACACCGTGGGCCCCAAATATATTGCGTCGTAAAGACTTTCAGGTGTGTAAAAAACATGTTATATAGTAACAAAATAACAGGAATTGATTTATCGAGTTAACTATAAAGCAAATTTTTATGGGCGGTAATATTTGCGTGCAAAAATAAAACGCGACGGGACGGGACGGCCCGGCTTCGTGAGGGACACACACGCCGCTTGCTTTTCTCTTGTTTTCCTCTCCTCTCTCGCCAGCTGTGCTTCGTCCGCTATCGTAAACTGACCCTAAGATCCGCCGGGTCAACCCTGCTACAGAGATACTCGTGTTGCGTAGTAGTTCAGTTGACTTCGAAGTTTTCTCGATACACCACTCAATTTTCAGTGTAATAATTATGATAGTAGCATCTAGATTGTATAACGCGATGCTAGACACCTATCCACTGGAGTTCCCTTATTTGTAACCCGTAAACCAGTATTATGTCTCAGCCATAAAGTTGTTTTTGAGTGTTTTCCTCAGCTTCCCGTCAGCATTTACGACAGAACCCTCCGCGATATATTCACATCCGAGTTTTTTTTTTTTGCGTTTAATTAATCTCTCTGCCCAAAACGTCGAGGAAAAGTTTTTATGTTACTCACTTCAGTTCTTAGGTTACTTGCCGGGATACATACATATATACACTTTTATTGTCTTTCACACTTTTGAAGAGTCGTTCGAGCAAACGAAGTGGGTATAACAGCACTAAATGTAAACACGTGGCCTTGTATTGTGTATCCCCGCAAGTGTAGAATAGTACAGGCAAGCAAATGCCTAGTTTGCCCAGGGTCTGTCCTTGGGTCTCGTTAAGGCCGCATTAACACGATGCGAGTTGACTGGAACGACAGTTGGCCAGACAGTCGGTGGTGGGGGTAAGAGAGTTGACTGGCATGCTAGTAATAATTAGAAGACAGTCCACTGTGAGGACAGTTCTCTACTCCTACATTGTGACCTTGTTGAAAATAGTATGTCCATATTACAGGATGGAGTTAACACCGTAGCGTATTTGTTGATTATAATACTGCATAATTTGAAGAATGACAAAAATAAAACGTTGAAATTGGTTAAAAGAGTGAATATCAAAAAGAAATGCCTCAGCGCCTTTTCTTTTTTAATAAAGTTGCTGGTGCAAATGTAGAGTTACATCATTTAAGACTAACTGTATCTCAATTTGAAGAGCTGTTGTGAAATATTTTTGCCGATATATAAAAAATGACACCGCTAAGAAGCAATTTTTTGATAGCAGAGTCTCTAAAATCATCGTTCTTTAAGTTCCACAGAATTTCCTCACTTTCATGCAGTTCTAAAGATTTTGATGCCTCTGCTTCACTCCGTCTACGCGACTTTTTAGTTGTCGCCATCTTGATTGTTGAACTCGCACGCCAGAAGTTGGTCGTGAACCGAGTCCACTATCCTCAGTCGACTGTCTGTCTTGTACCTGTTGACACGAGGAGAGTGGACTATACAGTGCTGCGCGCGCAGCAAGACAGTATACTCGTTCCAGTCAACACAAACCGTGTAGACGCGGTCTAACTGTCACGTGAAATGCCACTATGACAGGGAACTGCTTCCTTTCCATTTCGAAAGGAGTGCCACCGTCTCTTTCCGGTGTTGGGAGGATTTTGTATTGAATAAAAACAACCTATCCCTTGGCATGCGCACTCAACACTTTAGAGGGCGTCATGAAATAAGATCGAATAGTGGGGTGGGGCGGGGGAGAGAGTCGGGCGAAAAAGGATTACAAACTACTCGGGACGTCGATATTTTTGTTTACTTATGGCATTACTCCTCGTCGACGTCGAGGTCATGAGAGGCGGGACAAGGAACGGGAAGGAATTCGCTCATGGCTTTTTGGAGGATGCATCGCGGCATTCTCCTGGAGTGATTTGGGGAAACGACGGAAAACCCAAATTTGGATGCCCGCACGGGGATTCGAACACACGTCCTCCCGAATATGAAGCCAGAACGTTAACCGTTCACCCACCACGCTCGGTGTGACGTCGATTCCAACTTTAGGGGTGGAGGATTCTCCCCACTCTTGAAGGAAAAAAAAAAGAAAACAGGGAAACTAAAATATCGGGGTCGTCAGTAGGTGGGGTGGCGGGGGGTCCCAATGCGGGAGGGTGTCCGGATTTCCGAACACACACCTCACGTAATTAACGGACGCACCCTTAGCAGTAATGAAGTTTGTAAAAGTAGATCCAGGTTCCGACGAATTTTTCCATAAATTCGTTGTAGACACTATTTGCGATGGTTGTATATCCTCTTCAGTCCTGAGCTCAAAATAAGAGTGCAAGTGAACTACTATTGTGTTATTTACTTTGTATTAATGCTAGTTAACAATGATGAATATGAAATTTTTTTTTAAAACAATAATTAATTTTTTTATAGATGGAATTTATAGTTTGATTTTAACTAAGAAATGTCTTTACAGATTTAATAAGTTATTAAAGCAGTGAAAACACTTGCAAATGGAAAAAAGATATTACTCTACCTTTATTTCGACGAGACATACTGTACAGTTGCAGAATCCCAAGTTTCCAATCAGTGCTGCCAACTTGTGACGCTTGGCAGAAGATCGAAAAAATGAGCTGTGAGAAGCACGGTGTGTGTCGTAGATGATACCACAGGACAGAAAAAGTTCAGCCTTGCACGCGTCCAAGAAATAAATAACACCTGGGGGTATCATATATGATACCCGTGACTGAAGGGGTTAAGTCTTAATACCGGCCACCACGAGGTGGGAGTATACTTGCTTATGCCCGATATTATACCCATAGTTTGGTTTATCACGATGTGTATTTCCTAAACGTGACCGCTGTACAACATAGTAGCGGAGTATACAAGATCCATTCCTCACATGCGAAGTGAGAGTCTACCTCGCCTCAAAATGGTGCGGCCTTGTTAATGCTGATAATAGCAACAATTTCGGGTGGTCGTAGTGACCTGGTGACGCGTTTCCACGGCTGGGCAGAAAACCGTTAATCCGTTAATCGTTAACTAACGAAGATAACAAAACTGCAACAATTTAACTTCTAAGTTAACCTAATAAATCGTTTACGGTCTTCTTAACTTCCGTTAAACTGAACTACCGTTAACTTCAGTCCGTTACACTGGTAGTTGACGTATTCGGTTTGTTTGAATTGCGCTCCACGCCTCGCTCGACCGTTCGGTGAGTCGGATGGCGAACGAATTAGTGCGAGTGTGATGCGTATACAACTTTTATGCCAGGCATGGCGTGGGAGTGAGCAGGAAAGCTAGACTTTTGGAGCGTTTCTGTTTTACGTATACAAACCAGCGCTCATTACTCGTTTCTAATTTGATATTTTTATAGTGTAACTTTTTTTTCTGCCAAGAAAATATCGCTTTTTAGTTGCTATTGGTTTGGTGTTCGATAGCGAAATAAATTAAACTTACATTCGTTACATGAATAAGTAATGGAAATTAAACTCTTGAATCCACTTGTGATAGCAGGAACGCTAACAATAGCAACGAGAATATTAAAAATCCTTGGGCACATTTATGCGATTATGTTCCATTTAAATCAAGACTGAGAGAACAAATTATTACACATTGTGAATACCAGGATGTTTGTAAGTAATTATGTTTGATTTATGAATGCGAACTGTGTCTGCCTAAACATTCTACAATGTCTCACGTGTCTAACCTTAATAATCTTAAACAACATATGAAGAGGATGCATATATCCAAATATGAACAGTTTGAAGAAAAGGTAAAAGCAGGGCCAACTCGTGGGGAAAAAAGAAATGTAATTAAAGCCATCTTCAAGTGCTGTGGCTTCTTCTGAGGTAGATAGCAATATAATTGCTATCTTTTCATCTCCATCGGCTAATAAAAAGTCACTAAAACATTTGGCATCGTAGCTACCGCCACCGTCTTATTCCAATTTCCAACATGATTCCACTACATCTTGAAGAATCCGACATGTTTGAGAGGCTGGGTAAAACGTGAACCCCGGTAAAAACTCAATTTCCAGAATGACGTTGGGTAGACGTATTATTGATGCACATCACGGCACATAGTACTTTGGTACTGCTTGCAGTAATACATATTGCAATACATAAACATCAGTTTCACAATTGGATGGTTAACTTTTAACTGTTAACTTTAACCTGCGTCAAATTTACAAACATGTAACACTTTAACGATTATCGAAGTTAACTTTTTAAGTAGGATAGCGATCAACGAAGTTAACTTCCTTTCCAATAACTGTGCCCACCTTTGCAGGTTTCTATTGGCTGCGTATTCCGCCTCTCTCTTAGCCACCTTAACCTAAACCATTTATCCTACCAGGTACTCGGGACCTGCAGTTTAACGTGGAATCCGAACCACTGAAGTATTCTGGCGCACTTCACATAGCACAGCAAGCTGTGCCAGACATGAAGGTCGGGTTAAGAGTGTATGAAAATTCCCGCCTAAACAAGGATTCGAACCGGGGACCTTTCGATCGTCAGTCAGACGCTTTATGCCCCGTTTACACGATGCTAGTTGGCTGGAACGAGTGTACTGTCTTGCTGCGCGCGCAGCACTGGATAGTCAGTCCACTCTCCCCGTGTCAACAGGTACAAGACAGACAGTCGACTGAGGATAGTGGACTCTGATCATGACCAACTACTGGAGTGCGAGTTCAACAAACAAGATGGCGACAACCAACAAGTCGCGTAGGCGGAGTGAAGCAGAGGCATCAAAATCTTTAAAACTGCATGAAAGTGAGGAAATTCTGTGGAACTTTAAGAATAAAAATTATAAGAACAATGATTTTAGAGACAAAAAATTGCTTCATAACGGTGTCATTTTTTATGTATCGGCAAAAATATTTAACAACAGCTCTTCAAATTGAGATACAATAATACAGTTAGTCTTAAATGATGTAACTCTCTTCATTTTCAGTTGCAACTTTATTTATAAAAGGCGCTGAGGCATTTAAAGCATTTCTTTTTAATATCCACTCTTTTAACCATGTTTTACGTTTTATTTTGTTATTCTTCGTATCATTCAACATTATAATCAACAAATTAGCTACGATGTTGATTCCTTCCTGTAATATGGACATACTTTCAACAGGATCACAGTGTAGGAGTAGAGAACTCTCCTAACAGTGTACTGTCTTGTAATTATTACTAGCATGCTAGTCCACTCTCTTACCCCACCACCGACGGTCCGGCCAACTGGCGTTCCAGTCAACTCGCATCGTGTAAACGCGGCCTCAACCACTAGACTACTAGACCGCTACTGTTAATACTAAAGACCTAGAGCGACTAGGCTGCACTGAGCACAGTGTATGAGCGCTAACGCAGAGGACGTGAGTTCGTAATCGGCCATTCAGACTACTGTTTTGCATGGTATCTGGAAATCACTCCAGATGAATGCCGGCACGGTTCCTTCAAGAGGCCGTGGTCGAACTTCTTCTCTTTCCTTGTCCTCAGTCCTCGAATGACCTCTGCGTCGACGATGCCTAAAGCACCAAGCAAGGATTAGCAATGGACTAGGCTTCCAGACTTGCGACTCTGTGTGAACTGCAAACTGCGTGCATAGCGCGGCGAGTGGGTGCTGTTGCTATTTCCCTCGGGACGAGCGGGACGCATATGCCGCGCGGTAACTTTATTACGTAGCTCGTCACGTGACTCTGCAGGGCGCTCCGTCTGCCCTTAACCTCCAGGAACTCGCATCAGCTGTGGCACTTGCTGGTAGCATTCACTCTTATAAAGGCTTACTTATATCATGCTCGTTAGCAAACTGCAAGTTGTGTGTAGAGCAAGGGGTTCAAGGCGAAACAATGAGAGTGCTGCGATTTGTTGATGACCGAGCGTGGTGGGTGAGTGGTTAACGATCTGGGCTCGCATTCGGGAGGACGCCGATTGAAATACTCGTACGGGCATCAATACTGCGAATGCTTCTTTCAAAAGGGCATGGGCGAATTCGTTACCGTTCCTTTTCTCCACCCATCCCGCCTCTAATGACCTCGACGTAAAAACCATGAAAGCAACGGGAACCACCCCACTCTAAAACGTTCCCACCGATGTAACGGTTGATCGACGTAACTCTCGATTCGGATCTTTACTACAAGTCATATTTTTAACCTGCCTTCTTTTTGAGCTGAAACACTGAATTAAACACTGATTCAACGTTTATGATTGTATTTTAATGTATTTTATATAGCATATAAATGCATATTCAGACCATTTCCCTAGTTTCGGTCATATTTCGATAATATTTATGGTCATATGGTCATATTTTGAGGTAGAATCTGGTAGTTTTTAGTAGTACCGGAAATTCACTAGATATTGATGAGAAGAAATTAAGATAATTATTCAAAGAACTGTTCTTCTGCTAAACAGGTGGGGGAAAAACAAAATTTTCAATGTGGTCGGAATTCACCAGCCAAGAATTAAAGTTGTACATTATTGTTACTCTCCAAACGTAATGTTGCGCCCGCTTTTTATTCTGTACAATGCATCAGAAGCATGCCTGTGTCGATCAGCGTCAATCAATATCTCATTTAAATATCCTCAGTCATCGTTAATTCTGTAGCGGATCAGTGAGTAGACCTACCGCCATGCCGAAAGTAAAATTTTCTGAAAGTGCGAAGTTACGTAAGGAAATTTAGAAAGATTATTTTAATTTGGATGAAAGGGTTCTATTCTGTAAATTATCTGAAATTAAAGTGACTTCAACCAAACGACTTAAAATTTAATTTCCAGTGGTGCAGTGAGTTCACGGAAGCAAATCATGTTGTCTACATGAAAGCGACACTACTAATAAAATAAATGATGTATAATTGAACATGTTTTGATTTATAGTAAATTTAAGTGTTTGGTCATATTTACCCATCTTTAAGGTCATACTTAACCCTATAGTCTATTTCTATAATTTAATTTTTTTTTTTTGGTAGTGATAAGTATCTTAACAACAGAGATACAGGTCGAACCTGCCCCACGATAATATATAGCGCACTAGCTGTTACCCGCGACTTCGTACGCGTGGACTTTAAATTTGATTACTAGAATTGGATATACAAAGCTGAAAGTTACCTCAGATACGTCCCAAACAACACCGAGTCGGCATAATATGACGGGAACGTCTTCGGATACCATTCTACCGTCGAACCTGTCTCATGATTAAAACTGTTATTCATACCGGTAAAAAGTATCCTATTTGCGTCCTAAATATAAAAAGTAATTCCTTATCATCGGTGTACACACATTGTAGTCAAAATGTAACAGAATTTACTTTCGCATATTTGACACTATTAGTTTAGATCACACAAACTGCCTGTGCAACCAGTATACCCTGAATAAAGTAAACGCTTAAGGCACTATTCTACCGCCTACGATGTGTCACGTATTCCAGCCCTGACCTACATTTCAACATGGTATCCTTACTACAAAATCCTAGGCTTGGCTCAAACTATGAAAAACAATTCTTAAAAGTTTTTGCTCCCAACGAGGTTTTAACTCTAAGACTCACAGGAAATTTCTGCAGAAGCAAGCACCTGATCCACTACGCTACGAGACCTCATTGTCGTTTCGCGTTACAGAGACGTATAGGTATTATGCGTCTGTCTGTCACAGTTCAGATAGTTTTCATAATTCAATGACAATATGTATTATCTATACTGAATATGGTATCCCATGTCCATCCTAATGCCTAATAGCATCTCCTTGTCAAATTTCATCACAATCGGATTAACCGTTTAGCCCAAGAAACGTAACAAACAGACCGACGACAGACAGAGTTACTTTGGCATTTGTAATAGTATAGATTTGTGTCAGGAGAGAGACTGGAGGATTGTTGATCGGGGAGTGTTGAACAGGGCGTTATCGCCGTATCTACCTGCGCACTGCACGGTAGACTTGTTGGTTTTAATTCACGCGTTCGCCTCCTAATTCAATATACATGAGGCGCGCCGTGTTTTTCTGCTTTCGTCGACGTTGCGGCGAGCGGGCATTTAGTGTGTGTGTTCCGGCTCGTATAACCAATCTGATCAGATAAACACAAAAGACGGCGGCTTATTTAGATTAACGTAAGACGGCGCTGTTCCGTTTTTGTCCCGTCGCCCTCTAATGGGAAGCGCTCCCCCTACCACCCCCCACGCGCACACCTGGTCCACCCCGCGCAGAAACAAACGCACGTGCGGAATACATTACGTCATACGCCGCCTCTCTCATCGCACATAGTCAAAATGGCTGCACTGCAGTACTAGTACTAGAAGCTGCAATTTCTTTCACATTACCGCCTTGCTCTTTACGGCCTACGTATCTTGCCATTTTTCCTCTTCCTATACAACGATTCGATTAGGCCTAGTACTGTAAACCTCTGCTAGGAGACCATTTTCAACTAGGCCGGCCTCGGTAGCGTAGGGGCTAGAGTGCTAGCTCCACGTGCCGAAGGCCGCCGGTTCGAATCCGGCCGCGGGCATGGATGTTAAGTGTTGTGTGTCTGTGTGAATGTCTTGTCCGTCCTGTGGCGTCCATACATTGGAAAAAATACACATCGAGCTGGCTGTATGGCCTCCGTTGCCGAATGCCATTAAAAAAAAAAAAAAAAAAAAAAAAAAAAAAAAAAAAAAAATTATTTCAACTATGATGTTTGTTTACTTCCCCTAATCGGATATAAAATGGTATTTCATACCAACCTGTTTTTTCCTTGTGGCTTTACGCCTCGTCGACGTCGAGGTCATTAGAGGCGGCAAAGGACTGGGTACAAGGAACAGGAAGGAATTAGGCCATACCCTTTTGCAGGAAGCATCCCGGCATTCGCCTGGATTGATTTGGGGAAATCGTGGAAAACCCAAATCTGGATGCCCAGACGGGGATTCGAACCAACGTCCTCCCGAATGCGAGGCCAGAGCGTTAACCGCTCACTCACCACGCATCTACCGTCACTACAAATAATATAATCTTTGATCTCTTCAGCTGGTTTTTTTTCGGTCAGGTAGAGTACACTTTGCGCCCCGTATTTTAATGTAGGTTCTTCTGTTATACTATTATCAGTTACACTTCTTTTTGCTTGTAAGAAAGAATATACGCTATATTTCAACATGTTTACCTCAACAGATTCTTCACCTTTTTGATCGGTATTAATCACGCCAACAACACTTGAAAATACATTTATTTTACAGTCGCACATACACTGGACTGCACTCAACATATCTTTATACGCAACTAAACAATTTGTACACTCTTTCTTATATCCGTCCTTCTAACAGCTTAAAGCTCCTAGTTCAGCTCGATATCTTTCTTCGGTTCCTCTCTCGTCTCTTCATCTTTTTCTCCTGTTTAATAATTATTTCTCCTTGCTACCGAGTTTCCCGACGCCCGCTTGACTCCTAGTCCGCCAACGATCATCCAACACAGTGCTATCAGTATTTAGTATATTTATGACTATTATCGTAAATAACAAAATATATTCCATGCCTGGCGTGATATATGTCCCTTACAGCCTGTTGACCTATTCCGGTTCAGGGGCTCTTCTTCTACCTTTCAGGTTGCTGCTTTGGGGAATCGTGTGTCTCTCATTCTGTTCCGTTTTGTTACCATATTCCTGTATTTTGTAATTTACACTGTGTAAGTTCAACTCCCCTAGTATCGTGTCGCCATGTGTGACTACGTGATCGTCTTTTGTCACGGGTCTTCAGTAGTTGCCAGTTGGAGTCAGGTTCAGGTAGTTTAATGCCTAGTCTGTCCAGCGTCCGCCCTTGGTGCCTGATTACTGCTAACTGCTTCCTTCGCGCTGTGGCAGTAAAGTGTCCTTCACTAGTTTTTATTAAGCTATCAAAGAATTATAATTGAGTTGAAAGAACTCTTTGTTTTACCCACTGTATTTGATGCTCCTTTTCAGACTAATAGCTCCAACATCCACTACTTTATAGTTCGTATTGCATTTCGTGTTTATTTGAAGTTTGCAGGTTTGTTTTACAATGCTACTCTTAATAACCGAGAACCAAAAGCACCAGTGCTCACTCAACCTGAATTGTTAACAACCAACCTTCTTTTTATGTTATAATTTTTTCCTCTCTTCTTTTTTTCCTAAATACTTTCCCACTATCAGCCCTCCGCAAATTAATCTTTTTATGTATTTTATCTGATTCAGAATTATCCAAAAGCTCGGACTAAGAAATATTTAACCGGTCCGTTAAAATCTCTCTTTAATTCAACGTTGGTATTGAAAATAGCATGGGTGAATTACTCAAATTATCAAACTCCTGACAATTGATCACAATCCTTACTCCACAAACACGATAATCGAAAACATATGAAAATTACAAGATGGTGTTGGAGCTATTAAACTTACATCGCAACAATCAGGATTACGAGAGATTTACAATGTATTCAAATAACTATACAATCTACTAATACACAAAAATCAACAAATAAGTTAACACCTATTTATGGTGTTCTGAGAATTTTACGTGGAACCTTAACTCTGGCGGACCAACTTACCACTTTTGCAGTAAGCAAGTTGAAAATTTTGTTTAGAAATAAAAATGGGTTTTTAGGGTGATAGGATATGACCGCGTGACCTGGAATACGAGCTTTGACCTTCATTTCTCTTTTGACATTCGCTCAGCAAAGTCTGAAGAATTTTTATTGAGTCTGAAGGGACTTGGACAGAGACTATCTCAGCAGGTTTCGTATTAACCTACTTTTGCACATTCCTTCTTACTAATTTCTTCTCCGCTGCTTTGGGATGCTTCATTAACCGCGACCCATGGAGAATCTCAGGAGCTGATATCACTTTGTAAAATTTAACCGTTTCCATCTCTGCGAGATTTGTTTCCTAATGTTTTAGTTGTTCTTTCACAAATCTCTCTTATCAGTTCAATTTTCCTATTCTTCTTCTAATCCATTTTGGCCTCTATAGACCACGTGATTCTTAACTCTGGTGAGCTTCTGTTTTTGTTTTGGCCCAATATTCTTTCGTTCCTGCACTGTGGTTGTCTTTTCTGTCTTGGGTCCATTTCACCCCAGATCCAAGGCGCAGTGTTAGTGTCCGGAGAGAATTTGTGCAGTTTATTATTAATATCTTTGTTTTCTCTGTATGAAATGTTAGAACAAAGGTGGCTGTAGTGCAAAAATTGTTCATCCAATCGACCATTGACAACCGCTTTTCCTCTAACAGGGTGTCATTCACAGAACGACAAAATGGATGACTACATGGGTATCCTAGCACCGCGAAACTGCAGTAAGAACGTTATTGGTTCACATATTCTATCAATCTACCGAGCGTGGAGGGGAGCAGTGACGCCCTGGCCTCGCATTCGGGAGGACGCCGGTTCGAATCCCCATCCGGGCATCCATATTTGGATTTTCCATGTTTTCCCCAAATCACTCCAGGCGAATGCGGGGATGCTTCCTTCAAAAGGCCATGGCCGATTTCCTTCCCGTTCCTTGCCCTCAATCATTCCGCCTGTGATGACCTCAACGAGGCATAAAGCCATAAGTAAAAAAAAATAAAAAAAAATAGCCCACCGTACCGGCTGTGGTTGAGGGGCCTGCCTTGTGTTGCCTGCGTGCTGTACGGCACAGGGCCTCCGCAGCCTAATGTATGCGCCCTTCCTTATTGATTGGAGCCTTCGTGCGCCGCCGCCGCTCCTCTCGTTAGCATAAATCTTTAATTACCAATTAGCGGGTCCAGGTATGCGGCGCGGCCCCGGGCGGCGGATTCCTCATGAGTCACCGCCGGCGATGACGGACGGCCCTACATGCGCCCCTGTCGCGTGCGCAGGTCCACAGGACCCACTATCCCCCTCGCAGGAGTCAACGTATTCCCTCATTTCACTACAAAAATGTCCAAAGCTCTTCTTGTTTATATTACTATTACTCCGCGATTCACTAAAAGTGTGTGGCGGAGGGTGCATTGCACCTATCCGAAAGGGTAATAGTTTGGAAGGGATATACGGGATATGGCAGGAGGCGCCCATGGGCTATTGTGAGGAACCATCCCAGCATTCGCGTGGAATGATCTGGGAAAACCATGGAAAACCCAGATCAGGATGGCCGGAGAGCTTTATCGAAAGCTACTCCTGTCGGATTTTAAGTTTACTCGTTCGGTAAATCCTTTCTATTCCATTCCCTAATCGCTCGTGGAATAAAATGAATACAGAAAAGAATCGGTTTCTGGCCCTGATTTCTCTTATCTTATTTTCACGGTCATTCCGTGATACGAATGTTGCTGGTAGCAATATTTGTTTGCTGTCATTCCGAAATCCGTCGGTCGTGAATTTTTCAATTAGCTGCTGTCGAGAGCTATCCTATCCTATCAGGCGTTACACCTACTGGCCAGTTACCGTCTCAAACCATCTTCTTGCTGGTTTCCCTATTCTCTGTTGCTTTTGGTTTGGTATTTGAGGCTTTTTGGTGGGATACAAACATTCTTCATCCGTAGTACATCGTTACTATTAATTATTTCACCGCAACCTTTCAGCAAACACGCTCCACGCTGAAGATCTACTACTAAAGAGGGAAAGTAGTGATAACTGTTTGCAATCCCAAAAATTCTTGAGTATTTTGTGTCAACCATTATGTCGGAGGAGATTACTGGGAGAGTAATGTTGCCAGAAGTCATCGGTAAATAGTTTTAAATACCTGTAAAATGTACTTCGTGTTTTATCTCTCGTCGACGTCGTATCGTTAGAGATTGGAACAAGCAACTGGTAGGAATCCCACTAAGACCTTCTTAAAGGAACCATGGCGGCATTCGCCTAGGTAGATTTTAGGAGAGTATAACCGTTAAAATACTTATGCCGCTACCCGGAAGTTAGTTGGATCCTCCAGAAGAAGGGATAGTAAGGCAGCGTGTCTGAGGTAGGACGACCAGTTCTTTTCCACTGGGACCTACAGTTTAACGTGGTACCCAGAGAACAGCTCAAATGGTTAAACCACAACTCTTATAAATTCCTGGCTCCATCGGGATATGAACCTGGGACCGGGCCGCGGAATTCTGAAAGCAAGCGCCTTCGCTATTGAGCCACTAGATGGGCCTAGTGGCATATCAGGTTGATGGAAGGTCCTAAAGCCTCGCTCACACGGAGCGTTTTTTGTGGGTGCTGCTTGAGTAGCAGCGATTAATCGCTTCGTGTGACAAAGTAATCACTGCTTCTGACTCGACTAGCAGCTATCAAAAATAGCGGCGATTTGGTTTGAACATGTTCAGTTCTCATCGCTAGTGGCACGCGATTGAGGCTGTCACGTGACCGACCCAGTCGCCGCTACTCAGCGTTGTTGTCGACAGGTCAGTCGCTAGTATTTTATTACTGGCAGAAGTAGCGTTCACAGTTTTTTGGTTTGTCATCATGGACAACCGGACTGGAAATGTGAACAAATGGTTGCTTTTTTTATTTTTTACTAGCTGACCCGGCAATGCTTCACTATTGCTGGACTTGAGTAGGCACATAGATTAAATGAAAAAATATTTACATATAAATTTTAAACTGCTGTTTCATTCATTTTCAGTTGGAAAGGGTGAGAGGGGATGCGCTTTGGAAAACATATGCAGGCAGTATTTGTCTGTTTGTTTCAAAGTATAAGTGTGCAAATTCCCATTGAAATCTGATGAAATATGTGGTTTTGACTAAATTATGGGGAGGAGAACGTAATGGGGGTGGAAAGGGGGAGAGGGGATGAATATTCGGAAACCATATGTTGGCAGTATTTTTATGTTTGTTTTAAAGTATAAGTGTACAAATTCCTATCTAAATCGGATAAAAAATGTGGGTTTGCCTAATTTATGGGATGTTATGGGGAATAGGGGGTGACTTTTTGGAAATTTTTTTTCACAGGAACCTTCGCAGACGCACACTCGAAAACTCTCCAAAGTTTCATTGCAATCTGATAAATGGTATAGGAATGCATAGAAGACGAACAAACCCACAAACAACATTGATTTTTATATATAAGATGTTCTTTTATGCTTATCGGAAATGTGAAGGACTGTTGGACACGAATAACAATAAATACTCGAATAAGAATGCGCTAAAAAATCGTTTTATTACGTTATTTGTCTAACTGAATGAAACGGTGTTGAACAGTTCATCTGAGGAAATTATCAGAAAAAAATCAATATCATGAAGGATGCATTCAAAAATCAATTTAGCTGTGATCTAATACAGCAAAGACTTCAGGCTGTCAGTACGTGACATGTAATACAAGTTAATTTCTGGTTTGTTCTTACATGGAATCTCATTCCTTATCAGTATATGTTGATTAGTAACCACTTCAAGTAATTCATCAAACTTTCCTTCAGTTAGCCGATGAATATTTCTGTAGGCTAGTGCATCCTCAGAAGAAACGCAGAGAGCCCCAACTTTTTCTCTCCGTCTAATCCAGCAGCGAAACCTTTTTTTCTTTTTTTCGAGCTCTTTATATTTCATTTACCATATGTTTAATCAACTCAGCACAAGCCGAACGAATCAAACGTTTTAAGACTGTACGTCGTGATTTGTACGACATCATAACCAATGAATGAGGTTGATACAACGCTAGCCACTACCTAATCGCTCCGTGTGCAGATCAGTAGCTGCTACTAATTGGAGCGATCATTAGCCGCGATTAGCGAGCATCCATAAACCACGTAACTCAGTTTTGGCCTCCTGTGAACCCCCCTCCTTCCCATTTAGCCCGTTTTCTCTTGTCAGACTATCGTAAATTACATATGGAGATAGTTAAATGACGGAAATAAATATCCACATGCTGTTGTGTGTTCTGTACTTTATTTTTACTGTGACAAATAATATGAATAAGAAGCTATTGGCTTGGCTTGGAAACTCCCCCCATGCCCCCCCCTCCCCCCCACGTAGCACAGCGTAGCTTTCCAGCCAACCCTTCCCTAGACGGGGACACGTAGTTTATGGACGCTCCCTTAGTAGCAGCGATAAGAATCGCCCCTTGTGGCCGTTGCTTAACGATCGTAAGCTGACTTAACTCGCAAGCTGACTGTGCGACTCTGTAATGCATAGCCAGTAAACAATGACAAAGCGCACAGACCGAGGTGATCATGTCGTCTCGAAATCCTGGAGTCTGTGCCTACAGCAGACCTTTTCTTCAGCTCGCTGAACAGGAATAAAGTCTTTACGCTGGGTCCTTGGACTGGAGGAGGCTCGTACAACAACGACATTGGAAATACCATCGTCGTCATATAGAAAAATAATACACAGCAGCCAAAATATGTAACTGATCCAAATTAATAGACTGCGCTCTGCGGCCAGGTGGAAACTTAACTCGCCACGCTTAGAATGTCATCCTCCGTGTCGAAGATGCAGAAAAACTAAGAAACTGGAATGAGAGACAGTGCTGCATTTAGATATATCGCAGCAGGACTTCCCAAAGTATTTAAAAAAAAAAAAAAAAAATAATAAAAAAAAAAAACGTAGTCCACAACCCGAAGGTTGGTTGGATCCCCCCGAAGGAGGCATATTAAGCCATTGTGTCAGAGGTAGGACGGCCAGTTCCTTTCCTCTGGGACCTACAGTTTAACGTGGAATCCGAACCACGGAGCGTCCTGGCATAGCTCATACGATCAAACACAACTCTCAAAATTCCTGCGACTGCCGGGATTTGAACCCCGGACTGGAGCAGCGTACTTTTTGAAAGCAAACGCCTTAACCACTAAGCTACTATACGGTGTGATAGTAAATTTATGGAATGTACTGGTATTTCTCTGCAGACAGTGATGAAAACTAATTTTCTGAACTTAGTTCTCCATAGTATTTACTTTTCGAACCACTCTTCTATTGCCTGTCGCCATGAACCAATTTCCTGTCCGTGTCACGGTGTAGGATGCCATCAGTTTATCACAGCAGTGAAGAATTAAAGTACGGCTTCCACAGATCATAATCATTATGGTCTCTCCTGAGATATATATAACACCACCACCACAACTAACAGAAAAAAAAACGAACTCACTTTACAATAATTTTGTAAATAAATCCGTCGAAACCAGTTGTTTTCGACGGATTTATTTACAAAATTATTGTTCAGCAACTGCGGGAAGATGGCCTATTACCATATTAATATCACTTTACAATATTTCGGTATAATCTCTGGGCAAGGGATCGCCAACCAGAGACGAAACAAGTGGCAAGGGTGCGGATGGCAGTGGTGGGAGAAGAAATCGATCAAAGTAAAATAAACAGATAAATCCAATCCCCTCGATGTATGTCCTCTATTCGTGATTAAGGTTTTTGTGTTTCACGTGAGTTCATATTTTAAGCCACGCCCTAAGTTTTCACACTTCTAAAACCTCTTGCGCTATGCCGAAACAAACTGCAGTTTTTCGACTGGTTTGATGCAATCCTCCATCTGGCTTGAAGGGCGGATCAAGAAAAACAAAGATACTTTTATGGCATTTTTTTGATTTAGAAAAAGCTTTTGATAATGTTAGGTGGGACAAGATGTTCAAAATTTTAAAGAAATCAGGTCTAAAGTATCGAGATAGAAGAATACTCTATAAACTATATAAGAATCAAGTGGCTATAATAAAAGTAGAGAATCACGAGAGACATGTCAGTTATGAAGGGTGTGAGACAAGGTTGTAGTCCCCGTTTATGTTCATCTTGTATTTAGAAGAAGCAATGAAGAAAGTCAAAGAAAAAATTCCATGTGGCATAAGTGTTAAGGGAGAAAAAAATCGGTATGCTACGATTTGCTGATGACGTTGTCTTGTTACCAGAAAGGGCTGAGGATATTGAGAAATTAGTGAATAGCATGGACAAAATACTGAAGGAAGATTTTGGACTGAATATAAATCAAAGCAAGACTAAAGTGATGTAGCAGAAATGATACCAATACTAGTAGATTAAATATAAAAATTATATATAAAAATATAATAAAACTAAATATAAAAATTGGATCGAAATCAATTGGAGAAGTAAGTGAATTCTGCTATGTGGGAAGCAAAATTACAACCGATGGCCGAAACAGGAATGATGTTAAAAGCAGAATAGCACTAGCAAAAAGAACCTTCATGAAAAAGAGAAACGTTTTAGTTTCAAATATTGATCTAGGACATAAAAATAACTTTTTAAAACCTAACGTGTGGAGCACAGCAGTTTACATGGACTTTAGGAATACCGGAAAGAAGGAAAATTCAAGCATTTGAAATGTGGTACTGCAGAAGAATCTTGGAAATTAAATGGACAGACAAAGTAAGAAATAAACGAGTTTTGGAAATGATGGGTGAGGAAAGAAATTTGTGGGAGAAACTTATAGAAAGAAGAGACAGGCTGGTAGGTCATATTTTGAGACGTGCTACATTGGTTAATTTGCTGATGGAGGGAACTGTCGAAGATAAGAACTGCAGAGGAAGACAGAGATTAGAATATATGAAACAGATAACTGGGGACGTGGGTTGTAAGGGATTTGTAGAGATGAAGAGGTTCTACATGTACATATATACTCTGCATTTCACAAAATTGTGGGTGGCAGAGGGTGCTCAGCACCAAAGCTAATCTCTTTGCTGTGCATTCCAATCCCTAATGGTACGAGGGAAAAAAGAATTCATATAAGAATCAGTCCGGCACCTTATTTCTCTAATTTTATCTTTCCTGTCCTTCCGACTCAAATAGGTTGGTGGAAGAAGTATTTCACTACACTCATGAGTGAAAGTTGGAGTACGCATGTTTTCCAATAAGTTTAAACGAAACGTGTGTCGTCTATCTACCAGAGACTCCCAACCTAATCTACTAATCAGTTCTTTGACGCTTTCATAAGGACTGTAGCAAGCGGTCACGAATCGAGCGGCTCTTCTCTGTACTTTCTCTATACTTTCGATCAATCCCTTACGAAACGGGTCCCAAATGGCAAAACAATAATCCAAATGTGGACGCACAAGAGATTTGTACGCTATGTCCTTTGTTTGTTCATTACAATTTTTCAAGATTCTACCTATGAATCGCAGCCTAGAGTTTGCTCTACCTACTAAAGAATTAATGTGTATGTCCCATTTCATGTTCCTTTGTACTGTTACTCCCAAATATTTAATAGAATCGACCGTTAGCACAAGATAGGAAGGGATGGAGGATTGCATCAAGCCAATCGAAAGACTGATGACAGAATTTTTTTTATCAAAACCGTTGAAAGAATTTGAAGTTGAAATTTTGTAGAGATCAAAAGTAGGTGGGCACAGGAAAGGGGGGTGGACGAAATGGGTGTGTAGGGAACTTGCCGTCGGAGCCTGCGTTCCATGGAAATTAAATTAAATTAAATTTAGAATATGATATTTCAAGCTGAAGTAACGCTGGGAGGAGAGTAGTAGGTGCAGAGCCCAGTGTTTTGACTGGTGATCCTTTGTGGCGCTCGGCGGGGTTAATACATTCAGCGGCGAGCTCTCTCGTCCCACTCGTCTCAGCCTGCGGGAGAGCTGAATTTTGACGAGTGCGGGATTGTATGCACCCCGCTAACGACGCGACGGGCGCATTAGCATGGGCCCGCTCGCCGCTTCTTGTTTGTTTCCGAACAATTTACAGACGCCTTTTTGTGAGGCGTCGCGCCGGTGCTGAAGTGCGCGTTCCTCGCGGGGATGGACGCGCTGGAAAGTGCGTTTCACGACTGGCCCTCATCGATCACTCCGCGCAGCCCGGAACAAAGGCTCCGCACGTCACGCCCTCCAGTGTCATCGGCAGCGGTGGCCGCGGGCGACTCTGCATACAGGCCCGTCTGCACGTAACGGCTCGGCGGACGATTCACTTGACCAGGTGAAACGTGTCAGACAAAACAGTTTGTGATGAATTGAACGAAGACAGACGACATCCAGAAAACGGATCGGCGGGAGCATTGTTTTCAGTCTTGACTGACGTTTTCCCTTCAGTCTTTAATCATCTCTCAGCTAGTGCGGAGAGAAAATTATTATTATTTTGTTTTTCTTTTCGAAAACATTTTACGCGGTAGAATTTTCGAATCTACTACAGTAGTCACATGATTTGTTTTCTCAATTCATCTAGAATTAACGAAAAAGGTGCACTCCTCATATTTTCATTCAGTAATGTCATATGGCATAATTTTTTGGGGAAACTCTTCACAAAGTAAAAAAGTTTTCATAGCACAGAAAAGAGCTATTAGGATGTTGTGTAGGGTAAAACCAAGAACTTCTTGCAGACAACTTTTTAAAAAACTCAATGTTCTTACAATGATTTCTCAGTATATATATTCTCTCGTGTGCTTTGTCATAGATCATTGTAACCTGTTTACTTCTGATTCACAGGTACAGAATTTCAATACAAGAAGCAGAAATAACTTGCACAAACCACATACATCTCAGTCATTAGTACAAAGAGGAGTTAATTATTCTGGTATACATCTGTTTAATAAACTTCCCAAGGGTATAAAACAGTTTGCGGAAAATAAAGATATATTTAAAGAAAAACTGAGAGATTATCTTATTGGCAACTCCTACTCCATTCAAGAATTTGAACAAAACATTTAATTGTATTCAATATGAATTTTGCAAAACACAGTTGTAAAAATTTATGTTTATTTTATTGTCTTTATTTTTCTGTGTAACGTATAATTGTTTTTACTATGATTATGACTCATATTGTATGTATGTGTATTAACCATGACATGTTTCACATCCCAGAGGTGCTTCCTCAGCAGGGATCCATGAAACAAGATTGATAAATAAAATAAATCGAGTTGTATCCTAGTTATCCTTGTATACGGCAAGTTAAAGTCAAATGACTTCAGTAACGGAGACAAGAAAATCAAGCAAATACTTTGGTTTGTAAATGTAAAGAAGCGTATCTTGGAGATACACAGGAAATGGACATGAAAAAAAAATCAATTCTTCTCGCTCGGTGTTTGGTAAAAGTTGTGCTGAGGCCGAAACCTTCTCTGTGAAATTTCTACCTTCTTTTATTCTTAAATTAAAAAGATATCCCAAGAGAAACAATCATAGCAATTTGAAATAAGGATCCGTAACCATTCCTAAATAATTACACCAGTCTTCAGGTTCATGACGTAATTCCCGAAGCAAATTCAGATGAAAGAACCTTCTCCGCCTTAGCATCTTCTACACCATTTTTTTTTTTTACCTTATCAGACATAGTGAAGTAACCACTAAAAGTAATGCTTAATCCGTGCTTTAAGAAAAAACAAAGAAAAAAAAACCAGAACCAAAGACGGAAGTTGAAAACGTAAGCGTATGGACGCGAGTTTTTGGTCAGTTTTATCTGACGTCTTACTTGATCAAGTAAAACGTCAGTCAAGACGTTACGTGTTGACGTGCCTTAAGTAGGATTTGTGACACAGAGCGAAAAGATATAAGACAATTGTCTCTGACGGGCGTTAAGTAAAAGATTTATTCGGGAGGACGTGGGTTCTAATCTCCGTACAGGCATCCAGATTTGGGTATACCATGGTTTCCCCAAATCACTCCAGGTGAATGCCGGGATGCTCCCTCCAAAAAGCCATGGCCGAAATCCTTTCTCCCCTTTTTTTCCCGCTTCTAATAATGTCGTCGGTGCGTGAAGCCATAAGTAAAAAAAGGTAAAAAAGTATTTCGGACAATGTGTCTACGTTGCCAGTAGCGGACACTAAAAGGAAGAGGAGTATAGTAACCACGAACGCCCTCTTGCCCTTGAGGTTGGAAAAAAAAGATGTTAGCCAACCTGTCGCTTGAAACTGTGCTTGGAGATTTTACAACATGACACGCCATTTTGAGATCTGCTCGTTCCACCAATGCTCATGAGTACCGCGGATAAGCTGTGTGCGAAGTCTTCGGTATCCTCATTTTTCTTACTTTTAGTTTCTTTGCATTTTCCTCACATTTGTGTATTATTTGCCTTTGTTTACTTACAAATGCTTACGCTAAGATTTTCCTCTTTACCTGAACGCAAACGTTAAAATTTTCCTTTTAAAAATATAATTTCACCCACCTTTTTTGGAAATTTGGTGGTGCAGAAGGATGCTAAAAATTAAGTGGACAGATAACGTACCAAATGAACGTGTTTTGGAAAGAAGTTTGTGGAAGAGCCTTAGAGAAAGAAGAGACAGGATGGTTGGTCACATTCTAAAACAAGCTGGATTTATTGATTTGTTATTGGAGGGTACAGTCAAAGGTAAAAACTGTAAAGAAGTCAAAGATTGGTAAATGTGAAACAGATAATTGAGATAGTAGTTTGTGTTTTGAGATGAAGAGGTTAGCGCAAGATAGGAAGAGATGGCGGATGGCATCAAACCATTCGAGAGACTGACGACACAAAAAAAAGTTGATTGAGTGCAACCAGTTACTTTGTATTAAAGGGAACTTAAAGATGACCTACTGTAGTATTTATATAAAATTAGTGCTTTATTATTGAACGAAGAAATAAGTTTCAGGACGTAAAAGAAACCACAGGTTTTTGATACCAGTCCATCGTTTCTTTCCTTAATCCAAGTACGCTTGATTAAGCGCAGTTAATGTGAACGTTATGCCTAAGATACTGACTCGAAACTTTATCAGTGAAGAGCTTCTCTGACATATTTTCACCCATAAATCAATACGACTTTCAGTGTGTATTCTACGAAAGTCGATGACGCAACGATGCAAATTTTGATCAGTTGCGAGACGGTGTGGATGACCAATTTAGATTCACGGGTCGCCTCACGAATTCGCCATTTGTTTGTTGTGCCGATGTTTATCACCTATGATAATTTCTTTGCGAATCTATCTGGGACGCTAGTTCAACGTACGTGAGACACACGTGGCATACATGGAACGCGTGACGTAGTTCTGAAGTTTCCGCTCAAGATGGACGATGAAGCGAGGGTGCGAGCATCACTGCTTTAGAATGTGACAAGGCTTATGAGAACAGACTGGGAGGCACGAAATTGTTGCTAGTAATTCTATGAAGTAAATCCGTGGTGTCGTACAAGCTGCTGATAGAGTTTTGATACCATACCGTTCACATCGGCAGTTCTATCATTACCGTGGCGCCACAATCTGTTGACGAATTCTTGTAGAACTCGACGAAACAAATAAAAAAATAAAGAATATATATATATATATATATATATATATATATATATATATATATATCGCTTGGTTTTCGACATATAGCATGTTAAAAATCAGTTATAAGTATAGTTTCTTGTGCTTTTGGAGCAGTTTCTTCTGGTACAGGCCATATTACAACGTAAGAACAACCACTAGGAAGAAAATGAAACATCAATAGTGCATTTCCAATGTGTAGATGTAGTGGTTCTGGTGAATTTTTTTCTGGTCCACGCCGGATTTTACCCTAACTTCCTCACTTTTGAGGTACAATATCTCGAGAAGTAAACGATACATCAAAAAAAATAACAAATAAAATATTATCGGTTTTTCTCGTCTAGTTATATACGAATTCAACATTAAATTTGACTATGGCGAAATTTTTCTTCTGGTCCAGGCTGCATTTCAATCTAACCACGTCAATTTTGAGATACAATATTTCGAGAACTAAGCGAGATATCAAAAAAAATTATTCTTTACTTTCAATTTGCCTTGTAGAGTTACATAAGAATCCATCATCAAATTGCGGCGCCACGGTTATCGTAGAATCCCCTTCACATCATTCTGTTAATCTGGTGTGTTACCTGGAGATTTGGTACTTGGAATATGCTACAAAACTCCAGCTTGCGAACGTCCAGTTTCAATTAAGACTCCTCTCGCCAGTTGCAAGGTTATTGTTTTACTTATTGTTTATTAGATGTAGCCCGTAATGCATCTTGGACTCACAACCAAAATGACGTACGTTAGCTGCCTTGCTGCTCATAAATTATCTGCTTCACAGTAATCAATTCGTCTAACGTTGTTTTTATCTTAAAAAAAAAAAACATTTATTTTCACCACTTCCTTTAACCATTTACAATTACATTCTTTTACCCATTTCTCAATAAAAATCTTTAGTCCTTTGACGCAACACACAATTTTTTCATAACAGCGAATACGCAAACTTTTTTCAGATAATCTCAGAAATAATCATTACTTTAAGAAACTTGTTACAGGCTAGCCAACCTAATTTACTTATGAACTTATTTAATACTTATGCTGAAGCCGTTTTACGATATGTATTTTTACCTTATTTACATCAATTATTTTATACTTAATTATTCTTCTTTTCTTTATGGCCAGCTAGGGACCATGTACAAATTTCCTCTACTGCTGTTTTTTTCTTTCTTCCTTTCCAGTACTCCTTCATTATTGCACTGTTTTTTGTCTTTCTCTCTTCAGACCATTTTGCACCCGTTTTCTTCTCCTCTCTACCTTTGAATCCTGCCATATTCCATATCTGCTTTCGAAAATTTTCTCTTTCCATAGCGTCCTGTTCACTGATATTTTTTCGTTTCAAATATTTCTTAACCTCTTGAATCCTGGTTACAGTTGATTTTTTTCTCCCAAAAATATTTGACTATTTTTTATTATTATTATTATTTTGTTAGCCGGGTGTCATCCATGCGATAGATGTGTCAAAAAATATCATTCTCCTTTTTCTGACTGATTCTTTTACTTTTTGAGTGTTATGATATATTTCCTCATTCGTTCTTAACTTCCATTGTACTTTATTTAATTATTATTATTGTTGTTATCTCACACATTGGATCTCCGTGCCATTCACAAAAGACTTGTCAGAAATAATATGCTGCACCAACGACTGTTTATTTTTTTCTTCCATCGTTACATTAAAGATTGAAAAACATAAAGAAGAAACTAGTTTCATTGCAAAAGCACTTTTTGCCACCCATTATGTATTGGTTTATTTAATAACAGCTGTGCTAAGCATTTCGTCTACGTGGAAAATGAGATTTACACTGTTATTTCACTGATAAATTATCAAGAAATTTATTTATTTATTAATTTTTTAATTGGGATTGCTGTTCCGCTAATCATCTAATCCTCCGTTTTTATGTTATTTTTTTAAATTTCTTTTATAATTGGAGTGTTAAATTCCTCCACCATTTACTTTCCAATTTACAAATTTTAATTTTAAATTCCTTAAGCGTTTTTGGGAAATTATTCATCACTTCACTTGGTAATTTGTTCCAATCCCTGACACCCATACCAACAAAAGAAAATTTTCCCGCTCCCTTATGCATGAAATCGAGCGTCAGCTAGTTATGAATAAAAAATTTCTACCCTCTATCTTGATTTTCCTTCTTAACTTTCGAATTTAGGTGGTATTTAGACGATGTAAAAGCGTAGGGAAACTTCATTTGCTTCCACTACCCCTTCAAACTACCATTATTTTGTATTGTTCCCAAAGCCTGTCTGTAAACAATATTTCCTTCCCTGTTGCGAGCTCGGATAGGTGGTTTCATTACTGCGTATATAAACTGTAATATAAAAATCCTAATTGTGTCGCAGAATCACTATATTATATTTTTTATTACCTAAACACACCCTCACCACATGTGAAAGGTCAGCATTGTCCACTGCTAACAAGTTATTGAATTATTTCCGTATATTTCATAGTAACAGAACTGCGTATACCTATACAAAGATAAAAATAAAATAAAACAACCAACACTTTTCCATCTCCTTGCATACATAATATGATGATTACTATCGGAACTTATTTGTGCATATGAACTATCACTGCATCATCTTCCATTAAAAACCAAAATATGATTTCTTGGGGAGTTATGATAATTTATTGTTATGAAAATTATCTTATATATTTACCAATTACACAATGTTGTGCAATTTTTGATCAAGTCCGTTGCATGGTTTCTGTATTGTGCGTCGACTGACAAAATTTACCATTTCGATCGCCGTTTCATGGGAACTGTGTGACTTCTCCTTCTTTTCTGTTTTGGTCTCTATGGATCACGTGGCGAGCCTCCTTTTTGGCCCAATATTCCTTCATCTTTGACTGTGGTTGTCTTCTTTCTTGGGTCCTTTTCACCCCAGATCCGGGGCGCAGTGTTTTGGCTGTTAGTGTCTGGAGATAATCTGATGAAATAATGAACGTTCTGTACTTATCCCTGTTGTAAATGCCATTGGGGGAAATTTTCAGATGCTCGACGCCTTTTCTGACTAGCCTTGTGTAAGTTATCAACAGTATTTGCAAAGGTAACACACTAGATTTATTTTCCCAGTTTTCAGATAAAACATTCCCTCACCGGGGTCACCAACCAAAATCAGATTTCTTCACCTATAGTTTGCAGTCCGTGGAAGAGAAGCATTCATTCGATTATGACCGAGGTCATGATTTTCATGCCTACCACGAACCAACAACGTTCAACTGTCCTTTCAACTTCATAGAATAAACTGTAATCATCTTTGTACATACAAACATTTGCAAAGCACACGTACCATTGCTTCTGTACTGCTACACTTGTCAATTTTGCATTAGTCTCTTTTCCTCTGGAGACGGTGTTGTAGATTTTGTCTGTCCGAACTATGTGACCACAGAACATTGATCACCCTTTTTTCATGATTGTTGTAATGCTCACCAGTTGTTGGTATAGGTCCTTATTATACCTGAGTCTGTATTTTCTTTCTTCTTTAACAGAACCCATGATTTTTGTCAAGATCTTACGTTCCTTTAGTTCCAGTTTTCTGAGTTGTTCCTTTCTAACAATGTTAAATCCCTCTGATACCAGGGCCCGCTCTAGGGGGGGGGGGGGGGGGACAAACCGGGCATTTGCCCGGGGCGCTAAAATTTAGGGGCGCCATTTCGGCTGTAAGTGTGAGAAAAATATTAATAATATTAATTGGTTAAATACACAATTAATAAAAAAAATCCACATACAGATTTTTTCGTTCGTTAAAAACTTACAGTTCTTAGCCATTTGGGTGCGCCCCTAGAGACTTCGAAGAGACGGGGCGCGGACCTCATAGGGGCGCGTCGTTGCCTCGCCGCCTCTGTGTGAATTCCGCCATAGGAGCAACTTCAAAATGCGCCGCGTCCGCGCCATGTCTCAGCCCGAAGTCCGCACCACGTCTCTTCTGTGTGAATTGGGCCTTAGCACGCGAGTAGAACGCGTTGTTGTCTCAATTTGCTTATTATTGCTAATTACAAAAGTGGTTTCATTACACAACAGCATTAGCCTTACTATTACGTTATTAGTGATAAGTGGTAGTTCATAAAATTTACTTCAGGATTTCATAATTTCTAAAGGTAAGTACATCTATGATTAAACTGTTATTTAGTTGGATATACGACATAGGCGCACAACGACAAAAGCACACAACAGAAGTCCAGTAGGTGGGGCCTGTTACACCTGCCCTCGGCTACCTGCACAGATTCAGACGTTATACTGCCCACAAGTTACCAGACGCGGTGAAAAGGAGTGTTTTTCGTAATTGCAGCTAGGCTCTAATACATGGAATCGATAGTGCTTGGCGGGAGATGCTGAGTATTTATTTTATTGAATTGATGAACCAAATCAATATGGATCTTAGTTATTGGAAATCGAAGTGGAATAATTTGCATAATAATTTCTTCTCGTAATCCGAGCCTCACAGATTTGTTGTACAAATTAGATACAGGCATTGTAAGTGTTTTGGTTGGGTTAAATTTCATACGCGGGAATAGTTTACGTCGCGATACATGACATCACAACGTGACATAGTGCTAATGAATTTTGTTTAAATAACTAAATTCCTCGTGCCATTGGCTGTGACAAAAAGGTTCAGTTTTCATATTGGTCCTGGCTGAATCTCAACCTTACCACAATCTCCGCTAATATTGGCGCTACAAATTCAAAGCCTCAATCACACGCGCATTGATACAATCAATTTTATCCTAAATTATCATCGTCGTGTATCGCGACGTTAACATGAACCACATACGCTAGCTTTGATCGCTTGTGAAAATACTGTAGTTTAGTGGGTGTGGGACAGTAGTTACAATCATTAATAAATAAATAATATTACCAGCTGCTGATTACCGATTAGTTACTTCACATACCATTAGTATATTTAATTTCAAATGCTAACTGCTAACATATAATAATCCATGATGTTTATTATATATACGAATGTGGTTTACAGATACTCTAATTGCTGCATTTGTAAATCGTCTCAACAAAAGAAATTCATTAACTATTTTAGTGAATGTGAATAACTTTGTCAGTTGGTTTAATAAGTGCATTGCGCGACAATCACTCCACAACATCATTTTTTTGTTTGTGAACTTGGAACCTATTCCGTTCAAGCCTTAGAAATTGCCATTCTGTATACACGATTTCTGTATTTGCAGCAAATTTACGGATAGTATCATCCGCGAATAAGCTTTGACTGTGTAGTAACACTAGACTTTCTTTATGTTCACAGGGTATGGAAAATATTTTGTGTTGTGCATAAATATTTTTTTTATAGTTATGGTTTTAGCTTATTTAGAGCAAGGATAAATATTTACTTTTTATATTATTTTATAGTGTACATTGTTTGAGTTACGTGCATGCCTCTTTCAAAATGTCTGACGGTCAAAGAAAACTATCTGGTTACCAGTACAAAAAAATAAGGTTGGGAAAGGAAGCGTAAAGGCAGAATCAAGCTGGCGCGTTAAAAAAATTTACTGTACTCAGGGTTTTACCAAAACAAATCTTAGAATCCAATATCAGATCGGGATACAAATGAAGTATAGAATCGTCAGAGAATAATAGCGAACAAATGAACGAAGTTTGTAAACCAACTGGAACTGACACCAACGTGAGACTCACAGAAGGCGTTCTAAAACTTTGTGGCCAAGAATTTTATGAGATGCCGTAAGAAGCTTTTTAGTAAGGCAAGGTCCATCTAAACTATTGCATAATTACACATTTCCTTCCAATGACACAGATCGACGTTTTAGCGCAAAATATTATGCACGAATTTTCAGCAACGCAGAGCAAATATTGCGAGATTAGCTACTGCGTTTACTGCTTCTGTTGCAAAATTTTCAGTTGTTTTGTTAGTTCTCTCTCAAAGGAGGGTTTTAAAAATTGGAAGTACCTCGACGAAACTTTAAAAGAGCATGAAATTTCGAAAAATCATATTCAGGCAAAAAAGATTAAATTGCTGTAAAATTGTAGATGCTGCCACTCAAAGAGTTATTAATGCCGAAATAAATCATTGGAATGAGGTGCTTCTAAGAATCGTTGCAATTACCAAATGCTTGGTAAAAGTTGACTGGTTTTTCAAGGTACAAGCGACAAGTTGTTTGAGCATAATAACGGTAAATTCTTAAAAATAGTTGAGTTACTGTCTGAATACGATCCCATTATGGAAGAGCACGTCCGTTGAGTGTTCTAAAAAGTAGAGACTAAAGCTCAATATCTTGTGGAAAATATACAAACCGGGATAGTAGATCTGCTGCATCAAAGAGTAAAGTCTCATGTTATTAATGAAATAAAAAAAATTCAAATATTTTTCCATAATTTTAAACTGTACTCCTGACTTTAGTAAGATACAGCAAATTACTCTTGTAATCAGATATGTTTCAACCAATAAATTTAATCCTGATGTTGAGATTTAATGAAAGCTTTTAAGGCTTCTTACCAGTCGAAAGATTCACAGGAAAACAAATGTCTGACATTATAGTTGGAGAACTTAATGACTTGTGTTTAAATTTGCAGGATATCAGAGGACAGGGACTGACAACGGGTTCAATATGAGGCGCAATAAAGCAGGAGTGCAATTTAGAATTAAACAATATAATTCGCGAGCATTCAATGTTCCGTGTAGTAACCATACTCTCAATCTTGTTATTAATGGCAAAAGCATCCTTGGAAGCCGCTAATTTCTTCAACATGGTCCAAAAAATATATTAATTCTTTTTGGGATCTACTTTTCGATAAGCAATACTTTTAACACATGTTCAGGGTTCAACTTTGAAAACATGGAGTGACACTAGATGGGAGAGTAGGATAGAGAGGATAGAGGCATTAAAACCTTAAAAATTTCATTTGGGAGATGTATACGACGTCTTGCTAAGCATTTACGAAAACCAAGAAATTGATAATTTAATGATTTAGCCATTTTGGCAATTGAGTATGAAATTGCTGATGAAGTAAATTTTAAGATGTAATAAAAAATTCGCAACCTGAAAGTAAGAAAAAAAAGTTTTTTTGTGATTTTAGCGTATTTGATGTAATCTCGCTTTATTTCCAAAATAATGGCATTTAGATTGTTTGTGTGATAATATCCATCTGTAATAGCATTTAAAAACGTAAAAATATGGTTAATTTGTGGCTATGTAAAGATATTGCATAATTAATTTCTCTATTTTGTGCCGCTAGATCAAAATTCAATAAGTTTATTTATGAATATATGATTTTATTAAAATTAAATATTTTATTCGAATAAAACTTAATTATTTTTAAAAAATATATAATTCTACATAATCTTAAGGGGCGGCAATTTGTCTATTTGTCCGGGGCGGCAATGCCGCTAGAGCGGGCCCTGCTGATACATACAGTACTGATGGTCGTACTACAGTATTATAGTGCCTGATGTGTGACTTAGTACATAGGAGACATTTTGTTCCCTAACTCATCATAAAAGTTCTGAGTTTGTGTAAATTTTATTGAGATGTTTTCGTTAGCTCTTTCATGATGCGAGCAGAACCATGCGTAGTTTCGTTGAAATCTATTCATTAGTTTCTGCACGATGCATGTACAGACAGACAAAAATTCCTAAATTTGTGGTCTTGCCCTTGAACTGTCTTTACAGTTTAATGAAAAACTTGTCTGGAGACTTAACTTTCTGCGAGAGAACAAAGGTTTTTGCGGAGCGGCGGTGTCTGACGTGCGAAAACTAATCAGCGGAATGTAACATACTGGTAGCTTAACTGTCGGTACACATATAGAATACCTTTTATTCCCTTAAATTACATAGTTCGAGGGGAAAAGCTTAAATTTTGATATTTTTTGTTTCTCTCGCCGGCGGTTATTGTATGATCTGTTATAAGTTATATTTGCCTATGGAAGGATGATGTATGGACGTGCGTAATAACTGGGCTGGACACTCTTGTCCTGATTTCGGTTTGTTTATGGGTGAGTTTGTTGTTCGGTTGAGGTGACCGATGTGAAATCGTATTCTGGCTGTGGGTGAGGCCCTTTTTCGGTTTGCCTAACCCCTGCGATATTCCGTCCTGAGTTCGGTGTTCCATGGTTTTCCGAAATCACGCCAGGGCTGCTCCCGGACTTCACCTGGGAGGAAAACAATGTAAGAAAACGTGGGGGAAAAAAACCTGTTTGCTGTTATATTCAATTGTGTAGAACATACACAAATCGACTGCGACATAAAGCCTGTTCGCCCATCGCTGTTGAAACTAATGGAGGGATCTCAGAGAAGCTGCAAGTACTAATAGGTTTATGTTTAAGCACAGCTGGGCAGAAAACCATTAATACTTTAAACCTTAATTAACGAAGTTAACAAGATTTCAGAAATTTAACTTTTAAGTTAACCTAAAAAATCAATAACGTTCTTCTTAACTTCCGTTAACTTTAGTCCGTTACATTGGTTGTTGACGGCATTTTATAATTTGTGTTGGTTTGGAATTTGTTAATGAAATAAATTAAAATGGCTTTAGTTACATGATTACATCATGGGTACTGAAGATTTAGAATCTGTTAGTGAAAGCAGCAACGCTAGCAATAGCAACGAGAAGATTAAAAATCCTTGGCCACATTTATGAGTGCAAACTCTGTTTGCCTAAACTTTCTATAATCTAAGCTCACGTTTCTAGCATTAATAATCTTGAATAACACATGAAGAGGGTGCATATATCCAAAGATTTACAGTTTGAAGATAAATTAAATTTTTCGTTGCTAACATGATTCAACCACACGTTTTTTTTTTACGCCTCGTCGACGGCTAAGGTCAATAAAGGCGGGATGGGACTAGGCACAAGGAACGAGAAGGAATTCGGTCATGGCCTTTTTGAAGGAAGCATTCCCCTGGAGTGATTTGGGGGAAACCATGGGAAACCCAAATCTGGATGCCTGGACGGGGATTCGAACCCGCGTCCTCCCGAATGCGAGGCCAGAACGCTAACCGTTCACCCCACCACGCTCGGTCTACACTTTGTTGAATCCGATACGTTTGTGAAGCTGATTAAAATGTAGAATCCCAGTAAGAAATCAGTTTCCAGAGGAACACTGGATAGATGTGTTGTTGATGGTTAACTTTTAACGCATAACTTTAACTTGCGTTAAATTTGCAAAAGTGTAATCCTTTAACGATTGTCGGAGTTAACTTTTTGAGTAGCGGATTAACGATTAACGAAGTTAACTTTTGGATTAACTGTGCTCAGCTCTGCGTATAAGATACTTTTTAATCCAGTAAGTTACATGATATGAATTTTTTGCTTCTGTGGCTTGCATTTGGGAACATGGTGACTGACCTTTTAGCGTGGCCAATGTGCAGCGTCCTGAAATTCCTAACTCAGATATACTACCTGCCTCACTCTATTTAACACTGTCTCTTAATGTTAATACTTATAGTTTTTTAAAAAACATTTTTAATATGCCTTGTTGCATCATAGTTTCTTTATAAATGGGGAGGAAGGAGTTGCCTGTTGTTTTAGTGTTTGCCGTGACAGTTAGCAAGCCTCCAGTGTAGGCCCTGACCCTGTCTACGGACTATTCTACACCGTAGCTGCGGACGAGGCGGCAGTGGGCGTGGAATGCGAGCCAGGTGATCAACTGGACAGGAATGCAGTCGAGAGAGCGAGACGGCTTGGCGCGCTCCAGGACTCAGCACAAAAACCAGCCGCATCGCATACACTCCTCACCTCTCCACAGAGCGACTGAGCGTGGTGGGCCTCGCATTCGAATCCCCGTCCGGCAACCAGATCTGGATTTTCCATGTTTTCCCCAAATCGCTCCAGGCGAATTCCGGGACGCTTCTTTAAAAAAGACTATTGTCGAATTTCTTCCCGTATCTTGACCAGAATCCTTTCTCGCCTTTAACGACCTCGACGTCAACGACGCTTAAAGCCATAAGTAAAAAAAAAAAGTCTAACTGTGTGACGACTCACCAACATATTTTTTCTTTTACCTCTTCTCCTCCTCTCCGATTTCGGCCACCTAAAAACTACGAAAAGTAATCCCATGCATTCTTTTCGATGCTTCTTTTCTTGAATTTCAATAGTTCTTCATCCTTTCACAATGCTGTTCCCTCCTTTCTTCGGTCCATATGTTATTATGTAATACGTTTCCTCTTCTCATGGAAACCCTCGAAATTTTGGATCAATCTCCTGAAAGTTGCCCTAGTTTGTGTTATATCTTTCTTTACTCCTTGGATCCACTGGTTGCCCTCCATACTCTTGTGAACATGGTTGAATATTTTTTTTCTAAGACTCCACATCCTCTTTATGTGACGAAACAAATTGATTCCCCTCTTTCTTATCGCATCTCACATGCTTTCAATTTCTTCTTCTTTGTGTAGATCTTTATTCCTCCGCCTGAACTCTCTTTTTTTTAAATTTTAACTGGCCTCCAAATTTTCCTCTTCTAGTCTATTCAACAGAAAAACTGGTTTTCTCAGCGGTTCTTTTTATTGACTGCTGTTGGTGTTTGTACTGCTTGTAACATGTGAACGGTATGCTGCATCCACATTCCAATCTTCCCACGCCCTCCACCCGCTGAATAATGTGGACATCACAATGGCACCATATGTCCTGACATTTTCTATCATTTGATCCCCATACGTTGGAGGGAGGAAAATTGTGTTGAATTGAATGATGGTTGACATTGGAGCGGTCTGGTAGGTCAGTGGTTAATGCACTCACCTGCAAAACGCAAGGTCTCTGGTTCAGATATCACGATATAATTTGAGATACTCCAGGACGGTCGGTTGTTCGGATTCCGTTAAACTGTAGCCACGATACAAGAGGAATGTCACTTGTTCAACGCCAAAAATGTCATACGCAGTTAATTTTCACAGTTCACCTTCACGCGTTAGTTATTAACAAATTGGACCTCAGGGGCAAGACTTGCACTGCACTGTTACCTAAAAAGATAGCTGCAGCGTAAAATATTACGAGGCCTACTACTTGATTCTACTGGTGTATCTGGATGATAATCGCGACAAGCAGTAAGGTTTAGCAGCAGCATCTGTCAGGCCACAATGTTCGGAAAGACAACCCACAAGGACACTATTTTTTTACAAATTTATATATCAGTTTAAAAAACTAAATCTTCTCAAAAATAAAAACTACTAGAATATCTACATCTACATACATATATACTCTGCAATTCACAAAATTGTGGGTGGCAGAGGGTGCTCAGCACCAAAGCTAATCTCTTTGCTGTGCATTCCAATCCCTAATGGCACGAGGGAAAAAAGTATTCATATAAGAATCAGTCCGGCACCTTATTTCTCCAATTTTATCTTTCCTGTCCTTCCGACTCAAATAGGTTGGTGGAAGAAGTATTTCACTACACTCAAAAGTGAAAGTGGGAGTACGCATGTTTACCAATAAGTTTAAACGAAACGTGTGTCGTCTATCTACCAGAGACTCCCAACCAAGTCTACTAATCAGTTCTGTGACGCTTTCATAAGGACTGTAGCAAGCGGTCACGAATCGAGCGGCTCTTCTCTGTACTTTCGATCAACCCCTTACGAAACGGGTCCGAAATGGCACAACAATAATCCAAATGTGGACGCACAAGAGATTTGTACGGTATCTCCTTTGTTTGTTCATTACAATTTTTCAATATATACAGTAAAACATGCACTCACCAGAATAGCTGTTAAAATGTCTAGAATTATAGTGTATAAATAAATTTTAGTGATCCATTATCCATATCTGCAATTGTATTCCATTCAATTACCTTTACACATTCACACACACACACACACACACACACACACACACACAGAGAGAGAGAGAGAGAGAGAGAGACAGACAGACAGGGAGAATGAGAGATACGAACACCTGATGCATTTGATACATTCGCTTCGATTCACAATATCGGGGATGTTTAACAGTACAAACAATTTTTAACAAACGAATAATACCACCAACTTCTGATAACCGGTTAGTTACTTAAAAACCATTTATTTTTATTTATTTATTTATAGAGAGAGACAGACAGACAGGGAGAATGAGAGATATGAACACCTGATGCATTTGATATATTCGCTTCGATCCACAATATCGGGGATGTTTAACAGTACAAACAATTTTTAACAAACGAATAATAACACCAACTTCTGATAACCGGTTAGTTACTTAAAAACCATTTATTTTTATTTATTTATTTATCAATCTTGTTTCATGGATCCCAGCTGAGGAAGGACGTCTGGTATGTGAAACATGTCATGGTTAATACACATACATACGAGTCATAATCATAGTGAAAACAGTTATTCGTTACAAAGACATATAAAGAAAATAAAAATAAACAATAATTTTTACAACTGAGTTTTGCAAAACGTCTTATTGAATACAATTAATTATTTTGTTCAATTTCTTGAATGGAGTAGAAGGAGTTGCTAATAATATCATTTCTCAGTTTTTCTTTAAATATCTCTTTATTATCTGCAGACTCTTTTATACTCTTGGGAAGTTTATTAAACAAATGTATTCCAGAATAATTGACTCCTCTTTGTACTAAGGACAGAGATGTTTGTATTTGGTGCAAGTTATTTCTGTTTCTTGTATTGGGATTGTTTACCTGTGAATTAGATGCGAACATGTTAAAATGTTCTATCACAAAGCACATGGGAGAATATATATACTGAGACTGTAAGAATATTAAGTTTTTCAAAAAGTTGTGTGCAAGAAGTTCTTGGTTGTACCCTACACATTATCCTAATAGCTCTTTTCTGTGCTCTGAAAACTTTTTTACTTTGTGAAGAGTTTCCCCAAAAAAATTATGCCATATGACATCACTGAATGGAAATATGAGGAGTACACCTGTTTCGTTAATTCTAGATTTGCTGTTAGAGAGAGTGTTTGTATTGCAAAGGTGGCACTACTTAACTTCTTCAGTAGTGAAGTGATATGTTCATGCCAACAGAGTTTCTCATCTATTTTAATACCAAGGATTTTTATACTTTTTGTTTCGAAGATTGTGTTATTTTTATAGATTATTTGTAAATCCGGCTGTGCATAATTTTTTGTTTAAAACCTAGTATAATGTGTTGTTTTTTTTTTAAATTTAATTTTAATGAATTTGCCTCAAATCAATTTGCTACTTCACTAAGTACTTCATTTACATTAAGTTCTGTATCAATATCCAATGTTAACTGCAAATATATAATGTCAATTTCCATATGCTGTAATTAATTCATGAATGTGTTAGCAGCTTCAAGGAAAATAAATCATGCACCATTTTGGTGATTGTGGATAACTTTCTCATATTCCTCTTTCATATTCCAAAACAGGGAAGCGTTTCCTCATTCATCTTCAGTAGCAAATTCTAAGAAAAAAAATTATTTTACAGAGTAAAACGGGTTCTCAAGCAAAAACTCTTTCAGTTTGAATCTAAAGCTGTTACATTCTTTCAGAAAATGTCTTATTTCATATGGTAGTACTCTGGCTAAGGAAGCTCCAGCTAATGTCACCCCTTTCTGTACAATTGACAATGACTTGTAATCTTTGTTAATATTATATTTATTCCTAGTGTCATAGCTATGTATGACAGCTTTAAAACTGAAGCGTTCAGGATTTTACACTACAAAGGATAGCGGAGAGCGTATATATTAGGCTAGCATTGTAAGGGCACCTACATTTCCAAACAGATTTCTGCACGAAGTCCATCGGCTTGTTCCGTAAAGAGTTGGTAGGGTGCGTTTTCTAAACTTCAATACTTTCTGTGATTTTAAAGAGGGAGGTACCGTAAGTGAGCTAATATCAGCTATTCTATCCTCAATGAAAATGTTGTACGATTGAGTTTGTGATGTGAAATACCTATTGGCGCGCCTTGGGGGTTAGACCGATCCGTATGCCGCTCTCTTATGACGTCATGCCCCCTCTCTTACTGCCTTTTGTTTTCAGAAGAACATTGGCTGAAGTGCTTAAAGTATTATTGAGTTTAAATATAAGTGACAGTGACGATCAAGCGGCCCAGAAGAAACAAAAAATTAAAGACGATCAAAGAACAGGCTGCAGTAAAATGTCTAATACGCGTGCACACTGAATCAAACCAAAGGTTAGTAAATCATCTATTAATACATTACTGCCATTCTATTTTATTTGTTAATTTTTACATCGTTGGTTACTCATAGATAGTCGCGAAGGTTCAAGGATTTTAGGACGAACTATCGATGATTTTAACACGATATTTTAATGTTGTTTTTGCAACTAACATTTCAGTCTATTTGATAACATTACTTGAACAAGAATTTGATTTGAATATCAGTAATAGGCCAACCTGCAACTGCATATGGAACAACAATCGAGGGCGTATTATCAAGATATCTCGATAAAATCTCGTCCAATACTTTTGTTGCTTACTTCCGTTAGCATCGGCCAATCATTTCTTTAGTGCCGCTCAATACACCTCCAACAGCTACTATTACAGAACTCACAGAAGATACATCAAATAATATTCCGTAACAGTAGTGTAAAAGAGTCTATATCAAAAATATTTATTTGTCTTGTATTTGTATTCTGATTATATTATTATAATAAGAATAATAAGACATATATAATTTTTTGCAATCGAAACTCTATGTTTTTATTTATTTTACTCCATATCTATTTAGTTGTTCTCTTTAATTATAAATTCTTTCAATAACCATCAATTTCGATATTTCCCACCTGCCGGGCGTCCGTGACGTACACAGTTTTTAAAAAAATAATAAGTTGCTCAGTATGTTGCTTCCAATTCAACCTTTTATCTATCAGCTTTGTGAAACTACTTTCATTGATTGCTTTTCCTTGAGACGTCGTATTATAACCGTTGTTTGCCTTATCGTTTGTAACAGATTGAATCACCTGTGTCCTTCCTATGTTAAGTTTTAGTGTATTTGCACTGAAGCACTTGCTAATTTTCTAATCAGTAGCGTTTCCCAAACTTTTCCGACGGCCGACCTCTTAGTGATTAGACAGTGATCGCCACGGACCCCTTAATTAGGTTTCCGATCTTCATGACCAATAAGAAAATAGAGAAATATGTTTTGTTTTTCCTCCAATAATACTAGTCTGCTAATAATTATCTTAATTTCTCCTCATATATAACTTTTAGTGAATTCCTAGGACTATTAAAGAAATTAATAGATTTTCCTTCAAAATATGACAATGTGATGATAAATATTGTCATAATACTACCAAAACTAGAAAAATGACCTAAATATGCATTAATATGATACTTAAAATATATTTAAATATAATTAGAAACGTTCAGTTTGTGTTTATTTCAGCATTACAGATCAAAAGAAGGGGAAAAAATATATGACTTGTAAAGATCGGAACTCTAATAATAATTGGAAATTGGCTAGTCTAGAACTGTCTTTTGATAGTTCGACTCGCATCTCACACACTGAGGCCAGAGTTCACGTGTTGTCACGCCTCCATTTATGTTTTGGTAATTATTTTATTTTTATTAGGTTCTGCTAGTGTAATCTGTAAAAGTACCTAGGGTGAAGAGGATGCTGGGAGTTTTCAAGGCGTATACTGGTGACGAGGCCTAGGAAGATGGTGGAAGAATTGGAAATAGTGCTTGGAAGTTAAAAATAATCGTGACCACATGTTGGAACTTTATTTCAGGTTTAAGGGAGTCGGAAAAATTTAGTTTTTGGGTAAGATAGTGAGGGATTAGAATAATTACCAATGAATCGGCTGAATAATTTGCCAAAAATACAGAAAGAATTAAAAATTCGAATGGCAAAAGTATGAGGCCAGGTTGAAGTACCCACAGGGGGAAAGGTGTGTAGGGAAATTGCTAGCGGACCATGGGGTTCACTGCAAATAGATTAATAATAATAATGATTTTTTCACTATCACTTAATATGCGTGGGAGATCATTGATGTAAACTAGGAACTGTTGCCATTCGTAAATAGACCGCTTCCATTAATTCTTTCGGTGAATGTTCCTCGATAAACATGAGATTATTTTTACTATTTGGTCTGCTTGTAAGTGGTACTATTAGTATAACCTACCATCTTACAAGATTTATTTGAAAACTAAAGTCATTATGCTGCTACTTGGTTTTCTCTCTCTCTCTCTCTCTCTCTTTCTCACTCTCCATAACTTCTTGCAGAATGTTATAGGTTATGAAGCTTGCTATTAGATAATACCACTGTACAGCGGAGACTTCTCCAGCGTTATTTGCTGGAATCAGAAGCTTCTTGTCCAGCTATCTGACACCTGTTATTGTTCCCCTTCACATCGTGTTACGTTTTTTCAGCGTGCTATCGACGCAGTTGTGTGTCTCACTATCAGCTCCATTAATCAGGAGCTCGTGGTGGCGCCTGGAGTCCTGACAGCGTGTTATTTGATGTCTCCCTCTCTAATAAGCTGCTGCCTCTTCTGCCTGTGTGTCTCTAATTCGTGCTTTGGTGTTGCTGTAAACACGTACTTGGGTAGCGACCCTCGGCGACAGGTACCCGACGCCGTATGGTGCTGCGCTGTGGGGTCCTCTTTAAGCGCATCGCTTGGTATTGGACCTTCAGTTTTCTGTCGCAGGCAGAAACATCTCATCCTTAAGACGCCATGACAGGTCTAAAGATAGGCTGAGCGCCAATGCCTGCCCTGCTCGCAGCCTCGTAGGAAATTGAATTTTCCTGATATCCGCGTCGGAGTCTTTAGAGGAAGTCGCGATATTCACGTGTTTCAATGCGCCTAACAGCATCTCCTGTCACTGCTATCAGCTACCTGTCGAATACATTCATTACAAGCTGTACCGGGTTCTCAAATACCTGTTCGCTATTAATTTTATAAATAATTCCGTCCAAAAACAACTTATTTGGTGAATTTTATTTTATTCCTCAGACGCGTTTCGCCCGTTTGGTGTAAGGCATCATCAGTGGCTGTAAACGCGTTTTTACAATTACTATCTACAGTACAAATCTTTAGATTTATATATATATATTATATATATATATATATATATACTGTACTCACCAGATATAGAGGTAGTTCTCACATGCTGGTCGGGAACAGCACTTCATACTTTTTTTCCAACACTGTTCATTGAAGTTCCACTTTGAACATTATTTCACTAGTTGTTTGCACGACGCACTTACCAGATTAATGCTGTGCGTTATTTGTGCCAGTGTTCATAACATTTTCAGAATAGTGCTTTCTCCATATTTTTTTCTGCGCCAAAACTAGGCGGAAATTATTTTTATTGCGCCCGCATGCAGATTTAATTAATTTAACTGCAATGCACCGTATGCTCCGATGCCAATTGCACTGCTTATTGTACCTTATTTTCCTGTTTCTTGTTTTTTTATATTAAATTCCTCACCCATCTACTTTGTCCTCTGCCAATTTGTTTCTAAATTTCTTTCAGTGTTTTTAATAAGTGCTCAGCACTTTCCTGCTCAATTTATTCCAAACTTTCACTCCCTTACCTGCAATTCTGGAGGACACTGGTTCGAATTCCCGTTCGGGAATCCAGATTTAGATTTTCCATGGTTTACTCAAATCACTCCAGGCGAATACCGGGACGCTTCCTTCAGAAGGGCATGGAAGAATTCCTTCCCGTTCCTTGTCCCCAGTCCCATCCCGCCTCTAATGATCTCGACGTCGATGAGGCGTAAAGCCATAAGTTAAAAAAGAACTTACCCACAATTTTGTTCGTAAGTAATGGAATGAAATTGAATATTGTAAAACAAAAGGACACATGTATGAAAGTAACTCGTAGTACTTGCCTAGGACAAGCTGTACGCTACAAGAGGACATTAACAATAAGCAGAGTCCTTACTACTAGAAAACTCGCATTTGCTCTCTAACAATGCAGAAACACAATACAGTAGAAAACTCCAGCCCACATTTCCACCACATACGAAGTGTTTGATATAATTGTTAATGTCGGCTTGAAGATTTTTTTATTTTTTTGCTATCATCAGTCTCTCGACTGGTTTGGTGCAATCGTCCATCCCTTACTATCTTGCGCTAAGCTTTTCATTTCAACATATAAACTACTGTCTCAATTATCTGCTTCACCAACTACAAATCTTTGACTACTACTACCAGTTTTTTACCTTGACTGTAACCTCCAATAACAAATCAATCAATCTAGCTTGTTTTAAAATGTGACCTACCAGCCTGTCTCTTCTTTCTGTAAGGCTCTTCCAAACTTCTTTCCTCGCCCACCATTTGCAAAACTCGTCATTTCGTACTTTATCCGTCCACCTTAATTTTCAGCATCCGTCTGTAGCACCACATTTCAAATGCTCATTTTTTCCTTCTTTCTGATATTCCTAAAGTCCGTACTTCGCTACCATAAACTGCTTTGCTCCACACATAGCTTTAAAAAGCTCGTTATGAGTCCTAAATATTTGAAACTAAAAGGTTTTTCTTTTTCATGAAGGCTCTTTTTGCTAATGCTATTGTGCTTTTACTATCATTCCTGCCTTCGGTCATCAGTTGTCATTTTGTTCCCAAGTAGCAGAATTCACTAACTTCTTCTATTGCATCAGATCCCATTTTTTATATTTAACCTACTACTGTTGGTATCTGCTACATTTCATCACTTTTGTATTCCTTCGGTTTATATTTAGACCAAAATCTTCCTTCAATATTTTGTTCATGTTATTCAGTAACTTCTCAATATCCTCAGCCTGTTCTGCTAACAGGCGATTAAAAATTGTATCCAATTCGATATAAGGTCTAATATACCTGTATAAATCGTGTTTTTTCCGCAAGAGGACGTTCATCTTTTAGCATCATTGTATTTCTGCCATCATCCTCATCTTGGGCAGCTTTCCTGCCGCTGGCCGGGTCAAGCTTGGAGCAGAAACCTCTCCAGCGTTACCTGTCCACCCACAATCTCTCCTTCCACTGTCGCCAAATTTCCTCTTCTTCCCCGACACACTTTATAACATCTTTGATCCATCTGTCCCTTCGTCTTTCTCTGGGCCTCTTGGCGTTCAGCTCTATGGCCAGCATATTCCTTGGTATCTCATCAAGGGAGATTTCTGGTTTCTGCCATCAGCTGTAATTTTACTTTCCAAGGTACTGAATTCATTTACTTCTCGTATTACATACTGTGTCACAATTTGTATCATTGCATTTAAACACAGCGCTCCAAACTATTATAGGGTGTCGTTATAGCGTCCCGGTTTCAAACTCCCTCGTGACCGGTAATATTTAGGACCCTTATTTTGGTCTTGTGACCACACCAGGATGTACCGTGGCTCGGATTCCACTTTTTTTTTTTTTTACTTATGGCTTTACGCCTCGTAGGCGTCGAGGTTGTTAGAGGCAGGATGGAACTGGGGACAAGGAACGGGAAGAAATTCGGCCATTGTCCTTTTTGAAGGAAGCATCCGGCATTCACCTGGATTGATTTGGGGAAACCATCGAAAACCCAATTCTGGATGCCCGAACGGGGATTCGTACCGGCGCCCTCCCAAATGCGAGGCCAGAGCGTTAACAGCTCACCCACCACGATCGTTGCGGATTCCACGTCAAACTGTTCGTACAACCACTATGTTACAACGTTCGCTGTTGTAATGTAAATAAAAGACTTTATATAAGACAAAATATTGAATTTTTGCCATTTATTTCCTTTTTTTTCTTCTTCTTCTCACAGTTCATCTTATATCAATAAGAACTTTTGACCGTGGTTAGAATATATTTGAACAAAGTTCTCTACAAAAGATTAGCAGGTTCCCTTTCTACTCATGATGTGTCAGTTAATTTTCTTCTCTGCAGCTACTATTCCAAAAGCTTTCAATCCTCTGCTCGATTATACATTAAGTCTCACTCGCTCGCCATCTCTGCCAGCAATCACATAACATCCTTCTTTCCAGAGATACTATATTTTCCAATATATTAAAGCGAATAATCTCTATTACACCTGCTATTTATTTTCTTTTTGTTAATTCCTTGAATCTTTATTTTCGCAATATTACGGCTTTTAACTGTAAAATTATATTTATGTCTAAATACGTAATTTTATTTCTTTTAATGAATTTTTGTGTTACAACCCCTCTCAAAACATTCCTCATTTTTTGTCAATTGGAAATGATCAAACGTTAAAAAAAATTTACCTTTGGTAATTATTGTTACTGGTTTCGAGGGTTGTTGCTGATACAAATTTTACAAAACATCAACAAACTTTGATTATCATAAATATACACGAATCTCTTTTTAAAAACAAATAACCGATGGAAACAAAGCAAACTCTAAAGCCCTGTCACGGTCGCCATGTTACAACGTTGGGTGTTGTAATGTTGTAACGACAGAGGTGAAACGTCGCTAATTGGCTGAACGACTGTACGGTGTCTCCCGGTCGAGAAATACCATACGCAACAAACGAGAGGATCCGCTCTGTAAGGACATTTAGCGTGCACTGAATGGCCGCTTTGTTATCTGACCAAACTCTTCGTGCGAGGTGCGGGAGAAGTGTTGGTCAGTATACTTGATCCTTTCAAGCTTTCTCTGTCAGACGGCGTCTACCGCGTTGTCATCTACTGAGTAGTTTTTGAGTATAAGTCGCTTTAAACTGTACATTTTTAATGTCGCTCGTATTTCTGATACCTACGTCCAAAGCACGCCGAGTTAGCGGACTGTCCTGTCACGGGTCGCCATATGGAACAACTCTTGTGGTTTGGTATATTTATTCGTTTTGTTTGCTGTCATTGGGCAAGGTCAGAGCGAGATTGACTGCGGCGTGGGTGAGGTCGGAGGCCGAGATTTACAGCGGCGGGCCCGCAGCTAATCTGCCCGCTGATTGCCTGGCCGGTATCGATAGCCCGGCCTGTTTAATTACCTCGCGCCGGCCGGCCGCCGCGCGTTGGCAGGTTACGGCCGCCCACATAACACTTCACCGCTCGACCGCCTCCCAGACGTTTACGACACTTCAGACTTGGCGCTTTTATTTTCCGCTGTCCGGGGAACAAATCATGCCTACTAAAAACCTCGCCAAAACGGACGAGCGGGGGCTCGCAACAAAACAACCCGTTAATGTCGTCTGGGGTGTAAAACAGGATTAGCAGCTCGAGACGCGCGTACCGTATGGGCCGGGCCTTCATAATCCGCGTGGGCAGACCCTGGAATGCCGGCCACTTACAAATACACATTAACGCTTAACACTGCCAGATTCGCATTCGTTCACATGTCATTCTAATGGCACATTAGTCGTATAGCCATTCGTTATAGCTGTGGTGCCTAGCTAAATCTTACCGCAATTACCTTCAATCATAACAGTTTGAGACAATTTTTCTTAATACCTCGATCAATCATTTGCATGTTAAATGAACTACTCTTTAATTTTTTTTCACCAAATTGATGCTAACCGTTCCCTGTACATGAGGGAACCAGGTTGCCTTCTTTAAAGCTGCCACAATTGGGGATTGCCATCATTTAAATGATTCCAAGTCAGATCGTTCTCGGTACTACTGAGCATGCGCCGACAGTCTGTGCAGCTACATCGTCGACGCCGCACACAGACTGTTCACGCATGCGCAGTTGTGCATACATCGAACTGGTCAAATCCTTAGTTTCGGCAATAAACATGTTCCGCCGTTTTTGCAGAAAAAATAAATAATGATTCATTTGATTCGAAAACAAATGAATGTACTTTAAAAATATGACCAAAGTAGCTCTATTTTTTTTTTTTTTTTATAGCAAACACAACACTGAGTTCTATTCATAAACTGACGAAAACGAAACTATGAGGAAGTGTATGATTATTTTTTCTTAATTAACACTTTTTAACCCAACGTTCACACATTGTTCTAGTATGCATAACATTCCGTCACTTTCTAAAGTCACAGAACAATTTAATCACGAATATCTTCAGTCCGTTAGTGCAATGAGGGCTTCAACAACGTTACCATGGTGTTCTCGTAACGTTCGTTCCGCTACCGTCCTAGAAATTTCCATCTCTCGTACTGAAGGAAACTTGTTAGAAGATTTTGATAGGCAACACTGTCCCAGTTTGTGGCTTTATAACTGATCCTCCTTTAAAAATCTCTTTTCCCAGAAATTCCAGATAAATGTATAAATCACTCGTGCGTATAGTACCGAACGTGGTGGGTGAGCGGTAACGCGGTCTTCCGAAGGACGCGGTTTCGAATCCGCGTCCAGCCATCCAGATTTTGGTTTTTGTAGTTTTCCGAGATCCCTCAAGGCGAACGTCGGAATGGTTGAACGGAACGTAAAGCCAGAAGAATAAAGGATTAACACCGAGGACGTGCAGGTCTGAGTTACGCTCATGCAAACATTAACATCTTTGACACTGTGGGTATTCTCTTAGTTATCTGATTAACAATTCTATCGTGATAAGTACTCAGCACTGACTTGTACTGTTAATACACATATTCAGATGATAGACATGAATTTATAGTAAAAAGAAATTGATAGCAAGAAATTGTGACTTTTACTCATTGTACATACAACGCTAGGATATAATACTTTTGATACGTTCATTAAAAATTCCTGCATCAACAACAGTGGGCATTTGATCTCCAGAAATATGAAAAATATTCGTATAACAGTTCTGTGCTATGGTTTGAACAAAATCACGATGACTGGAACGAAATAGTTACCTCAGTTCAGTCAGCATATACTGATTAAAACTACTTAGATTTGTTCACAGTCATCAATTAAAACACAAATTATAAAAAATTGAAGAGTGCAAGGTAAAAAAGATGGAGGTCTAAAAAGAAAACTTTTGATGAAAATAAATTTTTAATTTCAAAACACTTAAGATACATATAGAAAATCAGTTTGTTCAACTGCATTATTTGTTCATTCAGCTAGTAAGGTACACTTATTATTATTTGCGAATCGACCTTATCGAATCACGGGACCGAGCGTGGTGGTGCAACGGATAGCGTTCTTGCCTCGCATTCGGGAGGACGGTGGTTCGAATCGCCGTCCGGGCATCCAGATTTGGGTTTTCCATGGTTTCCCAAATCACTCCAGGCAAATGCCGGGATGCTTCCTTAAAAAGGGCCATTCCTTGTCCCCATCCTTTCCCGTCTCTAAAGACCTCGCTGTTGAGAGACGTAAAGCAGTTTAAAAAAATCGAATCACGGAAAGCCTTGATTTTGATTAAAATTGAATTTAAGAATGTGTCTATTGTTTCCACCGGGTATTTAGAACAAGTAGGGGACTACAGTTCCTGGAGCAATGAGGGGAAAGCTAAGTGGTGCCATCTTTCTGCGATTAATATAACCAATTGTTTTTGGTGGTATGTGTATTTTTGTTTGTGAAATGTGTAATTTATGAGGTCAAGATTGGGGGCCGTCCCAACACTCACTAAGGTGACTGCCTGAAACAGCTGTCAGGACGGCCTGTGCGCGGGGACGAGGACTCGAACCAGGACCCGTTGCACCTCCCAGCCACACTGCGCGTTAATACGTCACACTTATCACACACACAACAGACAGGTGGCAACACTTAATACGACCTGGCAGAAGGTATGAAATGCTTGGAGTCAGCAATGGCATGCGGCCGTAAAGCCGAAAGGTCCAAACTGGACCACGCCAACGACGAGTAAACCTCATCGGAGGCAACCGACCCCAGAGTGTTGGGAAAAGGTGACGAAGAAGTTGAGGAAGCAGCTGTAGCTTTGTGTAAAGAACATTTTAAAAAATCAAGGGAGAGAGGGATTGGGTTTCTGCAAAGCATATACTGACAGTATTTTTCTCTTTATTTTGAAGTATGTATGTGCCAAGTTACATCAAAATTAAATGAAAAATGTGGCTTTAAAAACAAAATAAATAAAAAAGGGGTGTAATGAAGGAGAGGGAATGGTTTTTAGATTTTTGTTGTTGTTAGAAACATGCTCCATTTAAAAATAGATACATGTTCAACTGTCATGGTGATCTGTTAAATGGTGTTGACGTCTATTAATCTCGGATATACTCATATATATCATAATAATAACAACAATGAGCGTGAAAATGCTATAAGGCAATAAAACTAAGGATGTATAGGGAAATGTGACCCAACACTTACCAGCCGACTTCATCTTTGGGTGTTGGGTCCTATTTCCTTATCAATCCTTATATATATATATATATATATATATATATATATATATATATATATACCGACATCCATATTTATATATAGGATTAATATTCTGCCCTGTCTCCAGGTAAGGAAATGTCATGACACCGAGCGTGGTGGTGTAACGGATTAGCGTTCTGGCCTCGCATTCGGGAGGACGGCGGTTCGAATCCCCGTCCGGGCATCCAGATTTGGGTTTTCCATGGTTTCCCCAAATCACTCCAGGCGAATGCCGGGATGCTTCCTTCAAAAGGCCGTGGCCGAATTCCTTGCCCCCATCCTTTCCCGTCTCTAAAGACCACGTTGTTAAAAAGGGACGTTAAACTGTTACAAAAAAAAAAAAAATGTCATGACGTTTGGTCCAAATTTTAAGACAGACTCAGATTTTCAAAATGTGGAAACTTCCTCTAAACCCGTGCAGCAGTTTTCAAGTTACGCCATAGTGTGGGTACAAAGATTGATGCTCGGCAGAAATTTTCTTTCATGATCCGTTACCAAGTGATGAGACGTTAATTACATTTTTAGCCAGAATTTATGGTTTCAAACTATAAAACCCCGTCAAAATCGCTCCACTACTTGCCAAGTTATATTAGGTGAAAAAGTTTCACGTTGATTTCCTGCTCCGTAAGGCCGGAAGACATCTTATGTGAGACAATGAGCTTTGAGAGCGGAAATGTGTCAGGAAGATTATGGAGCGTCCATAAACTACGTGGCTTGGTCTACGTGGGGGTTGGGGGGAGGGAGGGGAGGTTGCTGGAAGGCTACGCCAGGCTACGTGAGGAGAAGGGACGATTCTGAGCCATACCAAGTAGTTTTCCATTCATATCATTTGTCACAGTTAAAATGAAGTTCATAACACACAACAGCTTGTAAATATGTATTTCCGTAATTTAATTATCTCCGTATATAAAATTTACGATAGTCTGACAAGAGAGAAACAGTACAAAATGTCTTAAGGAATCTATAGGGGAAAAAAGGGAGGGGGGAGGGAGGTCTTTGAGACAAATCCACGTCGGGCTACGTGGGGGGCAATGGGTATTCACAGGAGGCTAAACTGGAGCCACGTGGTTTGTGGACGCTCCCTTAGATGTTCAGCACTATTTTTTTCCATTTTGGCGTTAGGAGCAGTCCCCTTGATTTGTCCTTTACTGTTCACTATTTTCAGGGTACCTGATGATATTAAAATTCACATTTCATCATCTAAATAAGCTTCCGTGGTAAGCAGTCTATGTTTTCTGACTTACAATTAGGTTTTTTCAGAGGATGGCTCTTCCACCTGCATTTGAGGTGATTGCCTCGCTCGGCTATTGTGCGTCTGCGAGCTGCTTTCTCGGAGGCTGTTTCGAGTCATTACGGAGCGACATCCGGCCGCATTAGAGAGGCAATTCCTCTCACTTGTTCGACGACCGAAACGGCGTAAAACCCAGGAGCTACTCAGCCGATCTGTCACAACGTCGACAGCTCGTCTGTGGCCTTTAATTGGATCGTCCTGAAATCTCATTAGTGGTGATTCCACGCTCCCGACTCACCAAAGAAATCGCAGTCGCCGCAAAGAGCAGCTGATGATGAGACTCGACCCTGCTCCCTCGCAGCGATCCACGTATTTAAATGCCGCCGCACCAGTCGCTCGCAACACACGATGAAAACTGCGACTGATGGCCGAAGCGAGAATGACGTCAAAGCAGAGAGAGCCTGTGTTAACTTTCTTTGTGCATCGATTTGCCTGGTGCCTCTGACTTATTTAATGTTTCGTGATATTTCCGGTTAATAGCTTACTCTTATCTCCTCTTCAGTACACGGTCAGCCTTTCATCTTTTAAGTATCTGCTACATAATTTCCTAAGCTCACTCATTCACTCACCTCGGTAGGTATTGGCTGGAGAACGGTGACGTAGCGCGCCAGCGTTCACTCACATCTTAACAGCGACCAGAGATATCATTAGAAAAAATTCGAGGTTATGTCCACAATTTAATAGCTAAGCAACTAGTACCAAATTAACTGCCATAACACATTCATTAAGTTTGCTTTTCGTAGCATTTCCTAGTTTTTTTTTTTTTTGTAAAAAAAAGAGATAAACTTTACGGCTTAAAACGGTGGAACTGCGTTTTAGGAACATGTTGCTAATAAAATCAACTTTAAAAAACTTTTAAAAAATTAAATTACTCATGGTCACTTCTGTATTCAGTAATGCCAATTGTCATCCCACCTTAGCCTGAATTTCAATTTAATTAAAACTTTCTCTGCTTGACCAAAGTTTATGCATTACAGTTTATTTGCTTTTAAGGTATTTTACTGACCGATTTGGTTAATGGCATTTGTTCACGTTCGCTGTAAGTGAGTTATTAGGCTATTTGAAGTGTACATCGACCAAATATGTTACCGAATCGAATATTCTCTCAATTCATTTCTTCGGAGTTGTTCAATTAATAATATGGAATCTATATTAAGTTCTATGACCAACGATTACATTATGAATGTTTACCCAGCCTCATTAAAAATAACAAAACAATGTGATGCCTTCGAAGCAAACGGAAATTCTTCAAATTTTGCAGACTGATCTTTTAGGGTCAAATACAACTTTGTATTTCAGCAAGTTTGAGTCTACGAAACAATTATACGATAACACAATCGACCCTGTCCGTGCTTAATACGTCTATTAATACTTCTGAGTTCTTCAGGCCCAAGAGATTTTATTCTCCGTAAGGATAAAATACAGGTCATGTTCGTATTTGGTCATATCAGGTCAACCTGTCACAACCTTTGA